>JABFEB020000132.1:25168460-25178751 GCA_019775895.2 Stomatorhinus ivindoensis
ACATTGGCAGGGAGTCAGAAGAATCAGATAAAACAGAATGGAACACAAACCTGAGTCATTGTGTGAATAGACTCTTCTCTCTATTTGTATGTGAAGACAAGACTATTGGTAAGGCTATCAAGCAGTGATTCGCCTCTTTGGGCAGATCCCCGTCCCTGGCTCTTTTACCATCAAACGTGTTCCTTCTTGGACTTAATAATGGATAATTCCAATAGATAATTAACTTTCTGCCTCTCCAAATAGGTGGGATTATTCTAAAGGTGGCTGCGAGATTTGAGATCATTTTCTCTTTATATATTTTTAATTACTCATAATTTTAACATGTAAATAATTAACATTGTAATTAACATTTCTAAAAAAATCCATCTTTTCTTCATAGGAGAAAACTCCATAGTACCGCATTAATTTTACAGAGCTAATGAGACTACTTTGCTCCAAATTCTGATTCTTGAATTTGTTTTTTGTATGAACATGGTGAAGAATTTTAAGTGTGGTTAGGCTGAAAGGGACAGGGTGCCTAAAAATCTAAATAACTGCAGAGGGGGACCAGCCTGTCCCCCAAATGTCACCCTGACCAAGCATTGTTCATTATATATTGACCAGCACTCAAGGGCATTTTCAGTTATTTTTACACTTATACATGGGAGAATCGTATTTCAAAGTTTTTCAGACACGTCCTTACTAGGTGGTGCAGATTTTACTATTGACACCTGGTGTGACCGCCGATCAGCCTCAAACACCCCAGCGTCCCCCCCTACCTCCTGAATCCACAGGCTCTGCATGAAAACAAACAGTTGATTGAAGCTGCCAGCATGAATGGATTATCTATGCATTAGTTACTTCTTTGAAATTATAATTACAGTCCTGGTTAATTTCAAATCAAGTCTGTTCAGCTCCCTATGTTTGTGTTTTAACTATTTTTGTGAAGCTTGTGACTAATAAAATGTTTCAGGTATAAGTGATATTATATGCTGTGTACAAAATCACATATCACATATAGCCCAGCATTTTGTGTCAATGATTAATGAAAGTGCCTTTACAATTCATTAATGTCCTGTGAAGCTTAGAACTGAAAATGGAAAAAGAAGGATTTAAAAATATTCAGCATACCTTATGTGTCCTTTCCTTCATCTGAATGCCAGTAAAAAGCACCAGTAAGAAAGAATCACCAGCATCCTTGTCACAACTGCAGCAAAAGCTTGATTTCAGAAGCCAATTTTCAAACGTTTTGAAGTTTCCCCAAGATTGATCCTTTAGGTCGCCCCGAAACTGCTGTTTTGACTTAAGGAAAAAGCTTCCTCGCCCCTCCATGCACTCTGCAATGCTTTCGCGTTTACACTCCATTATGTTCTCTTGGCTTTTATGAAGCACACATTATTGTAGGATGTTTTTTACTGGGGAAATAATTTCCTGAGGTCTTATTTTTTCTGCAACAATATATACAAAATCAAACACAAATGAAACATAAAATAAAATTCAAATGCTACAATCATTTTTGGAGGACTGTAGTAGAGCTCAGTAAAAGCAAACAACATTTTTTTTCACTGGACAAGCCAGGTAAACAAAAATGATTGCCGGAGGCTTCCATTAAGGCCAAAATACGATATAGAGTGGGGCTAGTTTAACATACCACTCTGTGAACACTAACAGGAGACAAGGGTGTACATTTGGGTATGGACAGTAGGGACATGTCCTAACCAATGTTGTGGGAGTACTGTATGTGTTTGAGGATGGTGGCTTTGGGACTGCTGAAACCCAGCCTATGCCCTTGACAAGGAAGATTAACTCCACATTAGCTAGCATCCTATCACTTTATGGATACTAACCTGCTTTCATTTATATTTCCTCTCCATTAACATGGATCTTCTGCTTATTATCAATGTTCAGAGATTACTGGGGCCTCCCCCCACTCCACATAAATAGGCCAGAGGGTGCATCTCAAGAGTTTCCCACCAAGTGTTGGCCAAACATCAAATAAATGAAGATTAATTCACCTTTTTTTGCATTTCTCTGCCGCACAGTGTTTTTGTCAATGAAAGCTATGAATTATAGGGGAAGACGTGATCTGTGCCTTGAAGGTGACTCAGTGCTCAGAGTAAGTGCCCTTTTATTAGGGCTGTGAATGACCAAAGAATAGAGTAGGACCTAAAAAAAAAAGATTAAAATCTGTGAACTTTTGGTTTGGTTTAGGAACTCCCCATGTGTTATTTATTTATCATATCTGTAGATTTTTCAAAAACATGGCTTATATGTATTTTTTCAATTTTACAATTTGAGTTTGAGACTCTGGTTGGGTGTTCATGAGTTTTTAGACAGTTTGTTAAGGTTTACCATCGCAGAAGTGCTGGAATTGCTTTCAGAAAATGTTTAGTGTTTGTATCGGAAAGTATCTATTGTTTTATTTTTTGGTAATGTTTCAGGGCTGCCACCATGGAAACTGTGGCGCAATCAACTTTCAAGCCAAGGTTCTGCATCGCCGCCGATGCACGAGGAGGCGGGGCATAGTGAACGAGCTTAGCACCCTGTAATTGCCGTCACAAAACTGACAGTCACCTGACCCAAATCAAATCTCATTTGAATGAAAAGTTTGATAAGTAGCTGACTGCAACATTTGTAAGGTGAAAATATAAACCTTGCCATCCATCCATTTTCCATAGGCCTAACCACTAATCTGGTGCAGGATTGCTGAGGCTATCCCAAGAGGTGTGGGCTACAACCGCATACTCCAGGCAGGTCAGAGACACCTCACAATTCACGTAAGCTGTGTGTTTTTGGACAGTGGGAAGAAGACAGGGCACCAGATGAAACCCACACAAACATGGTGATAACGTGTAAACTCCAAACACATACAGACCAAAGACAGGAGCCCAACCCACATCCCTGGAGGTTGCAGATTGCAGTGCCGTGAGGTGCTATACTCCACAAAATTCATGTTTTTAATATGAAAATGACTCAATAAAATATTTCCTATTTCTGCCCAATAATTTTCCGATTGCTTTCATGCTCATTTCCTGTATGTTTTTTTCCCTGCCAAATTTGTCAAATACACTAAAGTATCTGCATCTAATCACTCTTAAAATGTACAGATTGTATAGAATGCAATATGACACAGATAGCTAAGTAGCCAAAATCTGAGAAATTATTTATTGCTGTGGTTATCAGTAGTGGTGGTAATACAAAATGAACAGGAACACTTGTGCTGATAGCGAAAGCAACTCCCTCATTCTGCTTAAATAGCACACTGCACATGCACTACAGAGCAGCAGCTACAACCTTTTGAACAGGAACAATCAGACCCTATTCCAGAGTCTTTTCACGGTACCCCTGCGAGCATGTACTCGGCGTACAGTTAAGCTGAAGGGGGATCCCCTTTCTCACACCAGGCAAGGTCGGGCCGGCTAGCGTCGCCCTGCATTGTGAGCAGGCTGCTCTGGCGCCGCCCATCCCCCACGCTCAGAAGTTGTGGTGCTTCTGCAACCGGTGAAGCTGCTGTTAGAGCGGGGCGGGCGAGCGGCGAGAATGGGTAGAGGGGGATGGGGAGAGAGGAACGCGAGATGGGAGGGAGCGAGGGTGGGAGGAGCGCTGAAGGTGGTTTATTCTGGTGTACTTATTTCTTTTACAGTTTCATAAAATGACTTAAAGTGTTCTGGCCTCGCATTCAAATCACAATTAGAACATTTTAGGCCATCCTCAGCAGATTTGCGTTGTTAATTCTAGCTGTCTCTATAGCTTATTCGGTTCATTTTTTCCCCTCTCCTTCCTTCTGCCTTTTTTCTTTCTCACTTCCTGCTTGCTGACTGGTTAAGTCCACCCCCTTCCATTTTCTCTCTTTTCCTCGCTCGCTCTGCCTGTAATTCCATTCTTTTTTTGCCCTCCACAGCTTCTAGCCTTCTGCTGACATGCTCATGCCTTTCATTTCCTCACAGCACAAGCATGGAAATGCGCTGCCGCCCAGAGACGGTTTCCCTCCCACTTGTGTTGATGAATGATTCACAAATCCCCTGCAAATGCACGAAGTCATTAGAAATAGTTGAAAAAAATAACAGTTAAATAATATAAATGCTAGGATACATGATACAATATATACATACATTTTTTTTATTTGATAAAACATTTACAATTGTCGTTTTTCGTCTTATTATATTTATTTAATAGAAGTCACGAGGTGTATTTATTTAAAGACTTCCTGATCAGTCTGAAAAAGGCACCGTCGCTGCTTTCACAAGCGATAAAAGTCACTGGTGCCTTTGGAGCACTCCCGCAGTCCGGCTCCCTGCCCTCCCGGCGTACGCACCGTGTTTTGCGTCTCACCACGCGCCTCGGTAAAATGGCTGTATCTCACGGAGCCTCGTGCTGGTTTGATCAGTTCCTCGCTCTCAGTCTCGCGCTGTAACAGAACCCCCTTCAAATTCTGTGTCGGTGGAAATCGTCCCCGGGATTGTATTTATATTTTTCCGTAGCCAACAATTTCACGCGAAAGGAGAGTGGGAACCGGATTCTGTCCGGTTCTTGGGGGAATGAGCCGAGAAGCGGGTAAATTGTTATAAAATTGTATTTATATTCAATGCTATTCAGTGTGTGATTGTGACTGAGTCGCCGTGAAAGAGAGAGAGAGAGAGGGGATATCATGGCCGCTCAGGTCGCTAGCGCCGCCACTCTCAACACCAGTCCGCCTTCCGAGCTGAAAAAACCGGATCGGGACCCGCAGGAGGAGCCGGTACCGGGGGAGAAGCAACAGGAAAATAAGGAACCGGGATCCGAGAGCGGATCCCCGGGTCAGAAGGACCTGCAGGACGGGGCCGATGCTGGAAATGCGGGGGGAGGAGGGGATCCTGAGATGAAGAACGGCAACGGGAATCCGTCCAGAGTGAATAACAACAATAATCAGAATGATTCAGGGGCACCGGACGGGAATAACCACCCGGGGATGGCACATCAGCACTCGTCGGCGTTTCCTCCACCTTCTTACGGTTGCAGTCAGCATTACGGCCGGCTCCCTTTTCATCAACATGGCGGACAACAAAGCCCTGGCATGGCAGCGGCAGCGGGGTCGGCCGTGCAGCCGGGCGGCATGATGGACTCGTATCAGCCAAACTCACAGGAGCACGCCTTCACCAACCACCAGTTCAACAACTACAGCCCGTTCCCAAACCGGACTCCATACCCGGGCCCGGGCTACGCCATGAACTCGCCGCGACACGGCCAGCCTCCGGCGGCTGGGGGGCAGCCAGCCAAGCAACAGCCAGCGGGAGGAACTACAGCCATGGCCGCTTCGTACAACACTCAGCGATACAACGCCACTCCGACCCTCAACCAGCTGCTGACCTCTCCCAGCTCCAACCGGGGCTACCAGAACTACCCCAGCGGCGACTACAGCAACCAGGAAGGGGCGAGCAAGGGACCGGGAGACATGGGCAGCGGGGGCCAGTACGGCGGGGGCCACCAGGGCTGGCAACAAAGGAGCCATCACCCGCCGCCGGTAAGCCCGGGAAGCACCGGGCAGCCCTTAAGCAGAAACCAGGTAAACTTTCATCTACACCTCGGTCCCGCTGAACTTTCCGTGCATTTTGCACACCGAGGCCCCGTAACGAAGTGTAACATTGCAGCAGACCAGCCATTGTCTATCACAGACTCTCTAAAATGGCTGCCTGTGTGTGTGTTTTTTTTAACCCGTACCTCTTCGTTTTAACTGCATTTATCGAGTAAAATAGCTTATTTTTCTTTTCCAATGAGCTGTGTTTTCTAGGGCTGGTGTAGCCGAGCGAGCGGTGGGTGGTTAGGGGTGCAGCCGCGTGTACTTTAAAAAAAAGGTGTAAAATAATACCGCGGTGTAATTCGCAGATCTGCGGGCAAGGGCGCATTAAAACGTCTTATCTGAACGAAATGGAGATTATTTTTTTCACCGGCCACCACGCTAGTTTAACCACTAGTTAAGTTTTGATCACGAGAAGATCGTTCAGTCTGAGGTTACGTGTTGACAGGTTTGTTTTAAATTTAATTGCCTATTTGCATTATTTGTGGGGGGGGAAGTTCCAGGGAGGTTTGCGAGGCCTATTCAAGTGTGAAGGATCTCCGTAGACTTTGAAATGTGCTCACTTTAATTCCAAGTGCGTCCGTGCAACTAGTTTTATCACACAAATAGCGAATCGTGCCTTTTTTCATTTAATCCCGGCCGGCGTGTATCGGAACAGAGGTCTGTGATTTGATTCCCATGTTCCCCGATCCCGTGGAACCTCTCCGTCGCTGTCAGTAAACATTGGCCAGCGATTTGAGTATGTGCAGATAGCTTTGCTTTGGGATTTGAATTATGGAGGTAAAATGCTCCTGTCAAAGGCAGGAGACAGTTGGTCTTAGGTTGACATGCTAGCTGAAACCTGATTGGCTCGCCATCCTCCGCTTCTGGCCATTTATAACTGCATCTGATGTAATGCAGCAACGATCCGCGATTAGCTCGCGTGCGTTTACTCTCTGAACATAACAGAAATAAACAGACAAATCGTTAATTGAAGTTAAATTGCAGTGTGAATACATGCTTCAGTGGCAGAGTAATTCTAGAATCAGTGTCATTTATTAACCAGAGAAAGCCACGGTCGCTATCCGGGCAATATTAACTGTGATAGGCAAAGGGGCATGCAATTCTATCATATTTAATATTTAAAATGTGACTTTTCTAAGAAATACCACACACTTATCATTCGATTTTAGTGCTTTTGCAAAATCTTAGGTCTTAAATATTTTTCTTCTTTGTACGTTGTAGTAACAATGTTTATTTGAAATGTGGGAATTTGATATTTTGTTGTTTTCCAAGTCTTTGTCATTTAATTGGAATAATAAATGCAGGTATTTATCTATTTTCTGAAGTTGCTGTTTTAGTAGAAATACGGTCTGATATAGAATACCCATAGAGTGCTCTACATGAACGCTAAATTGATTACTTCTGATGAATTTACTGGTGTGTAACAATCCATCTTCCATGCACTTATCCTGGTCAGGGTAATGGTAGGACCTGGAGTCTATCCTAGGCAGTACAAGGCAAAGGGCTGGGTTATACCGTACAAGGGGTGCCAGTTTGTTACAGGGCACTTGCATGCAATTATTACCATCAATTCAGAGTTTCTGATTAATCTAATTACCATGTCTTTGGATTGTAAGAGGAAGCCAGAGTGCTTGCAGGAAACATCGCACACGCAGAGTGTAATTCAGACCCCTCTTAGGTGTGCAGTTAGAGTTTAATATTGGCCTGGCACCTTCGATCGGTTTTGCAATTATTCAAAGTATTTTTACTTTTGATGACTCTTTGTAATTGATGCACTGAAAGTTGACTTGTCATGAAATGTAATTCAGGGACAGGACACGAATTTTAGGATGGTTCTTAGGCAGTCTGAGCCCTTATTGCTGCATTATATCGAAGCTTTGCTATTAGCACATGTTTATAGAAATTGAGAACAATAATGGTGGTAATGAACTTAATGCATTTAACAGAAGTGTATATCAGTTTATTGGTAATGGGGGGGGAATGGCAGGAGCTACATGGAATGACCAATGTATTTTAAAGAGGTCTGTGCAGTTTCTGGTGCTTGGTACAAAGGTTTTGTGATCAGGGTGAAATCTGTGGGTTGGCAGCACTAACTGCCGACAGTGCTGTATTCAGGGGTAAAACTGGCAGTGCCTGGACCAGTTCCTTTCGTTTTCAGCAGAGGTTGACCTTTCAAGGGTTTGACCATGGCTTGTTATAATCTGTCTACTGCCTGCACATTCTACGTACTGCTGGAATCTTATTGGTCTCCTTGTAATGTTTCAGTTCGTGTGCAGTGTGGCTGGTGTGGGCTTCTCGCTCTTGATATTTAATAAGGCACTTTAGTTGCTCTGGGCTGCTGTCCATCCTTAATTTGTACATTTGTCTCTTGCTGAATGTTTCCACAACACGCATTCCTGACTATTGCTTCTAAACATTTTACTATGATCAGTGATTCACCAAGAAATTTCATTTTGAGTATTTGTCCAATCGGAAATCGATTTGGGGGTGTGTCTAGGAATTTTCATACTGTTTTAGTGGCTTGGGCATATAACAAAGTGCACCTATGCTGAAAGCACATTGTTCAGTCTTATTATTTGATGGGTAGAATAGTCAGGACACTAGGGTAGAGGCCCCTGGAGGTTCCTTGGCATGTTTACTTTTGCATCTTTTGTCCACTTTGTGTGTAGGGCTGCAAGATATCAGATCTTATTATCGTGATTGTATGGCATATGTGAGATAATCACAAGGGTTTTAGATGGGTTTTTTGACGAGTGAAACGTTTGTTTGGATTTGTGTGCACATGCATTAACAGTCCTGTTTGCAACTTCAAATGACAAGCATTAATTTCGCGTCTCGAGGGCAAATCCATACATTCAAATTTAGTTTCTGTGCTTCTCTTAATCCCTACTCCTGTCAACCAGGAAAACGCCTTGGGCTGCATCTGTTGGCCGGGGCACAGCCGAGGCCTTGTGCTGGGTGCATGGTGTGTCATGGCCAAAATGCCTGCACCCTTTTCTATTCCTCCTCGCATGAAATTGTCCTGATACCACTTGCAATTCCCCCCAGCATCTTCATGGATGCCTATGTCCATCTAGGGTCTTCAATGAGCCGACCTTTTTCCGCAGAACAGGCAGACGCATGTATGTGAAGGTCTCTTTGTAATTTCTCTACTCCGGTGCCTCTTCCCTCAAAGCTCATCTGCTCATAGCGAGCCAAACTGACATAGGAGTCAGTCTTAAGCCAGTAGTGCCACGTTGGATATAAATAATAATAAAAGTTATATGGCTAAAATTTGATTTATTTAATGTTGAGGCACTTGATGGGTCACCTCTGCTAATACAGGGACTCAGTCGATGTTGTCAGTGTTTTGAGTGGATAGAAGTGGTTGAGTGTGGTCTTATCTGCGAGTCGCTTATTTGTGGCAGCTTTGTTATATCACAGGCACTTTGATTGTCATGTCGTTTGTAAGAGAAACTCCCTCGGTTTCCTTTTAAATCTGATCACATTGTCATATGGATTTTGTGCTGTATTTTGAAGCCTCCCTGATGTATCATATCGACGTATCAGCACAGTGTATTTCCCCTGTCAGCCCCTTCCAGGCTGTTTGTTCTGGGTGTCTAAACAGGTAGCATGTCCACTTTGCTTGGAGTGATGATGTAAAAGACACCCCCCCAAGCCATCATCAGTCTTTTTGGTTTGGTGTCACAATCCCGCAGTTGACGATATTCTGGATGATAAAATGATGTGCTGGTTTACTTTTCCATTCTTCTGTTTATTGCCCCTCCTACCCAGTTTGCACTGTTAGTGTAAGATCTCCAAGCGTTTAGTGTAAACCAACATTGAGCTGGGGATCAAATTTGTTGTTAATGAGATTTCACATGATTGTCAGTTTTGTTTGTTGGGAATTGTAAAAACTGCATACATCAGTTTTGGTTGTATATCTAACAGGATGTAACTGCAATTCTGTTTGCTGATTTGACAATGCGGTACAATCCCAATGCGTCTACCACTTAAAAAGTGTAGCAAATGTAAAGTTGAGAACCATATGCAGGCTTGCAATGTGGCATCTGATATATAGATATAGCTTCTGAATTGGGACTTTGCATTGTTTTCACTCTCATTGAACGCCGCTTATTTGCAACCAGCCCCTGATGCCATGTAAGCTGGCCATCAAGAACTCAGATTCGTGACACAAAGCTGGAGGTTGAAGTTCATGCCCAGAAGAGCACTTAACACAAATGGCTAAAATGCAATTTATCTATCAGTGTTCCAGCTGATTATTCTGGGCACGAGGCTTCAGAGCCGATGCTAGGGAGAGGAACACCCTAGATGGGATGCCAGGTCATCGCAGCACACATGCACGAACGTGCTCACGCAACAGGCAATTTAGGCACGGCAATTAACCTAACTCCATGTGTTTGTGCTGCACAAGGAGTACCTGGAAAAAATGCCCCTGACAGTGGGAGAGCATGGAGACCAACAAGCCAGAGGTAGGATTTGAACCCTCAATCCAAAAGGTGGGAGGCAGCAGTGCTGCTGACTGAACTACCACCCTACCCGCATGTGTGTTGGCAATAGGAAGTATTGCTTGAACTGGAAAAAAAATGGTGCTCTTTAGTGTGTCAAGCCAGTTTTTGTTGTAAATGATCAGTCTAACTAGTGAACTAGTATAATACATTTTGCACGTTGCTGGTATTGTGTGTGTGTGTGTGTGTGTGTGAGGATGTACAAATCGGTCAAAAGGGATATCTGTTTTTGACTCCCCAGGAAAAA
>JABFEB020000132.1:25182732-25193799 GCA_019775895.2 Stomatorhinus ivindoensis
AACATTCCAGATTAGCATGGCCATTTCCCGCTGAATATTGTGGCAAGCTTGCAACCTTCATTTACTGTGTGTGTGTGGATGGGCGGGTGTGTGCACACGCATCTTATAGAGAGGTGCTTAACCCTACATGGCTGTGCTGGGATTGAGGTTCCGTACAGCTGTTCTCAGGTAAAAGGGTGAAGCACGGAGCTTTGCTGCCTTGCCTCCCAATGCCTGCTTCATGCTGCTTCCATAAAGCCATGTTGACTTGTCAAGGTGTTCACAGAATGGAATTAAAAAGCATGTAATCTCTTGATAGAGCTGGACAGGCTGCCCAGAGTCCTGATTGATGTGTTTGATGTAAAATGCAGGTGTATTTCAGGAGTATGCTGAGACTGTGAAGGTACGTCTCACTCTTTTTTTGTAGCAACTTATGAAACGTACACCTATAATGGCTGTGTCTGGCTGTATTGCAGAAGGATGTTTAGGTGGGTATCGCGGTGTTCTTTGATTTAGATGGCCCTGTCTGTTTATTGCGTCATGTGTTGTATCCATTACCACAGTCTGGGTGTTTACTAGCCATGATTTTCTCGGCAGTGACTGGGTAGTATCTCGTACGACAGTTCCAAATGTAGTTGGAAGCGTGTGGAGTAACATTGTTCAATATATCGGCATTGTATAGCGATCCCAAAAAAATGGAAATTCTAAGATACTGTCCTTGTGCGAATTTCAGTATTTTACTGTGCTGTATATCTATTGCACACATCAAAACGCTTTAGTTGTGTCACATTGTGGACATGACGAATCTGCGCTATGGGATGACATGCAGGGCGCATCTAAAATCGCATATTTGTTTGCTATGTAGTAGGCAAAATATAACCTGAATGAGAAAACCATGGAAAACTATAACAAAAATGTGTGTTGTGTATAACTGATGGACGCTACAGTATATCACAAGACCACTGGAGCTGCAACCAGAGATGAATATTTCTTGCTCAGAAATTTGTTAATGGCGGGAAAAGTATGTTTTGTATAAAGTAGAAAACAAGACCCAGTCTCCCTTTCCCCCCCCCCTTTTTTTTCTTTTAGCGTTTAACTTTTTCATAGGAATCAGACTACGTCATTGGTAAACATCCGGGGCAAGTAATTTGGAAGATAATGGCCTATGTCGTGCATACAGTATTTACTGAATTAATGGTCGAGTTGTATGCTTCTGATGAAATTCAGTGCCTACTGTTTAATGGTGCTTTCTACTGGCAGATAGGAACCAAGCTGTGCCCAACCCTTACCATAAACTGAGACTAGTTCCAGCTGGCTTTGATTTTCCACTGCACAGGGGTCATTTTGGTAAAGGCATTGTCGACACCCATAAACCTGAAGATGCTTGCTTATTGTTCATACGGTGTAGATTCACTATGTGCTAAACTCTGCTAGCACGTCTGTGAGAATCTGCGTGTTAACATCAAATTCTAGCAGAATTCACTTGTTTAAATTTGCATTACAAGCCGTTTCTGTTCAGCTGTTTTGTAGTGCTTTTAGTAGGAGGCTGGAAGTTTTCAAGTTGTAATGCATCATTACATTGTGATGTGATACTCCTAGTAATGTATAATATGTAGAACATACCTTTTTCCTTCAGATAATCCATGCGTTTCTGTGCAGATCACTGGTATCTCCATGCATTTTGGCCAATCAGATGGTGGTTGCAGAAGCAGCTCAGTCGAGGCACGCTTTTGGTCCTGCTAGCAAGCAGGGCCATGTTTAGCATGGGTATGGGGTTGGATGATTTACAATGGAAAACTGTTGGTTCATGGTAAAAGTTGGGTATTGTTCCTGGCGGCAGTGACAGTGCTATTAGTATGTGATTTCGGATGCACCCATAGTTCTTTTCATTCCACGTGTCTCTTGTATGGCGAGGCTAAAGTCATGGATGATGCAAACCGCTGTTGCCCACAATCCGCCTCTAGTTAAGTATGGGGTGTTTTACCTGGTGAAGCATCTGTCTCTTCCCTGCCCTGATTTGTATACGAGTTTAAAGATGGTCAGGTGTGTGTATAAATATGTGACAGTGATGTCACACGTGTGATAGTGATGTCATTTAGCGGTTATTACGTTTTGTGTTTCTGTTTCAAGTCATGTTTAACCTACATGCAAATTCATTCATATCCCTTTCCCCTGGGATGAAAAGTAGGCTAGACTAAATGACGAACGGATCAAACACGAATATAGACCTAATTTCAGTTAATGTCAAGCTGATGCCACATTAATCTCAATCTATGTGTTGAAGGGAGTTTAATTGTTGCCTATTTCACTGATATTAAAGACGTTACAGGCTTGTGCTTTTGGTTTATTTCATTAATAGACTTAATATAATGTTTAAATGGAACGCTTCATGGTATTGATTTAGTATTGATTTTGGTGTTGCAATCGAGGTATTAGAGGTGTAACGGTACACAGTTCATGGTTTGGGTTTTTGGTTTGGTGCAGTTTCTGTATAGCAGGGAAAATAAAATTTGTTTTATTAAAACTGTCACACACAAAACCAGTTAACAGTTATAATGCAAAAGCAATGTGCCTGTTGATGTGTCTAACAAAATGTGAGAAATGCTTAATTGCACTTCGTAAAAATAAATTTGTAAAATATAAACAATGACATCATAATGAACTAAATCCCATTTTCTGTACTACAGAGTATGGTTACATATCTGTAGCAGCCAAGACCCCTGTAGCTGTAGTTGTTTTTTAGCCTGGTCTGAATTTCCTTCCAAAAGTCCCTTAAATGCCTCGAGGAGACTAGCTTGCAGAAGCTGTCTGCGTCTATGCCTGGAGCAAGACAATCAGATGATCTCCTGAGTTAGCAAGATATGTTTCCAGTAACCTATCAGAGTTCAGTTTGAGAAAGCCGACAGCCAGTCCCGTTATCAACTATGCACTCCAGCGTTGATATAACTTACTGGGAAACCAAAATGTTCCCAAACTGCTAATTTTATGACACTGTAACTAGCATTAGCGGTAATCAACTCAGAACTGCGATTACCCTAACGCTACTTGTGAATTTAGGTTGTCTGTCAGTAAATGTATTCATTCATTTCATTGTGTATACTGAAATGAAAATTATGTATTCAATAAATACCATTCATATACGTGTACCGTAACAGGCATGCAAGTCTGTATGCTGGTATCGCATTGAAGACAACATTTTGGTATTTATCAAACTCGTGCAGAGGCTGAGTTGTGGTGTAGTGTGGCGTGGCCTACAAAAATGTGGTTGGTCCTCTTGAATGGCCAAGATGGGATGAGTTAATCTGGTGAGTTTTCTGCATACTTAGGACCTGGTTCTTAAAAATGTCTGTGTGTATGTGCGATTTAGAACTTCATGAGGATTTCTGCCAAATTCTGGAGCTCTGTGAAGCAAATTCTGGGTGTTCAGCCAGTCTCTGTCGACAAGGAAGTACATTGCCTTGTTTGTATGTCATTTGCCAGAGGTTCAAAGACCTTTAGTTGGGATTGGTACCTAGAGGCTTTCCATGGCTCTTGCTGCCATCTGGGATCCACACGGTCCTCTTACTGCTGCGGTTTAAACTTCAGAAGCCATTTCATTTAGGGGAGCTTCTTTCATTCATCCTTCCAGAAGACCCTCTAGTAATTTTCATTTCACATTTTTTTTTTGGTTAAAGTTAAGGTTGATGTTTATCTAAAGAGGCTCAAACCTCCTAAACGCTGTAATCTTATCACCTGCCTAATTAAGTCAGAAACCATTCCTGACTGTTCAGCATGTTTGTGAGGCACCACTTGGATGTTTGAAGTCTCTTCTGCCGCTGTTCTTCTTTTTTTGTGGTTTTGGAGAGGAAGCTCTAGTTCGCTCGTTCACTTGCTGCCAGCAAGGTCTTTGTCAGTGTACATGGGAGATGCTGTGCTGCACAGCTTTGATCATTTAGGCTGCCTGTGCCTATTGATGGATGGATGGATAGATGGAGAATCTGCACTGTAATTATAAATGGCTTCTGCATTCTGCTGTAATGGAGGCTCTTTCATACATGTAATAGTGTCTCACTGCTTGCTTGATCTTTGACTGCATGCTAGCTGTGCATTTCCCCCCTCCCTAGGTTGAGAGAGGGCTGAAAAATTATAAATGAACCAGGCTAAGAATAAGCTGTTTTCAGTTGTATGAGAATTTGCATTTAACTTTTAGAGAAAAATATAATGAAAGTGTCATAGATACCAGAGGTGTCTTTCCAGCTGTAAATGTAGATAGTATGTTGTCACAGTACAGTGCCATCAGCCTCTTTTTGACTTGTTCCCTCTGCTGAAAGCCATTTCATGTCTATATGTAAATGTGTATATATATACACATGTATGTACATGTATGTATGATTTTCACAATGTTGGTGCTTCATAAAACATAAAAATGAATGCTTTTAGTCGCATTCATTCCTGATCTGTGAAATACCATTGTGACTGAGTTATTTTCCTAGAATATTTTCCATTCACCAGGCCTCAAATTCAATATTGCTCAAAATTCTTTCAAATAAAAGAGAATAATTTGAATGACATGTAGGTGCTGCCAGTGAAATCTATTATAAAATCATATGGAAAATGTATTTCCTCGAGTTAGTGTTAAGTATTACAGAAGGATGTAATAGAAGTTATGTAGTTTAGGTTGATCTGAGCTTTCATTGCCCAGCCTTGTAGTTGTACACATAGGCGTTGCTGTATTAAAGGTCACAGCAATGAGGTGTCATCCATTTAAATGCGTCTGAAGGCTTAAATGTGTGCTGCTGGAGACGGACAGAAAACTGATTCTTATGAGGAAGCCAATTACAAGGCATCAAAGCCCACATCACTGGAGAGTTAAAATGCTATGCTTTGGACTCCTAATTAGGAAATGTACTGCCGCTTTCCTAACATGTTTGTAAGTCTCGCATGTAACCTGTAACAGCAGGTTAGATGGTGGTCCAGAACTGTTCACTTGAACCCTTGTCT
This sequence comes from Stomatorhinus ivindoensis, assembly GCA_019775895.2. NCBI lineage: Eukaryota > Metazoa > Chordata > Actinopteri > Osteoglossiformes > Mormyridae > Stomatorhinus > Stomatorhinus ivindoensis. Next base: position 25,187,692 of record JABFEB020000132.1, read on the forward strand.
CTGTGGTGAGGTGCCACAGCTGCTTCAAGCGATGTCCATCTGACTGAAAGGAGTGAAATGTGAGCACAGCTTCGAATGAAAAGTGTTTCAGCAAGCTGCCCTAACCTGCCTGCTATGAGAAGGGTGACGTATAATAAGGACCAGAGTGAGTGAGGGGTAACTGCTCTGTTGGCATAGTGTTAAGCTTTTTCTGGTCGAGCTGGGGTTTGTGGGAGTACCCAGTATCAGGCTACCTGATAAAATCACATGGCAGCACCGTAAATGCATTAAGCCAGTTGGAGACACAGAGGTTAGACTCTTGTAGCTGTAGCCTGGAGGCTGTTGGTTCATCTCACAAGGGCCTGAGATGTAGCATTTGCGATTCCAAAATTTTTTTTTTATGCAGCCAGGTATTTCTGAGACATCAAAGCACTCACATCCCCCATCCCCCCACCACCGCATGAGAATCTTTGCTTAACAACTTGGTTTTCCTTCTTACCCAGTTGCAATGGCCGTTAGCCGGAATAGCGTTTGGGGCGATGGCTGTCGTCTTCGGGTTTGGGCCTCCCTTAGTGCTGGATGCTGAGATCTGCTGTGGGCTTTAGCTGGAATAGCGGCTGGGGTGATGCAGGGCTCCAAACGGCAACTAAAATGTCCGCTAATGCGATTAGATTTTTCAAAATTTATTTTGTGAGTAGGTTTTTCATTCCATAGTTTGACTCCAAGAATTAAAAGTAAAAAGGCAAGAGAAGTGGCAGCTTTTAGTTGTGTGCACTCTTAACCCATGTCTGCCTTTCCTGGTACATTATAACGCAAGTAAAGCGTGGATTGATCCAGAGCAGTGTTGACAGATTGGGCAGGTGTTGTCAGATCATTGTGTTGGAAACTCTTCACGCTATCTGGCAACCTGTTGCTGAGTGTGTGGAGCCCCGGAGAGGGTTTGGAGGGGAAAAAATGGAATTCCACAGTACTCCTCCATTTCCTTTAATCACTACCCTATGTTATATGCAGACTAATAAGTATAAACCTAAGTGATATGTACACGTTCCGTTAAGTGTGATTTAATCATCAAACTGTGGGGGACAATTTGCACCATGCAAGTTGAATATATGAGTTTTTCTAAGTATTTAATTATTGTCCATTTACCAGCTGTGACTAAGCAAGACAGCTGCACTATTTAATGTGAAGTACACACACAAACATTCAGAGATATTACAAACAGTGGAAGATATTACAGGTATATAAATAAAGCTAACTTTATTGTGGGGTTGGTGTTAAGGTTTAAACTCGAACCCACTTTCTGGAATATTTAAGTATAGATCCGCATATTTCCACATACATCATCAAGCGAGAACACCAGGGAGGTATCCCCACAAGTGGTTTTGGGTTTAAACCTTAACTGCGGCACCACGGTGTAGTTATCTCTATATTCAGTTTTGCGGCTGTAATATATTTCAACAGACGTAAGCAAAACCCCTTGGTTTTCACATTTCTTTACGGGTGAATTTTAGTATTTCAGTGTATGTGAACTTCACGTTCAGTAGCCCAGCTGTCTTGCTTACATGCTGCATATTTCTGTGCCATGTTATCATTTATAAGAATCCAGAAGGCGATAGTAGGCAGATCACACAGCTCGGATAGGAGAAAGAAAAAGGACTGCAGACAAAATGTGCCATGTAAGCATTTTTTATTTCACTTTTGGCATTTGACAGAGAATATGGCTCCTAGAAAAAGCATTTTGGCTCCTAAATATTTTTTTTCTCTTTTTATTCTGGAGCTCTGTGATAACCGTTGTCCTCTGGCTTGGGTCTCCCTTTGTGCTGATGTTGAGAGGCACCGTGGGCTTTAGCTGGAGTAGCATTTGGGGTGATGGCCTCCTGTAGCGCTGGACGCCGAAGCCTTTAGCTGTGCTGCATGAGTCCCCTTTTTATTCCCCTCCACGATTCCTGGCTCCGCTTGACCTTGCCATACTTAAGTGCTAAAGGCTAGTGAGATGTTTTATTTGCTCAGACCGCGCTGCTCTGCTCTGTAACCTTTATGGCTCCGTCTGTTTTGTATGTGCCAGTCGGCATTCACTGGAGTGCTGGGGAGAATGGGATTGTTTTGCCCTGAAAAGACCTACTGTACTTGAGGAGCTCTCTTGTCCCACCTTAAGAGCACGTCTCCTTCAGAATAACAGCTGAGTGTGTGTGTACACTTTTCAGCTTGTGCAGCCTTTTGATTTCCTTTGCCCTGCTGAGTATCTCCACCTCGGGCTGAATAAATGTTTTTCTGCATCTCTTTGCACTCTCCTATTGGCCATATTTGTGTATCAAGTGTGGCTGATCGCTTATTCTGTTAGTAATTCCCATTTAAATGGTTATGTTAGTGATTTCTCACAGTGCGCAGACAGAAAGTGTGCTTGGTGTGAATGTAGTTGCGTGGCTGGGTCCATTGGGAATACTGGCCAAGTCTTGTTGCTGGTCTCAGCACTAAACCCTGCCTGTGCTTTAAGATGTTTGTGCACATCAAATACGTCTGGATTTAGACGTTTTGTGTGGTGTGGGCTATTTTGTCTGCTCATAGTTAGTCAATATTTAGTAATGATGATTAAGAAGTTTATCTGGCAGCAGCTTCTGTATGTTATGACTCGAGTTAAAGCCCAGTAGGATTCTTATGCAGCGGTTAAATGCTGCCGTTTGGCTTTTCCTGTAGCCGGCTTTGCCGTTCTTCATTGTCCTGAAGCTTGCCAGGTTATTTATTTTTTATCCTCTACCTTTGCCCTCATCGCAGGATGAGCAGCTTGATGGAAGGCTCAGCTCAGGCCACCTGTGGCTGCTAGCCGTCGAGTCGTGCCTGGAACGAGTGGGCAGGCCTCATCGTTTACACTGAGGCGGCTCGTGCGTAAGCTCCCTTTGTTCCAAAACACCCGAACCTCCCCAGAAGCGCATGTCTAGGGCAGATTCACGCCCACATTTTAATGGCTCCTAAGCAGTCAGCCTTTCCCCTTCTATATCGCCAGCTAAGTTGTTCTGAACCTCCCAGGAAGTCTGTGTCTGCAAAATAGCCACACGTCTCGTGGTTGAGCCAGATATCCCTCGAGCCTTCGTTAAAGGGTGTGGGAGTTTGGGCCGGAGGAGGCGCACTGCCTTTCCTGACGGCCATCGCCGGTCCTGCGCCGCAGAGAGGATGCCTTGGATTTAGCGCAGAAAAATAATGAAATGACAGCGAGGCCTGTCCATGGGCGGCGGAGGGGAAGTCGGCCCTAGGAGGAGATGGCTTTGTCTCGCCTTGCTGCGGCGGGCGCTTCTCCTGATTGGCAGCTTCCCCCGCCACTCGCACTGGCCCTGGGAGTGTGCTAGAGTGCCAATCCAAAGGCTGCATGCAGGGATTCTTGCTGTGCTTGCGATAGGCTGGCCAAAGCCCCGCATGTGTGTGTCCTGTCTGTGCGTGGACGTGTCTTACTCTTCAGCACCAGAATTATGTCCCTGGGACTTACTGGTGCATGTAGTAGCATAGGATTCTGAAGGATTTCAGCTTTGGTGCTTGGTGGGGGGGAATTATACCGGGAATGAATATGAGAACCTTTTCATTGCAGCCCTTAAAATGTGCCGTTTAATCTTTGTGTTTAGCCCTCATTTAAAGCCTTTTCTGTAATTCTAGGCTCTGCTCATATTAGAGTATTTCTACTTCGGACATTAATGTTCAACAATAGTGCCTCCAGAACTAGACAGTCTTCCTCATATTCCTTTTGATAGCCTCCCCCCTTTAAAACTCTGTGGTCTCTTGAAGAGACCTATTGACCTTGCACAGGAGGCTGAGAAGAGGTTGCACTTGTGGATGGAGGGTGCACTGAAGGTGTGGGGGAGCCGTCTGTTTTGTGCTGCTAGATCCGAATCACTTTGGTATGGCATCACACTGTAAAATTTCAGGCTGTGTGCCGCTTCAGTTGCGATTGTTACACTAAGCGTGTGAGATAATGTAATTTAAAATGAATTCACACCTTAGGCGTGCAGATCCAACTTAAAAGGAATCTGGGAACTTTGGCGGTGCTGCAGATGTCCTCCCCCCTCCCATGTGTGTGATGTTTTTTTTGTTCCTCTGTATCCTTTGCTTTCTTGTAACTCGCATGAGTTTCTGAGATACTGTAACTTTATCGTTCTCTCCTGTCTGATTCTGCTGTTAAGTCTAAGCCCCTTTCAGAGCTCACTGCATATAAATTAGCTGGTTACTTTTTGTACCATTTCTTCATGTCATTCAAAATGTAACTGTACTGTATGTAAGTTAGTATTTTATGTCCTTTTTTGTAAAATAATGAATGTATGGATATATGAAACTGCGGTGCTGGGACATTGGGCTCTGTTTTGGTGCAGGTTTGTGTTGCAAGACAGCCTGGGTGATGGCAGACGGTCATCTTTGCTAATTTGGGCCTGGTCTAAGACACGCCTGAATCAGCGATAAGGGTGCACTTGTACCACAGGATTGAGGGCCGCTAAACAGTGCCACGCTGCCTTGCATGTTTTATGATAATCCTGTTGATGGTGAAATCCAAATGAAGCCATGGATTTCTGCACCGAAATGACCTGGAATATTAGCTAGTCCTTTCTTTTTGGGAAAGAGTGCTATTTTTGTGAGTGAACATTGTGATTTAAAGATTTAATTCAGGACATGCTAATTGTTCAAAAAAGGTTTGAATACTTAGGATGCGTTTTAAACTCTTACAAGAAATTTAAGTGGTGGGACGTGACCATTTCCAGGTTAGGTGGGCTTCAGAGATCAATAGAGAAATTTACAGAAATCATTAGCCTTTCTTTTCAATTATTTTGTAAATATGCAGCAATTATGAGGGTTTACCGAATCGGAGCACTTCAGTTTCAGTTCCAGCTGTCATACTTGCGTGTTTTTCCTGCAGAATAACTGTACCTGGTTCTGTGTGAGTGTGATCCTGCTTTGATAGTAATGCAATATTGTTGCTTTCTTTGCCTTTATGATGCAGAGCAGAAGGTGCCTGTTGTATTTTATGAGATCCTGTTGTCAGTTTTGTCTTGAACAATTTTTTTTTTGTTTTTAATGAGAGGCTTTCCAGATTGACATGGAGAAACCTGTCAACACATGTGCAGTACTTTTTGAGTTTAAAGAGACTTGAGGAGATTCCTCCCCCATTATTGATATAAATTTTGCAGTCACTAATGTGGTTGAGCTTTGCCTTTGGGGATTGTGTGCCAAGTCTGTAAGCCCACTGCTGAACCTGCAGCTTGGCTTAGCTCATGCTTTTCATGCTGTGTGAGGGACGCAACGTGAGTATGTACCCTATTGATGGGTTTTGTCTGTTTACACTCAGTGCATTTGCATAATGGCTAATGGGCACTAACGTATTGTGCCATATTGCAGTCAGGTTGCATAAATGTGTTCTGTTCTCTGACTAAGTGCTTGTGGCGCTGTATCCAAAATGTAGGCAGTGTGCTCCACACAGGGGTATAAATCCCTGAGACACAAGTGACTGGGATTGTACTTTTCAGGTGGGTATCTCAGTCTCACATGTGGTTATATTTAGGGTGTTTAATCTCAATAGGTGAGAATTTGTTAATCATACAGTAAGTTCACATGGTGGTGTGCATACATGTGTATTCTGCCTTAGGTAGCCAAGGTTTTGCTTTTTGATAGAGAGGAATATACTCCTGAGACCCAAAGAAAAAAAGGGTACTTCAGATTTAGGTTAATTGTGATTTTCTATGTCTTTGGTGGAAATACTACGTCTTTTTTCACATTTATTTATTTTTTTAATTTCACAGCATGTCCTCTTTAGTGTACAGCAGGAATAAATACGTTTCCTTACATCAGTGAAAAGACAGATGCATAAACAGAATGTCCAATACAATGGAGATACATGAATGGGTGGGGTCTCAGGAGGATAGAATTGCTCCTGGGTTGGTTGCCACTTCCGGGTTACATGTGAACTTGTGCATTAACAAATCCTCACCTGTTGAGACGTACCCCACCTACGTTGTGGTTCTCAAGTTCTGGCACCTGCAGAAAATGTTTGGCTTTTGTATCTGAACAACTTCTGGCAGGTGAAATTCTCTGTCATTACCAAATTATATTTATTCATTGTTTGGGGGGGGGGGGGGGGGGGGGGGGGGGGGGGGGGGG
>JABFEB020000132.1:25245109-25261260 GCA_019775895.2 Stomatorhinus ivindoensis
TATTTTTTCAATTTTCCTTTTGATGTGCTATCTGTCACTGTTAAAATAAACCTACCATTAAAATGATACTGTTCTGAAACTTTTCATTTCTTTGTCATTGGACAAAACTTACAAAATCAGCAAGGGGTCAAATAATTATTTCCTCCACTGTAGATCTAGTTTGCCCAGGTGGCTGCATACATATCGCTGGCTGACTTTTCATACCCTGCTTTCATCTAAACTTCTCTGACAACATCAGATGAATTGATTGTCATAGTGCGACGACCGCTGCCGATCGGGCGAGTAAGCAAGCTGGAGGCAGCGTAGTCGTTCAAACGGGGCTTTATTCTCCGTGGTGATGGAGCACAAGCTAAGCAAAGCAGGACCGCGACCAGCAGACGGGGTAGCAAACAGAAAGCAACAAACTGACTGAAACAAACAGACAAAATGAAGCAAACAGATGTGGACTAAATACTAAACTGACAAGACCTAAACCAAAACAGCTGAGGACGATTGACAACAGGTGAGTTCCATTAGGGTAGAGCATGAGGTAACGAGGGGGCGTGGCACCCAGGAGGCTCAAACAGGCGGCTCGTGGCACATAGGAGACAATCTCCATTTAACAACTAAAATGTCATTGGTCTGTTAGAGCCAGTTGTGATGTTGTAAAAGGGTCCTGGAAATGCCTGTGATCTGTTTTCAAGGAATGATCATGCTTCTCATGAGACTGGAGGAGTTACAGGGGATCCTATCTGGCTATTGCCAAATTTGCAAATTCAAAAGAATGCAAGATTTTTTTTCTCCATTCTGAACCTGCAGAATATTAAAATGAAATATTTTTACAGCTATATTTAATTCTGCATTTGCCACATGACCCTTACCATTGCCTCCACAGTCTTGGCAATTGCATTTGATATTTTGCATTGAATCCAATTGTGCTACAAAAACACAATCCGATTGTTGGCTTGCGGTGGCACCGTCCAGGACCATGTGAATCTCCTAAATTAGTTCCTCACATGAAATGCTGCAATTACAGCTTTTGCGTTCTGCGATTCTGGTTTCTGTTTTTCCGTTGTATTAAAAAAAAATGAATAAAATTGAAATAACTGCAGTACCCAATTTTGGAAAGTCTATGGGAAACTTGTGCTGTCATTTTCTTATCACAATTTATTGGCATTTAGAAATGTTTAAAAATAATTGCAAGAATTCTTCACACACAGGCCCAGTATAAGTAAGTATTCCTGCGGTACTGAAATTCCTATTTGCACTCGGGTAATTCAGGAAATTCTTCCTCCATATAAATTGTTAGCAGCTGTTTGTCATTATTTTAATTGCCAGGAAATGGAACTACACCTTGTTGTCTGCTGAAACTGTATGTGGTAATAAGCACTGCACGGCACTGCTAACAAAATTTCAAGTGCTCTGTAACAGCTGATTTGTATCGCCTACAGCATACCATGGCTTGTGTTGAGGCAGATTTTTGAGGCAAAAATCTATAAAGCTGAAGTCTGTCAGCAGAGAGCTCGCGTCTTTGCTTGACAGATGCACTCAAACGGTGCGGAACAGCACTTCTTTGCAGCTTGTGACTTGCTCAGTCTTGTTTCTACAGTATGTTCCACTTCTGTTGGTATGAAAGTGGCCCATTCAGTCCCTGCATGCACTGTACTTTTCTCCATTTCATTTCAAACACTTCGCTTATGGTACAGTGTACTAGTCCGTAGAGGGGAGGACTCTCCGGTGATTTTGTTCCCCCCCCTTGCCTTCCTGCAGAAAGGTTTGATCATCACTGTCCCTGGGTTGGCAACTGTGTGGGCAAGAGAAACTACCGCTTCTTCTACACCTTCATCGTTTCCCTGTGTGGTATAGTTTGCAGGTTTTTTAAGGGTAAGGTGATTTGCATAAAATGTGAAATGTAAGCTCTATTTGGCTATTTCAATCTGTGGTTTGGAGAGCAGAATGGATAAATGTAGACTGGTAATGTAATATATACTTAGTAAAATTATTAATTGCAGAATGGATCTGCACAGGATCACATGGCAATATCACATTACGATATTTGAAATATCTGAGTGAAACGGCGATATTTATTTTAAAAAATGAAATGACCTGAAATAAACTATAGCCAAATAGTTTGACTACCAATAGTGTCAGATAAGTTGATGTTACTGTGAGTTGTCAGCAGACCTAAAACACTGATGACAATAAGTGATTATTGCACAAGGCAACGAAATATCACGCAGCCCTCTGGCACAATATAGCAAATATCTACTCAGCATGCAGCAATACTGGGGAGAAAACATCAGATGTAGAAGCTTACTTGAGTGACTAAGGGACTGTTTTAAAAGAGCATTCCTCATTTTTTTTATACTTGGTTTTGATGCCTGTTTCTCTTGCTCTCCTTAGCCATAGAATCTGGCACATGGTGTCACTCATTAGAGTGTAGGGATGATCTTTAATGGAAGGGGTCCGTGTCCGTGCACGCGCCCCCCCCCCCCCCCCCCAATAACCCTGTGTGATTCGGCTGCTTCATGCTGTGCTGCTCTCAGTCTTGCCTTTCTCCTTCAGGTTCACAGGAAGACAGGGGTCTCCTCTTCGCCCTGAAGAAAAGCCCAGCCAGATATCCTTTGTTTCCATGAAGATGCCCTCTGCCCCTGGCTGTGGCGTGATTGTATGTGAAGGCAGACATGACTGTTGTGCTGTCTGCCCTAATCTAGCTAGTTTTGGCATGTGTTTAATTCTTTGACATTTGCACTGTCCTGGAGTTGGTTGTGTGCTGCTTTTCTATTTGGTCTATTCTGGGCCTCACGGGCTTCCATACCTACCTGGTGGCATCTAACCTCACCACCAATGAGGATGTGAGTGCAGCTCTATTTAATTTTTATTTCAAATTTTATTATTGTTTTTGCATTGCTTTTTTGGTCAGATAGGTGTGTTTGATCTATTTGAATGAAACTCATTTTTGCATGCTTTGAGGGTTATCCATATTAAATGTATTTGCTTCATTGAGTTTAATTCATTTTAATTTGAAAGGGCCATAGATATACAAAATTCCGTATAAATATTTGTATAAGTGCAAATATATTAAATGAAAATATTAGTCAGTTGCATATGAATAACTGCCTTTTAAGGTGAGTTTGCAGTGAGTGTAGCTTTAAGAATGAGTGTTTCACTTGGCTCACACTTAAATGGCTCCATAAATAGTGTGGGAGGGAGTTAGGTAGTAGCATTAAGGAATGTTTATTAAATGGCAGACTTATTTTAACCGTCTGAAATGTGTGAAACCACTTCACACACAAACTGCATCCGTGGCCATAAGCTGCACGGATAGATGGAGACTTATATATTCATGACTTCCCATTCCTTGTTCTGGTGAAAATCTGTGGATATCTTCTGTCTTGGAGCACTGTGCCTTTGCTCTTTTCCCGATAAACCACTAATTTGAGCATCCAACCTTTAGTTTATTTTAAGGGAGTTTTTGCTAATTTAAAAGATCCATCCTTTGGTTTTTATTAAATTTTATGTACAAAGAACATTCTCAAAAACTGAAAACATACTCCTGTCTATACTGCTAGAGCATAAGTATAGTAGTAGTAACTTGGTATTGGTGATGGATGCTATACTCCTAGCTGATGTAATGCCGTGGCTGTTTCTGGTTCTCATCCTGTCTGCATGCACAGGCTAAGGGAATGTGGTCTGGGAAAAGGTTGGCAGACTCTGAAAATCCCTACAGCTATAACAACATGTGCACCAACTTGTGTGCAGTGCTGTGTGGACCCCTGCCCCCCAGGTAGGGCCTCCCGGTCTCCAGGTGGCATTTCTGGCTGATGGGGGGGGGGGGGGGGGTCTGTCATTATGGGGCGATGCACCTTAACTGAACAGCTTTCATCTCCGCAGCCTCATTGACCGCAGGGGCTTCATTCCACAGAGGGATGCCCACTCCACGCTGCCTTCATGCTGAAAGCGACCTCAACAGGGAAGACGGCTCGACTTTGTGCCGTGAAGCTGCCGGCTTATGCCTTGGTTCCACAGCCACATCATGGCCCAGAAGGCGTGGTCCACCCATAAAGTGGCCTGGTGCTGATTTAGGCTGACTAATGGTGATCCCAGCTGGAAACTGATGTCAGTCGGGCATGTTGGTATATTAGTTATGTTATAAATAACAATGATTTGTAACTTCCTACTGAACCGATTTGCCCTTGTCTTTTTGTGATTGATGAAATATGGGAATGGAAGCTGAAGCAAGACCCAATGAGTGCAGAAGCAGCTTGAGTAATATACTGCGACCAGATGGTGGTCTGTCTCCTACAAAAGGAGGATTAAAATCAGTCCTATGTGTCAAGTATGAAAGCAAACTGTGCTCTCATTGGCTGAATGTCTCGGGGAGCAGAAGCGACGGCTTTCGTGTACAATGACGTCTTTGGCCTGAACACCCGTCATTTATAATCGCTTTTTACATCCGTGTGCAGGATGTACCTGCCATTCCCTTCAGGACGCTAATTGTATCTGAGGCTCTCAGAGGCCTTCTGAACTCGCCACTCTCCTCTCGCAACTCTCCTCTCGCCACTCTCCTCTGTATTGCGGATTTGAAGCCGTCCTGTTTTCCTGGGTGTGAAGATGCTGGATGAGGCATGACTTTGCAACTTAGAAGGATCTTCTCAAGTCTGGGCAGTGTAGCTTTGGGATATGGAGTCGTCCTTTAATGTCTGGGCTCGTAATTGCGGTGATTACTTCTGTTTATTGGGGCAAGACTCTGCTTGTCCAGTCAAACTCTAACCGCCATACTGGAATGAAGGCTTTTGTCTGTGACTGGCACCCAGTTCATGGAATCCAATAACTCCCCCCCCCCAGGAAAAAAAAAATCTGTAATTCTCAGGTCAGGTGTTAGTGGCAAGGATGGCCCTACTGAAATCGGTATGTCCTTGCAGGCGTCCTCTGGTCCCCATTAAAGACATTTTTGCAGTGAGGTTTTCCATTGAAATACATTCCACACGTTCCCTATTGCACAGCTTTTTTTTGTCAGTCATGTACCTGCCCTAATTCAGATATATACCGTACTTAAAAGCTCTTAATTCCTCTGGCACTTTGTGCAATAGGAATGTAAAAACTAGCTGATAAGTACATGCTGTAACTTTTCAGTGTACCAAGCCACCACCCCATGAATGTACAGGTCGCAAGCCTCCAACCCAGCTGCACAGTGATTTGTAATGATGTCCCTTTATTTAGCCTGGTACCGGTTAGCTCACTGCAGAGTAGGTGCGTGAATGTCTTACTGAAAGAGTATAAAATATTTAATTACATTTTTATTGCATTGCGCAATGCAGTTCTTTGGATTTTTTTTTCTAATTAATGGATGTTTTTAAAATAAATGTTACTGAACCTTTTTGTGCGTTTTCTTCCAAATAAAATTTGCTTTTGGCTTCGTCATGTCTCGCTGTCATACTTCCGGAGCATTTATTTATTGGATGGGTGCCACTTTACAATAAGGCTGCCCATATAAAGGGTTTATGAATGGTTTATAATCTGGTTATTTATTAGGTTGTAACAATTTGTAAATTAAGACCATTTTAAACACGTTATAACCCTTTATTAATGAGATACTGCCATTTACATGTGACAAAAGGAGGTCTTATTGTTAAGTGGTACCAGTGGATGTATTTTGTCCAAAGTTGTGTATGATAGGATCAGCGATCAGCCGGTCCCTGGAGCAGCTGATCAGCGAGCAGCTGGGTAGAGGACCTTGTTCAAAGGCCAAATGGTGACATCACTCTGAATGTATACCAGTGGCGTTAAGATCACCGTTAGTTTCCCAGTATCCCCACACACTGTCTTACACTTAATGAATCGTCGTTTTTGTCTCTTACGTTTATAGTACAAAGACTGATAACACAACATAGGACCTGTATATTTTCCAATGCCGCCCTGGATCTCTGCCTGTCCCTCCTGCCTGTTGGAAAGTTTGCTGTCGTATAGTGTGATGAGTATGCATCCGCTTTGTTCAGCATGACATCCCGTCTTGTTTTTCCTCCTTTGTTACTCTAGCCTGTGTTAACCACTGCATGTCCTCCCCTTGTCTGTAGGTCGTAGTGTATACTTTTAGAGAGTAGAACAAGAGTATGGGATACCTAATTTTAGTGATGTGGGGATGGGAATGAGGTCTTGACAACCACTGTGAAGTTACCTGTTGCTTCTGTTCTCTTTGCATTCTTGTGACAATGTTGCAGGGATGGATTTTAGAAACTGATTTCCAGGATTTAGTTTTTTTGTTCATGGAATCTGTAGCCCAGCACTGTATCACTGCTGTGTCTGGTTCTTCCCAACCACGTTTTCAAATGCAATAAGCAGGAGTTTCTTTTGCTGTGTGAGTATCTACAATCCAATTATTACTAGTCAGAATGTCTATTTTAGATATCTTCAACCATTTTGCATTTTGGATATTTATAATGTAATTATAGATATCTAAAGCTACATTAGTACTTGTAAGAACTCAATTTTAGATATAGCAAGATGTACTAGTAAGAATTCAATTCAATTTGAATTATCTGCAATTGTATTTTTACTAGTAATGCCCCTAATGCAATTGTTGATATCTGCTGAAAATATTGATAACTACATTACAGATATCTTTAACCATTTTGTATTTTGGACATTAACATATAAATTGTGACTGTAATAACTGAATTGCAGACACTTTAAAAGTCCGTAGTCTCCCAAATGTGGGCTTCGTCCCCCTACATAGACCACACTGTAACCACTCTTCATTCCAGTGAACTCCTAGCAGTGTTGGTCATCATGGGTGGTGTTATTGTCACGCCTCCTTCAGGGAGGCCACATCTGCAGCAAGGACCAATCAGCAACCACTAAACTGCCTACTTAAATTTCATTTAGGCATTAGCCCAGTGCGAGGTATTGTTGCCATGCACGTACCAAGCACTTCATCTCTGTATCTTTCCCGCAGTTATGTTCGGTCCCTCTTGCCCTCCTCGAGCCTCCCGCACCTCCTGCCTGCCCTCCTGCCCTTCCCCCCTCCCATAGGTCCTCGTGTGCTTTTCCCACTGTGTGTCTACGTCCTTGGATTGACTCCTCGGCCTCTCGACCCTCGGCTTCCCCTTTTTCGACCCAGGTCTCAGCTCACGACTTAGCACTCGGCGCACGGCTTGGACGGCTACAGAAAACGACCCCGGAACGGCTCACGACTCTCCTCTTTGTCTTGCCCAATAAACTTGGTTGCCCGGAATCCCCTGTTGGTGTCATTTGTGTCAGAACAGTTATTTGGTCGTATTTCTTCGTTAACTATAATTGCTATGGTTTTATATAACTCTGCAGTCCCAGTTTCACCCAAGGCCAATTAAATCATTAAACCCAGGACACACTGAAGCAGTGTCCCCATTGGTCTGAGCTGGGTTGCAGTCTTGATTCAATGCTAAAATGTCAAAGCAATTGGACTGCAAGACTTTTCTCTTTGAATTGAAAGCAAGGGAATGAAGGGCGGTATCTCACGTTACTCCTCTGTAAAGGGTCAGTAGGGGGCAGCTGGAGTGCTTTATAAATTCACTGGTGAACTAAGTGTAACTATAAACTCATGCACAACAGGAAGGCAGAATTTACATCTACATCCATCCGGCTTGTAGGCAGCTCTGGCCTGTCAGCCTCCAGCTAAGCAGACTCTTCCGCGCAAGCCGAAGACAAGCAGTATATTTTTTGCCTCTTGTATATAATGGAATCGTGGTTTTTTTCAGCTTCAGAAGGGAGCACACTGACTTGCTGTCATCAGAATGCCCTTGTAGCCATGAGCAGCTGAGAAATGTCTAATTTCTTACTGAGTTAAGACTTAATGAAAGGCTTAAATGGACTACAAATTGCAGAATATATTGCAGACCTGTGGCACTCCTGTTGTACTTCTGTGACAGCGGAAGACCTAAATTTACAACTTTAGTACCAATCGTAAATTTCTCAGGCTTCTTTGCAGTATTTTCGAAAGATAGAGTGCAGTAGCAGCTATTCTGGAACTACTTTTAAGAATGCATATTTTTTTGTGGAATTTGTGAAGATGCTTTGTACTTTGTTCTATATTTGTTTTTGTCACTGGGTCATGGAATAAATCAGGGAATGGGAGGCTATGTAATTTTTATGTAGGTATCGGAGATGAGAAAAAAATAGCAGAACATGATACTGTATACAAAGCGCTGTAGGGAGAGTATCTCCTTGAAACTACACTCCCTGGCCACTTTATTAGGTACACCTTGCTAGTACCAGTTTGGACCTTCTTTTGCCTTCAGACCTGCCTTAATTCTTCGTGGCATAGATCGAATGAGGTGCCTTAAACATTCTTCAGAGGCTTTGGTCCATGTTTGGTCAATGATACGAAGCAGGATGCATCCATGCTTCTTGTTTCTGCTGAATTCTGACTCTACCATTTGAATGTCGCAGCAGAATGTAAGACTGAGAACTTGACCAGGCAACGGTTTTCTAGTCTTCCATTGTCTACTTCTAGTTAGCCTCAGTTTCTTGTTCTTAGCTGACAGGGGTGGCACTCAGCGTGAACTTCTGCTGCTGTAGCCCATCTGCTTCCAGGTTGATGTGTTGTGTGTTCAGAGATGCTGTCCTGCATACTTTGGTCGCAAAAAGAAGTTATTTGAGTTACTGTTGCCTTTCCATCAGCTGAACCAGTCTTGTCATTCTTCTCTGACCTCTGCCATTCAAAAGGCATTTTCAGCCGGGTGCTTTTCTTTTCATTCTCTGTAAACCCTAGAGATGGTGGTGCATGAAAATGCCAGTAAATTGGCAGTTTCTGAAATACTAGCCCGTCACGCATCAACCATGCCGCGTTCTAAGTCACTTAAACCTCCGTTTTTCCCATTCTTGTATCTGATGTGAACATTAACTGAAGCTCATGACCTGTATTTGCATGATTTTATACACTGTGCTGTTGAGATACGATTGGCTGATTAGTTATTTCCTTCAACAAGCGGTTGAACAGGTGTGCCTAATAAAGTGGCCAGTGAGTGCATATTCGTTGAACGGAGAAGTCCGCTGTTTTCAAAGAACTAGTGTTAAGGGTTTTATAGAATAGGCTTCATTGTTACATCCGACTGATGGGAAAGCACTGACTTTCAAACTTGCAAAATAATGAAAAGCAGCAAGCAGCACAGCTTGGGTGGGCCTGTGCTGGCCAACATGTCCGGAACCAGTACCGTCTCCCTAAGGAAGCATGCTCTTTAGTAAAGAGTATTATGGGTGGAAGTGACCTCTGTTCAGCTTTGCGCAGTGTGTTATTTTTAGTGTGTTCCTGTCCACACACGGCCGCACCTTAGACCAACGTCACCCTCAGACTGCTGTGACTCCATACACCAAAACCTTTTGGTAAAGTTCTAATGCCAGCTGATCTTTACAACCACTTATAAGCTGTAAGAGAGAGCTGACTTTAATTAAGAAGAGTTACAGCAGTGCTGCCCAGCCCAGTCCTTGGGGACCGCTTGACAGTCCATGTTTTTGCTCCCTCCCTTGGGAAAAATGTATATTGCTTAACTGGCAGAAGAGAGGGAGTAAAATTTTGGACCGCATTGGGAAGTGGTGTGTTAGAAGGTGTTAGAACCGAGGTAGTGCTGCATGCTTCTGTCAGCACTCAAATCAGCAAGTCTGGCTGGGTTACGTTCAAGGGCTTTTCAATTTTATTTTATTTTTTTTAATTTAACCTTTATTTAACCAGGAGAAGCCCATTGAGATAAAAAAATCTTCTGTCCCCTTGGCAGATACTGTTCTTTATAGGCCTATTACTTTTTTTGGGGGGGGGGGGGATTCACCACTGCATGCCATCCAGTTTTCCCCAAGATTTGCTATCACATGTATGTAAATGTATGAAAAAGTAATGAAAATGTCAGGAACAGCAGATGGTGCCATGCAGCAGGACACCCCCATCACTGCCACGCGCAAACGCCGTGATCGCTGTTAAAACATGTGAAACAGGTGTTACTGCGGGAAAGCACCTTTTACGCTGCACGTCGTGGTGTCATTTAAAATATAATGCTGATAGCTAAATTCAAAAAGCCAACGATAAATCTGCATGTAAATTTTCTGTTCCTGGGTCTGAATTAGCGATAAAAAATCCACAAATTCTCTCATATAATTTGACCTTCAATAAAATTTAACAGCAGAGATTTGCATTAATATTATGTGATAATAGTATTGCCTGACCAACGCTTTCAAATGTTAAAAGAGAAAAGATCCAAGGCGTCGTGAGCAGGATGGGGAAATTGTTCACTTCCTGCGACGAAGCATAGAAAATGTACGTTTCGAAATTGCTAGAACGATTCACACCACAAGGGGGAGCAGTGTACCGACGAAATCAAAATCAAAGGTATTAATAGGCAGGACGCTCATGTAGATATGTCTACGTATCGTTACCATAACTGGCACTGCAAAATGACATGCTATATATTTAAATACTGTTATTAATTTACTTATTTGTACGACTGAAATTTGTATAAAATAGTATTTAGTAAATGTATCTATTTTGTCAATTTGTTTACTGGTCTATATAGAGAATGAGAGAAGTGACTTATTTTAGGTAATTTAATTGAGGTATTAGAGTAGATTTTATTGCTGCAATAACACATTGAAAGATGATGGTGGTCAAACATTGACCCAGAAAGCATCTCAAAGCCCTAGACTAAACAACCTTTAGACAATTTGCAAAAATAAGAAATCAATACCTGCCTTGCGTCTGTAGATTCTGGACCCCCCACAACTCTGAATATGACAAGTAGTTTCAGAAAATGGATGGATGGATGGAAGAAATCAGTGCAGTGCAATCCCATGGTCTGACACGTTGCTTCCAGTTTCAGCTAAAAAAAAAAAACATTTAAGCCATCATGTGTAAAAGGTCTATGATTCAGTATTTGAGCGACACACAAATGGAAAGATTTGGTTTAGGGTTTGGGAAGTCTGTAGTTAATGACTAACATCTGAATTTCTGTGAAAATTTCAGTGTTTCAGTGAAAATGAAACACTGTGAAAATGAAGTAGGATATACCTTGCAAAAATATGCGATGGCATTAAATAAATCGCCAAAATGTGTGGAATTTTCTGTAATAGTGAGCCATGAGGCAGAGGTTTGGCACAGTGACCCTGTGTCTCGTTATGCCTGTGCTGGTGGGAGGCTGGTCCTCCTCACCCTAGAGGGCGCTATCCCATTGACCCTGTGCCTCTTTATGCCCATGCTGGTGGGAGGCTGGTCCTCCTCACACTAGAGGGCGCTATCCCATTGACCCTGTGTCTCGTTATGCCCGTGCTGGTGGGAGGCTGGTCCTCCTCACACTAGAGGGCGCTATCCCATTGACCCTGCGCCTCTTTATGCCCGTGCTGGCGGGAGGCTGGTCCTCCTCACACTAGAGGGCGCTATCCCATTGACCCTGTGCCTCTTTATGCCCGTGCTGGTGGGAGGCTGGTGCTCTTCACTATCCTGGTGACTCATTTCTATCCTCTTGAAGCACATGAGGGACACAACCTTTTCCAACCCATTATTCAATACAGAGCTGTGAAAAGAACCTGATATTTTTTTTCAATTAAACATTTAAACAGATTTTTTGAGGTTAATTATGGTAGCGATACAGTACAGTACAGTATTGTGATGGATGCATTAGCCCAAGTTCTAAGTTGGCCTCCTTCCTCGGAGCACTTTTACACATGGGGTTTGATGCAGGAGGACTGTCTGCTTACATAATGACAAAATAAGCAGAGAGTAAATAGGCACTGACAAGTTTGTCAGTGACAAATGGTCCTCATATTGACATTCATAGTGGCACGTGCGGAGGCTGGGTGTATGTGCAGAGGATGCTTGGATTGGCAAGGGGCAGTTGGGACGTGTAAGTGCATTGAAGCAAGGGCACAGGGACAGACCTTATGCGCCGACCTGCGGGGGCACAGGAGGGGCACAGATACTCTGGCAGGATTGGGGGGGGGGCAGCATTTGACAGGGGCTCTTGAATATGTAAAATGAGATGTAAAAATGGATAGAGACCCCATGGTAATTGTGTCAGGGGGCCGGAATTTCTCGTTATGTCCCCGCAGAGCTATAACATGCGCTAGAGCTAGACATTTTGCATCATTTTTTATGGTTAATGCAACAGATGCCCAGCTCTGCCTCCAGCCTTGGTAGCATCTGCAAAACCAGGTGTGTCCATCATCCCAGCCATCATATCAGGTGAGGAGCCACACCTCCTGGGAGACTCTGCACACGTGTCTTACACTTTGGGTCACAGGTGCTACACAGCAGTCGCGTACCGGTGTCTAGAATCCTCCACCCAACGCTGTTGCTTGCTTCATCTTCCACTGTTTTCCTCTCCCCTGCAGCTTTGGCCTCATATCATACGCTGGAAATGGGTTCTGACTTCCAAGAAGGCTCCAGGCAGGACAGACTGGAACAGAAATGCCATCTATGGTTGGGAAGGTCCAGCTGTGCTCTTCCGAGAACTGCAGATGTGTCGCGAGGCCCCTTTTACGCCCCCCTTGTGTAATATGCTGCAATAAGAGCTTTTTGTCCATATCCTGGTCTTTCAGAGAGAATCTGTGCTTCCAATAAAGCTCTTACAAAAAAAAAAAAACACACACATCAGCATTACTCACTTTGGGTGGCCTGCCACTTTGAGTACAGCCAAACACACAATTTTCAGGTTGGCTTGCAAGAAGATTCAGGGCAGTACATGCAGTTAGTGTTAGTGTAGTATGTGCAGTTAGGTTTAGTGTAGTATGTTCAATTAGGGTTTGGGTAGTACGTGCAGTTAGGGATAGGTGTAGGTTAGTACATACAGTTAGGATTAGGGGAAGTACATGCAGTTAAGGGTTAGAGTAGTACGTTCAGTTAGGGTTAGGGAAGTATGCGCAGTTAAGTTTAGGGTAATTCAGGCAATTAGGGTTAGGGTAGTACAGTATGTGCAGTTAGGGTTAGTGTAGTACGTTCAGTTAGGGTTAGGGGAGTATGTGCAATTAGGGTTATGAGACTACGTGCAGTTAGGGATAGGTGCAAGTGAATACATAAAGTTAGGGTTAGGGTAATATGTGCAATTAGTAATGGGGGTAAGGTAGTACGTGCAGTTAGGGTTAGTAGATGCGTTTAGGTTAGTGTGGTATGTACCGTTAGGGTTTTTAGATTCAAATTACTTTTTTTAAACCCAAGAGGAATTTTTTGTGTTGCAAAAGCAATTTGCATAAATAACAGAAACACACAGACATAAAAGTCAAAAGAAATGTTTAAAGCCATTTATCTGGGTAGCAAATGCACTTTTGCTCAGAACAAGAAACACAATTTAGCATTAGAGCATTTGAAAATTAGGAGTAACATTATAAAAATTAGTCTTTTTTTTCTGTTCTCCAAAAGGTCACTGATATCTTGTTGGATGGCTAGATGAACACCACTTCAGTACCTAAACCTCTCCTCTGGGACACCTCAGCTCCATATTTTTATTATATTTCACCATCAGTTCACCTAATTATTTAATTTAATTAGTTAAAAAAGTTAATGAGATATTGATTAGCTATATGAGGTGTGCTAATGATTGAGTTAAAAAAATACATGTGAGTAATGGATAGTTGCTACAAATATGGGGGTGATTTTAGCAGATGTTTTGAAATGACTAAGCTAACACACTTTGACAGGCAAAATAGCTTTTACACTGACATGAAGGTGATTTACAATTCATTTTCTTCGGTTGCCAAAGACCTTTGCACAGTACTGTATATGTACAAATTTACAAAAGCTACTTTACTAGGTGTAAGACACTTTACAACTGAGGTATACCTTTATTGTCCTTATTAAATGTAAACATGTATTGTGTATTGCCTCAGTGGATGAGACACCTCTTTCAGCACAAGAGGATATAGATGGTTGCTGCTATGGGCAGGAATGCCCTCCTGTAATGATCCTTATTGCAGTGGAAAAGAAAAGAAGTCTCTCACTGAAAACACTCAATTGTCCAGCAAGTAGGGGGGTTAGGGTTAGGGGGTGTGCAGTATTGTGCATAGTGCTGAGCAGATTCTCCAACATCCTTCTCTCCACAACCCTCTCTAAGGGCTCCAGAATATTAGGCCTTTAGGGTAGAATATGCAGAACAGCAGCTGCTGAATGATGACAAGCAATGATCCCACACGCTGTGGCTTCGAAAGCCCGCTTGCTCAGATAATTTTCACCAATTTATGTATTTGCAGAACAATTCAAGCTTCAGGGCCAACGAATAAGAGAAGTTCTGGCAAATCTGCAAAGATTTATATTCTAGTTAAAAAAATATAGCAGGGAAACATAATCGGATTTTATTTTTCAGCATAAATGCAGGAACTGAAAACACAATAGTGTGAGTTGTGGGCCTGAGCTATCAGGCCACCTGCAGCCCATGTGCTTTCCTGACTTTGCCGTCGTTGCCATGGCCACACCCTGCTCGTTCTCTGTGCGGTATTGGCTGCACGGCCAGTGATTTTACGGAGTCTGTATTAAAGCAGCATGGTCCCTATCGAAAGCCTTTTGATCGTTGGCCGGCTGTACTACATTTTTGCAACCGCTAAAATGTGACTTTCTTTTCAAAGGGTTCCAAGCAAATAGTATTTGACTAGGTATAGATAGACGTTCAGATCCCTCAACGCTCACTCCTACCTGCCAGAGTTAACACTTTGAATACCTTGTTTTATTGCTTTTAGGCTGTTTCCACTTCCCCTCACAAGCAGGAAGCAGAAATGGGCATTTTGGCAAAGTAACACACAACAAGAGGTAAAGGAGAACATGCTGCTGATTCAATTGTAAGAACTGCAGAAATGCTAGGAGCCAGTGACTTCGCAGTAAAAACATCAAATTAAATTTTTAAAAACTGGAAAATGTAGCACATGGACGTGGAAAAGTCGTACATGTTGCATGCAATTAAAATGTCTTATTACATTTTTCCCTTTGTGAGACGAAATTGGCTCTTAGTGTAACTAAAATCATCAGTGATAAAACAAACTTACATAATACATAATAATACCTATTAAACATCATTTTAAGAATGGATCCCCCAAAGACCCCAAAGTGACAAACTGTTTTAATGATACTTACTGTTCTTTTCCATGCTCTGGTGGAATGTCCGTCAGCATGGTTTATGCCTGTCCTTTGTACACATTTACATTTACATTCATTTGTTTAGCAGACGCTGTTCTTCAGAGCGATGCATAAGCGTGGTTGATAATACCCTACAGACATAGAGCTGTCAAGGAGCCAAATGGATATGGAGTTTCCAATGAATGAAGAGCAACTAGAAGCTGTATAATACATTACAAATCACTGCAAGAGCCAAAGAGAAGAGCAATTCAAACTAGGAAGGGCATTTTCCGAAGAAAACGTGTGATTGCTGTGCACGTAAAAGCTTAAAAGAACGAAGAACTTTCATCTGGTTAATTCCCTTTCATTCCTCTGTTTTCTGTTTTTTTTAATTGGGAAAAAATTTACAGAAAGTGGGAAGAAAGAGGGATGCGGGTAGAATGTCAAAAAGAAAAATAGAAGGACACTTCTTCATGGGTGGAACATTTGAAAGGCGGAACAGAATTTCTAGCTGAAAAACTAGAAGGAAAATTAAATAAAGTCAACAGGAGGAAAACAGGGGGATGAAAAAGAAGGGATGAAGTAAGGTTAAATGGATGAAAGTTGGTTGAATACTTTTGAGCTGCACACTGGATGTCTTCAGCAAGCTTTGAAGTTTTATGTTGAAGATTGATTGTGCTAGAACAGTTTTAAAAAAGGTCTGATACAAGTCTAGGGGAAAAAATTGACGGAAAGAGGGATGGAATATCAAAAAGAAAAATACAAACACACTTCTCCTTAATGGGTGGAACATTTGAGAGGTGAAAGAGAGCTTCTAGGTGAAAGACTGTAGCAGGAGAAAATTGCCACACTTTTGGCAAGAAAGTAATTAAATAAATATAGCTGCAGACGGCCATTTATGGGGTCCAAACACTATGGCCTGAATAGCAGTTTGGTCACATTTATCATGAAATGTTCCATGAGAATGTCTGTAGATGAATGTGTATTGAGTACGGATGCACTTTGTGTATGTATGACTTTGTAATATCTACCTTACTCAGAGGTGGAGATTTCAGGTCCAGAAAGTAAAAATCCAAATCAGGATTTTGTTCCAACCAACCAGCTGAGTATCTGTGAC
>JABFEB020000132.1:25278929-25303871 GCA_019775895.2 Stomatorhinus ivindoensis
TTGCACCATTAATACAAGACCTGTAAGGATCCAATCATTTCTTCAAGACTCCTGCTGTTTTGATTTGTAGATCTTGGCAAAGAGCTACACTAAGTGGGAATCTTCCAAGACCTAAGTTGAAATCTTCCAAGAAGTGATATTTTATAGGCTTTTCCCTCCTTAGTGTTCCCAATAGTGAGGCCCATTCTGAGAGTGAGCAGTGAGCAGACCTTCAGACACACTAATGCAGTGCAGTGGCAGTGAAATATTTGGGTTTTATACCGTGAAGGAACCACCCACGTCCAACAACCAAAAACAGTTACTGCACCACAACATTTTTAGTTGCTTATCCTCCTTATAATTGATGCTAACTTGATCCTATTTTTGGGTAACTGCAATACTCAAGAGACGGGCAAAATTCGAGTACATGAGAAGTGGTTATAGTCTGAAGAATCTATGACAGTCATCTGAAAAAAACACTCCAGTATGACCCTTTGAAAGAAAAGATAAACATTTACCATGATTGGGCACAAGTAACTTGGTAACTCAGTTACTACTCAAGCACAAATCATCAACAAATATAGTCACTGCATGAAATTCATGAACCATTAGTGATTAATGATGAACGAACATGGGATCAATTTCTGGCTAATTAATGCATTAAATAAGAGTGTACTACTGCATTGTGCCTAAAAAGTGTTAGAGAAAAAGCTTTTTCAGGAGGTTTCAAAATGCTTAAAATTTAACAATTTGCTACCACGTCTGTCATGTAGAGTGATGCAATTGCTTCTTCCTGAGTAAGGAAGTGAGATGAAGGTGCATAAGCCCACCATAGGCCCATGTGATGCACTCTGCAGCGGCATTGCTAATGTCGCCTTTGTGCGTAAGAGGATCATGGCTGATTACGCAAAGCTGTAAGTGTCACAGAAGTAGCAGGAGAAGCTTTAACCTTCCTCCCTTGGATGCTCTTGAGATTCAAAATAAATAGAAAAATTCAGAATTATGTTCTGCATCTGGGAGTCTTAGGGACCAGTATCTACTGAGGTTCTGTTTCTACTGACTGTTGGGCATGAGGACATCCCCTGAAGACTCCGCTTGGCACTGAGTTACACACAAAGGAGCCAGTGCACACTGAGTCTTCCCCCTAAAATTGTCTAAATGGGTTGCGCAGAATGCCACCCCGGGGTGAATGTAGGTAATCCACTGGAACAGACCTCTGCAGGTGCAGGTCTAACCACTCTCAGTAATCCCCATTTGTTTGAGAATTGTATCTCTAAGTTTTAATGTGTTAACCCTAGTAGAAGCTATGTTTCTGAAATCATGCCTCATGTCTGCTGCTAATAGTATATTTAACAAAAAACTGTCCACCATTTTGTTTCTTAAAGGGGGGGATCATCCATCTCATGGAATGATATACAGTCCGCAACCTACACACAAGATGTTCTCACTATATTATCCCACATTTTTTCTAAATTAATTGTGATGTATTGCCATCTTGTGACGCCTCCCTCATCCAACACTGAAGCCAACTCAAATATCCATTTATTTACTATCACAGTTCAGTGATAATGTACCTAAAAAGGCTCTGCTGATAATCTAAATGCGTCACTGAGAGCGTGGATGAAATTATGCTCACAACAGAGGGAGAATTTGTATGGCAATATGGAAAGCGTTGTTATGGAAACCTGAATTCAGGCCATGGAAAAGTTTGGCAGTTCAGACAGAGGTTAGAGAGAAGGCCTTATCAACAACATAGCTTATCAGCGTTTTTAATGTAATATGGATTTTCACACAGTTTTTTGTGCAAATCTCTCTGCATGTGTAACTTCCCCCTGATTTTTTTTTAGTTTTGATAAGCTGATTGAATTTGTGTGCTTATTGGTTGATATTGTCAAAGGTCTTCTAATTAACTGCCAAGAGGTTACTGCCAGAAAGCAGTAATGAAGTTAGCTTGCACAAATGGATAATCCAGGGTCACAACACTATGTTTTTGTAAAGCCGGCACTTGATTTATCGTGAGGTGACTTTCCATATAACAATAGAGAGCTAAAACACAAGGGGAATCGAAATACTATAGAAGGTCTACATGCTGGAATCTGCCACCTCAGGCCGGTGCTGCACACATATTGGCTTCCTGCAGAGTGTAAGTGCAATCTTATGAAATCGATAACTTGTTGTTCAAGGCGGATGGCAGTAATCTATCCCAGGAAGTGAAGGCTCGCATTTCACATCCAGGAAATGCATGTAGATATATGAGACGTACACATTATTCATGCACATACACATATAAAGGAAAATGACTCTGAGCTGCATGTGGAACAAAAGAGGTGGACATGCTGGAAAGTACAGGGACACTGATTGAAATGCACAACCCCACAGGCATGAGGAGATGCACCTCGGCCCCTATCGTATGAATTATTTCCATTCTACTTTTTTGGGCCACATCTTCGTATGAAAGTTGCCAAAGCTTAAAATGCACTAACCAGTTTCTATTGGCAGTGAGACGATGTGACCTATATGTTTGGTGAGGCTCACAGAGCATCGCCGGGACAAGCGGCGCTGGATAAGAAGGTTATTCTAATGGCTCAACTCTCTGCTGCTCCATTTGCAATTTAGGCCCCGGTGCAGTTTAGGCATATGTCTCCCATTTAATGCCATTTATATTATAAATGAAATGACAACATTGTACTTATCTTGTCTGTTTGTGCCTAAAATAGGGTTTTCGTGGAGCTTATTCTGGAATAAGTTAATTCTGTTATAAGTTCTGACATATGTCCTAATTCTGGTAGCCATGAAATGCTATCAGGATCAGTCCCTGCCTTGTCCCATTCTGTTTGTTGTTTCCCCATTTGGCCAGCAGGTGTCGCTGGCCATTCCGTTTCTCTCTCTGTGTTTCCCTAGGTTTAACACCTTCCTCTGTACTTATTGATTTCCTCTGCTTCAGGGGCTGCTTCATGGCTGAATGGGACTAGTTGTGCATCGCTAACCATCATGGGTTGAAGGCTGTTTTATTTATCAGTTATAATATCAGATTGGCTATCTGCTGTCCCATGTTCTTGTGGTCCTATAGTTCTGAATCAGTTCTTATTTTAGTGCCTTTATTAGATTACCCTGCTTATGTTTAGACTTGTAGCAATGTTCTATAACTCCTGTTACTTTTAACTCCAAGCTTTTTAGTCTATAGTGCTTGTTAATAACCTTCACCTGTTCCCTTTAGCACTGAGTCCCTAGCGTGTGTAATCTGTCATGACCCATACCTCTCCACTGTTCAGCCTTGTTATCTGTTCCTGCTCTTACCCCGTTCCTTTGTCGGCCATTTAATGTGTCGGATTGTGTCTGCCTGCGGCGGTCCTTGTTAATCTCCCTCTGAACTTTAAGTCATGTTTTGTGAATGGTTCAGTGCTAGTTAGTTCCAATTTTGACCAATCGTGGTCTATTTAGTTTTAGATACTTGGTGTTTTGTTTTTGGGTAATAAAGTTATCCTTTGCTCAGAAAACTGCATCACGGACCATTATACTGTATATGACCCATTGTTAACACATGCTGAACACAACACTATAATAAAATGCAAAAAAAAATAATTAAAAAAATATTAGGAAAATGCAAACAAAAGACATGATTTTTTTAACTTTAAGAAAAAAACTATTGTTTTATAAATATTTTATGTTTTCTTAATTTTTTTTGCATTTTTATTCCTAATGTGTTTTACAGTATCTGTCATTTCTGGGCCACCATAATGACAGATATCTGTTTGTGTCTTTGCCAACCTGGGTGAAAGCAAAGGTCAGAGTCTTCCGGAAGATGCAGTGTATTCCAGTGTTATTACGGGTTCACTGCATTTCACTACCATCACATCAGTTTACAGTATTTTTGGACAAATCAAGAGATCCGCCACCTATCTGGGACTCAACAGCGCATCCAACATCTGCAAGTTAAGGAGAACCTGTAGCAAACCCTACAATAATATTAATGCAGTGTTCTGATGAAGTCATGTAACAAATGTGTCACTGCTGTGGCTAAACTCTGCTCCTCTCTGGATGAGCTATGATAAAGCACCCAGCACTGAACTCAAGTCATAAACTTGTTTACTTAGGGTTGAATATTCAAAGGACAAGAAGTATTGCTCTCGTTAGTATGCATGCTGCAGCTGTGCTCTTTCAAATCACTCACTTAATGAAATGAACACCAATTGCTGAAATTAAATTGTAAACTATAGTGATCTGATAAGATTACCCAGCAATAACATTTACTTGGATTTCTGCAAAGGTCTACATATATTATAAATGAAGTAAACAATTTTTAAGTAAGCATCCATTTACCTCTTTAGTACACAGTCCATCTAATTTTATCAATTGCACAAGGGGTTACAGCTGTGAAATTAAATAAAACCATTCCAATTAAAGTGCTTGAATCATTGAGGCATGGAACACAGGAACAATAGAAAAGTGTACAGCTCTGTTTGTTCCGGATAAACAAATAAGAACCATCTAGATTTCCTCATGGGTGCCTTTACAGCCTAAACACACACACACATACCCATAAACCTTCCTGCAATGAAAAATGCACGAACAAATCAAGCAATGAAACCCTCTGGATGGGGATCTGAAGAGGCAGATTGGCCGGATGAGAAGAATTTTGGTATTTTTTGAGCAGCTGAAAGGAAAAGTTGATATGGCATAAAACTGAAGTGAAAGGGAACTGAAATGGAATTTAAAGTAAAAACAGATAAGCTCCCTTTTATGAGCATGCTGCTGTCACATAGACAGAGAATAAAGTTAGCTTGGATGGATAAAGTGCATATTGTGGCATAATGTCAAGCCATAATTCACGAATAAGAAATAAGAAGAAAAGACTTGTAGATTAGATATCAGCCAGTTTAAAATATAGATTAAATAATGAAACATCAAACTTAATTGTTACTTTACTATATCTGTAATAGCAGGAGTCTGTAAAGGCAGAAAACATCCTGCAGGTGCCTTCAGATAACCAAGATTAATGAGCATAATCAGCATTCACAGAATATTAGATATATAATGAGCATAATGTTCATGTGCCAGCTCATTTACATCTGAAAATTACAAGACATTTAAGTGCAAGCAGCTTGTATTCTGTCTGCCTCTCAGGTCATGAGCATCTATTGACCACAATGAATCTGGAGTCAGTGTTTCCATGACTGAAAATGGTCCTATAATTATAAAAACAAAATACTGATTTATAGATTTTGTACCTTATCCATAGCTGAGTGTAAATCCTAAATTGGATAAAGACATAAAAAGATTTCAAGCAAAACCATTTTGGTGAAAATGTTTCCCTTGCTATGTTTTGGTTGTTGTTTTTTTAGTATGACATAAATATGAATAATTACCTTTGACAAAATACAGTGGTAAAATATTTTCCTTGGTTTGCTTTAAAATTACAAATGGAAAAAGAATGTTAGAAAACCCATGAAGGAAAGAAGATCTTTTCCTAAGGTTGTTTTGCAAGCAAAATTTTGTTGGGATATTAAATGTAGTTAATGATATCTTACTTTATGGGCATAGTTTATATAATTAAATTAGATGCAAAAACAAAAATAATTCTGAGCTTGGTTGCAATGGTGCCCTTGCAACGTCTTGCTTTTTTCAGTGGCTATTACACTAGCCTGTGCATCTGAGGTGCTCTACCAGCCGACGTGTACCATTCCGCAGCACCAGTTCTGTTCTCAGTTTTTCTCCTTCTCAAAGCTGCCATTTGAAGGCAGACTCAAATTTAGTTTCCATTTACAGCAGGACACCCAATAACTTCACAAAATACTGGGTACCATGTAAAAAACATTACAATTTCTTGCTGTGCTTAAACAGTAGGAAGTAATCTGAATGGTCGCATATCTTCCGTGTGATTGGTCCCTTGGAAAGGACTGAGATGTCCAATTGCTCGTCGCCTCACGCTGAGCTCATTTATACTTATGACACTGACGACAGAACTTGAGCTCGGTAATTTAATGTGATTGGAGAGCAAGAAAGCCAGACTTCACAGTCTAAATAGAGCAGCAGCCAGGGTCACAGAATACCCGATTCCTCAATTATGAATGCTTGTGGGCTCTCCTCAGAGTTGCTGATGGTGACGTCAACTTTCCGTTCTGTTCACCTAGACCGCATACACAATGTTTTGTGCCCCACGTTGCCTGTCTCATGTGGGTGAACTATGAGCAACAGAAGGTCAAGTGGTAAAACTAGGATCTCAGGCCTGTGAGCTTTATTGATGTTCCACACATGCAAATCACTCTTTTCTTGTAAATACTAAGTGGCATGAGAAGGAAAAGGGGTGGGGGGGGGTGTGTGGAACGTGACGAAATACCTGTTGAGATTTGTGGGAGAATTAAATCCACAAAGATGCCAATTTCCCTGGGCAAAAAATGGAACAAGGAATGTCCACAAAAGCAATGAAAACAGTATCCAACATAAATTCTCACACCGTCATTGGAATTCTGATGTAGCAGCCAAACAATCTCATTTCTAACAACTAGTTGTGGTCATTTCATAGATTCTCTTACGTTCTCCAACGTCTTGCGGCATTTGCACCCAAGTTGCCTAGTAATTGAGTAATTACCCATGCGTGCACTTGCTTGTTGTGTAATGTCTTGGCAATGTGGATCATAGGTATTTACTTAAACCCTTGTTGTCAATACATTGTAATCTATCCATCTTTCTTATCCTGGTTACAGTCACAGGGGGACTGGAGCAAGGTTCTCCATCACGGGCATACACACATACAATATCATACATATCAGCTTACCGGTAACTGCATGCCTTTGGACTGTGGGAGGAAATTGTAGCACAGTAAGGAAACCAACGTGACACACAGAGTGTCCCAGATTGGAGGTGGGATTCAATCCACTAACAACTGTGAAGCAAGATCGCAGCCCACTGAGCCACAATGAGTCCCTATGACGTCAAAAGAGACATTGACAACCAATGATGTTGGCAACAATGACAACAGCAAGAATAATATCAATAATAATTATGATAGTAATGCTGACAAAGTATTTGGATATAATTGTTCCTTTAGAAGAAGATTCAAGGGGCTAGAATCCAAATAGTCATTCCTGTTTAAGAGGCATGACCTCATGTCAGAAGCATTTTTACATTCTTGCATAGCTCAGCTGGACACAGATACAGCTACAGAGCTATGATGAAGTATCCCCGACTCAAATGGCTGCTCATCTGCTGCACGAGGGTGTGACTGGTGACCGGGGTAGGGAGGGGGATGGATCAGTTGCATAACATCTCCCGCAGCTTCTGTAAGGGTTTGCAGACCCATTGGTGGATCGGGCCTCGAGTGGGAGTGTCCTGCTTTTTATAACCATTATACGACATTCCTTCGAGCGAGCCCTGAGCTCCCCTTCTGTCAGGAGCAAAGGGAAGACGCCTTGCTAAATATGGAGATCTCATGCTCTGTTACCATGGAGCCACATAATTCAGAATGACGCCAGGCGACTTTTACGGGATACGTGGACATTGAAGTAGCTGGCATTAAGTCTTTCTAGTTAAGACGAAGACCCAACTCAATCCATAGTCAAATAAATGTAAGAAATTGAACATACTACATGCAAAACTTGAACAAATACCGGTCATAGATTAGAGCTGATGGTTTTCAGTGTAAAAGTGTAAACTTACAGAAGTCTTATATTTTTGTTATTACTCTTTGGTGTTACAATGTTCATTCACTTCATCATTTACCATGTTGTGTCAGAGTCAGGTCCTTGAATGTAAATATGGATCTTAATCTTAGGAACAGCTGCATGTGACGTAAAAATATTACTCAAGAACTCACATCAGTAAACTTTAGAGTCTGTCCATGGCTGCCTAATGATGAATAATTGGTTAACCGACAAAATGGCTTTATGCACTCTGACATGAATAACTTCTCGTTGACGCACATCTATACAGGGGGAAAAAAACACTGAACACATTTAGTCAAGCTGCTGTCTGGTCTGTAGTGAGGCTCCTGTTTTCCACAGCTACCCTCAGCATATTCAGATGATTAGCAAGAGATTAAGGTTCTTTGCAAATGAAGATAATCATGAATGACTCAGTGCAAGGACTTCAACCCACGGAGGAACCTCCTCTGGAACCAGTTCAGGTAATGACCTAAACGAGCTGAGTGAATCTCAGCTTGTGTTTTGAGGATGGTACAGTAATCAAGCAATATTTCTTAATAAATATTGTAATAAATGCTATATATTTATTTGAATTTCAATAATCATAAACACATGTAATCTACATGCAGAATGTAGACAAAAGAGCATCTGCTGGTTTGTACATGGGATTCCAGGATACCAGTTTGTGCCAGTTCATATTTCAGTCTGGGGTACCTCCAAGACCAAGACTGATTTCTAATTGACAAAATCTTCTTTGCTCACTCATACAGTTTAAGGGTTTGTATCTTGGCATATAGGTCTGCCAGAATTCCACCTAAAGGACTAACCCCAGACAGCTATTTAGTTATTTTATTGGTTCATTCAGTGTAGTTTTATCTACAAGATATATTTTCCAAGAAATAATATCTTTGGGCTTTACAGCTGGTCCTTTCATTGCATTTTTATGACTTCTGCGTCAAAATTATTGTGTGAATTTGTTCATGCTTGACAGTAATGAACCCATTGCAAAATCCATGCAAGACTGATTTTTAGTGCCTTTGCTCAGGAATTCAGTGAATTTTTTGCTCAAGGATTAATTTATTGTCATTTCTTCAAGTACAATGAAATACCTTCTTACATCCCTCCCTGGAGACTTATACAACATATAACAAAAAAGAGCACATAAAAAATAGGAATGAGGACAATTAACATAATATCATATATACAATATACATACAATATACATACAATGTACAATAACATACAATGTACAAGGTAAATTAACAGACAAGTAGGACAACACGGTGCTGAGGTTTAAAGTGGCAGTGGGTAGTAAATAAATGACAGTGGGGATTCACATTCTTATTCCTGTTGTAACAAAGGTGTTCCTGGGGCTTGAAGTGCGGCTCCCCTACTGGAGGGGAGGAGGCAGGAACAGGACTGGGCTGAGTGGCTGGGCTCCGGCGGTATGTGTCCAGCTTTTTGCCGGACAGTTAACAATGGCTTTTTTTTCTTACGTATTAGAACTCTGTTTTCAAACATATTCGTGGATGCTGAAGTTGATCCAGCTTTTACTAGCTATTTAACCGCAGACACCATAAAAAATTGTGAATGAAGTATTTCAAGTTAAAGCTGCTGTCGAAAAAGGGACAAGATGTTCCCAAAATCATTTGAAAATTGAGTCCTGCATTAGGTGCTGGGATAGAGGGTGATGTTTAAAACAGAGAATGCTCTTCAGCAGGAAAAGGCAGAGGGCCTGAGGCAGAGAGGCTGTCCCCTTCGTCTGGCCTTCCCGCTGACGGTGGAATCCTGTGAAACCACTCCTTGCTTTTTGCCCTGTGACTCAGCAGTGTGACAGGCACGTGGCTTATTCACATCTATTTACAGCCTGGTCCGTACAGCACCGTGACGTCAGCTGCGTCACATTCCCCTGGTCAAGTGACATGCTACTGACACGCTAAATTCCCTCCCGAGGAGCTCCTCTCTTCTTCAGAACTCACCTTTGAATGCCCCAAACCCGGGCAGAATGGGATGCTCGGCTCCTTGACAGGGCTGGAGGAACAAAGTGGTGGTGTGTGATGGAGGGGTTAGAGGGGATCTTCCATAGTGCAGACGGGAGCAGAAACCGGAGATGGACCAGCTGGCTGTCAGCGAGAGGTGATAACCAACACATCGCTATGCGCCCTGTTTGGGCTGACACAGCTAAATCTCTAGTGCATGTCTCTTATCACTATGGACAATATCATAAAACCCTGAGCAGCTAGTTTCCACGTGGTATATCCTAGTTGATAATCCCTCCTTTGGCTATCAGAGACTCGAAAGAAGAGAGTTTCTTTGCAAATGGCAGTAGCAGAACGTGAAGCCCTGGTTACATGACTGGAGCTTTAGGCCCTATAAAGGAAAACTGGTGTCATTCTCTTGAGTAACAGATCTAAACTTACATGACATGAACACAGCAATACCACGAGCAATGTTAAATAATCAATTTATTCCTAAAAAACTCTTTTCTAAGTGAGCATCTGGAAATGAAATTAAAATATGATCTCCTCTAGTTCTTTGCTGGAGCTTCAGTGATCATATATCACAGTCGAAACCCCAAATTAAATACTTCTAATTCAACTAGGTGATATCCATATGTTTGTTAAATGTCTTGTTATTCACTCTCAATTAGCAAATTTACGAGACCCCGGAGCCAACGACGACTGGAGGAATGCACTTTATGGAATGAATGAAAACCCTGTGAATTTTTCCAAACACAAAAACAAAGCTATCAGACACTTTGACTCTGGAACATGTTCAGATTCTGTATGCTACAGTGTACCTAGTACCCACCAGCTCCAAATTTACCTGTGTATGTAGGATGGTGGGTGCTTGTGTAAGGCTCATTTGGAATGTAAGGCAAATAATGGGACCCCATCCCTCCCCCTCTCCCCCTCTCCGCCCACACACATGTATTATCTGGTTGCATATTATTTTATGGGGTAGGTCAGATTAATGTTGCTATCCATTGCATTTCTTTCTATAATTTCAGTTTCTTGTTTAGCCGATGCAAAACCACACGTTGCCTTGGCTCATGAGGCAGCTAAGGGGTCTGACAGTCAACAGATGCACGGCTTTGTTTAATGAACGCGCAGGAGAGAGCTGACGTTGTGTGCGTTGGTTAGAGACACATGACGTTACAACCTTTTTCTTTGTTTTAAATCTATACGCGTCTGGACAGTTTTGTTATTTTTAACCCAAGTGCGTGATTGGAACATTGCTGGTTCAGATTCCATAGCTGGTATAGTGATGTCACCGGTAATCCTAGCAGCTGACTCTGCTCTCTGATCTTCATTATATTGCTCTGGAGAAAAGTGACTGAAAGCAATGTAAATGTTGAATAGAGGGTGGCACTGTTGGGGAAAGATGCGCATTTCGGTGTGCGGCTCAGCAGGCTAAATGCAATCAGGTCACTGGTTTATGCCTGGCATCAGTAGAATAGTCACATGTCTGTGGGCCCTTCAGCAGGTCCCTAACCCCCAGCTTTATGGGTGCTGCTGGAAGGTGGCTGCTCTTCGCTGCCAGGCTCTTACCTGTGTACCCTGCCTGGCCAAAAAGAAGTCGCCATTTGAATTTATATCAGCAAATACTTAAAGTCAGTTATTACAGCTCAGCAACGTTATGCAGTAATAAAGTAAAGTCAGTAAGTTACCTGAATCTACTGAATGGCCTGGTTACACCTCCATCCATCATCAATGGATGTTTTCTTCCTTGTTGGAATGGGCATATTTCAGGACAAGAACGCCAAGATTTATTGGCTTCGAATTTTCAAAGAGTGGTTCAGGGAGCATGAGGAATCATTTTCACGCATGACTTGGTCACCACAGAGTTGTGACCTTGACCTCAATGAAGGTCTTTGGTATGTGCTGAAGGAGGCGTTATGGAGTTGTTCAAATGGATAAATGGATTATCAATACAGGATCTTGGTGAGAAATGACTGCAAACCTGGATGAAAATAAAGGGTGAGATGTTGCATAAGCCTGTGGAAACAATGGCATGACAAATGTGCAGCATGATCAAAGCTAAAGGCGGTCCTACAAAAAATTCAAGTGGCAACATTGTTTTTTGGCTGGCCATTGTATGTCTCTTTGCACCATGGAGAGCAAGATGGGGTATGGATCAATAAAGTGTTATTATGAATTAGTGATTGGAATTTGCCCATCATCTGTGTGTATGTTGGTGGCCTGTGGTAGACTGGCATCCTGTCCAGGGTGTGTCTGTGCCTTTGGCTTTCAGGGACAGGCTGCTGTTGCACTGTAGAAGATAAGGAGGTGATAATTGCATAGATATTCACTTTTATATAAACCGGAAGGTTTAGAAGTACATTGGACACCTTACAGAGTTATTTCATTCTCAATCTATCAAATTTATTGGTCTTGTTATCATATACAATTAATATTCTTGTATTGTGCTTTCAGTTTAATGGTTCTTTCATTGCACTGGAAAATGGTTGACTCAGCTAATGTCTCCATTGTGTTCTTATTTATGTATGTAGATTAATTAAAATAAAGTTCATTTTCATTAGTCTGATGTGAAGAATGGTGTAAGTAAACATATTATGTACACTTTTTCTTTCCTTGATCGGATCAGCCTGATCTATATTTATTCAGTTTATTAAAGCGAAATAGGATATTTGCTGTAGACGTGACTTATGCATTGTTTGAAAATGGATGTTGAGATACTCACCCTCGCCAGTTCAGCATTTATCCAAGGTGTGATCAAACAGTGTAAGCCCAACTCCACCTTCTAAGCTCACAATGTTGGGCAGCTGCGTTCTATAGTCGGATGTACATACTTGCAGGCCCTTGTACTAGGCCCAGGAGGGCATTCGCTTTGCACAAAAATTTTAACTCACCTTACTTAACCCCTGTTATCCTTCCAGGTAGACGGGGAAGGCTAGCTCTTTCATGGCACTTTTCCACTGCCACCAAGAGCCAACAAACCGTACCTCAAACTGGTGGTTTTCCATCGCAATATATGCAAGCCGTACCAAAGCCATATTCGGGCTGTAACCAGGCTAACGTGGTCCGGCTTCCTAGCAGGGCCTGAAGCGCAACCAAGCCGAGCTGGCTGCAAAGCCAACATCCGATTGCTTGAACTGCATTTCTGGAACATACCACCGTTCCACGCATAGATTTATCAGAAGGAAAAGTATATATACCATAAATATTTCATTATTAGTGGTATCGCACATCGAAAGTATTTCCAAAAACTTTCGAGCCTCCTGCTTAAAAAAGGATGGGTTCGTAATGCAAATTTACTCCGTTAGTATTTAATACTTGCGTAACACCGCAATTCTCACAGATGTGCTAGCGGAAATTAGCACACGGTACAAAAGAAATAATCGCGCATAATAAATCATGGGGTGTTTTTCAATACCAAGAATGCCAAGATTGTACTTGTGATCTTGGCAAGACCGGTCTTGCTACCTTGCCTTCCAGGAACGAACTTGCGGTACAATGAATCATGGGATTGGTCTTGTTTGGCGAGGATGTAACATATGTGTCCTTGATATTTGGGGCAGGGCAAGAACGTCATCTAAGGATCTTTACTGTCCTTTACTGTTTCTGTTCTTGAGTATTGGAACTGGTCTGCAGCAAAGGAAGATGACGTGAAACAAGAACATAAGTACGGTCAAGAATACATATTGAGTAATACCCATGATGCACACCATGTGAAGAGTAAATAAGCATCTTTTGGTTTTACATTACTGGCGCTCTCCAAACTCGGTCCTTCTGCAGTGGAAAAGCAAAGAGAGCTGGAACCATGTGGTAACTAGTGTCTCTTCACAGTAAGGCTTGGGTATGGCTAGGTTCTTGTATGTCAGGGGAATCGTGCCATTAGAGTTTAATTTTCTTCTTCAGGTGTATGTAAGTTCTACATGAATCCATATTGTTTTGTCAGAAATTATTTAATTTCAGCAAAGAAAAACTTGACAGCTAGAAATGATTACAGTTGATATATATATATATTAAAAACTCTGGGTTGTTTTTGTCCCCCTAACACGGAGATGTTTTCTTCTAGGAAAGCCATATTAACCTGTATAATCTGAGGCTGCTAGCAACTTTACGGGTGCTATCTGTGAGTAGCTGTAGTGTTAGCATTAATGACTAGCAGAGCCTATGGTGTCAAGCTCAGTAATGGGGAGCCATAATGCTACGAGCTAAAGGGCTTTTAAAGGCCAACAGTGAAAGTGAAACTGAGGGCTATTGGATATCCCACCTCAGGCATACTGATGCCAGATAGGCAGATGAGGGACATTTGGGAGTTGGACTTGGCTAGGCTTGGACCATACTGCACTTGGAAAACTGTACATGGAGGGATTGCTTTTTAAATTCCGCCACCATACTGTGTACTGTCGTATAATGTCCTGACGGTATGACAAATTAGACGCTGCAAAAGGCTAATGCAGGCTGTATGCCAACCGGGCTAGAGAGTGACAGTAAAATTTGCTGACAGGGGGGACGGTTCATGGCAGTAAAACTTCTTGCTGGCTAATTGTACCGCTGCTGATTGGCTTAACAACGTATTTCCGGGACACTGTGCATCAGCCACAATGTACACAGGCGACTGCTGTCAGTTTTCAGGGGATTCCCAGGACGTACGGCAGAGGTCTGGGCTATAAGAGCTGACTGTGACTGGCACTGTTAAATTTGTTTGCTATGTTCACCCAGGGCGCTGATTGCTTTATTTAGAAATTGAAAAAAACTAGCCTGCTGTTTGTGCATTAGCCCCAGCCTTCTGCTCCTGACGTGGCTATTGTTCAACCCAGACACACATAGCAATACCAGCAACTCCCTAATCTTTGTTTTCTACCTACATGTTACTGGAAAGCGAAGATATTACCGTTGAAAGGATTTTTTTCCTCTTTCACATTTAATATTCCTCA
This sequence comes from Stomatorhinus ivindoensis, assembly GCA_019775895.2. Taxonomy (NCBI): domain Eukaryota; kingdom Metazoa; phylum Chordata; class Actinopteri; order Osteoglossiformes; family Mormyridae; genus Stomatorhinus; species Stomatorhinus ivindoensis. The sequence goes on from JABFEB020000132.1 coordinate 25,293,456, forward strand.
TTTAAGTGACAAGTTTACCTTCCACAAGATAGCTAGACCCTCCTTTCCTGTACCTGATTATTTATAGCCCAGTGACGCAGGAACTGGTTATCACTGGTTTTGTCTGCTGGCTGGAATTGTTCCAGTCCTGATACTGGCTGGCTTGGGGATGCTGTTGTCCGGGGAACAGGTATGTTTGGGACTCTCCATGCTTTCAGGATGATACCTCTGATGATTATTTATTTATTTACTATTAATGTCTGCACCTTTACAGATAAGGGCCCATTTGACAGACAAAAAAAACTTGTTTAAAGCTTGAAACATTGATTTTCAGTAACAGCTCTTTTCGCGCCTGAAGTTCAGGACATGGACACAATGCTAGAGTACCAGAAAGCATATGCTCATTATGTGTTATTTGAAAGCACCAGTCCACCTACAAAACATGCTTTTGGACTGTGAGAGAAAACCAATATTACCTCATTGCATAAGCTCTGCTATTCTTAATTCATTGATAAAATCTCATTGAACATATTAACCTGTATAATACTGTTTGTCATTTTCCAAAACAAGGGGCACAATGGACTCAATTTCAGTACGTAGTTGTCTCAGTGACACACCGGGATTAACCAAAGAAAAGCACTTGCTGAATTAAAAAAATGTACAATATACAATGTGCATAGAGCGTAGGTATCAGATGTTGCAACAGACTGACTGCAGCTGCTCAGAACCGCAGCTGTGAATGTCAAATTTGGTCTGCTTCGCGACGCACTGGAGCTGCTTTTTCCAAATCAGCATCATCAGATCATCTCTCTGCCTTGACTCTACGAGTGGAGATTTCTGAGAATTACGTGGCCTTAGTGCCCCAAGACAAAACAGAGACGGGGGAATGTTTCCAACCATGTGCATGAAACTGTGAAGCACATTTGAGGAAAGTCTGTTTACTTCTCTAGTCAACATTGTTTACTCTGGTACAGTGCGCACTCACAGTGTAAACCCCAAAGGCTACAGAAAATGCTTCTTCACAGCTACAACAAAATCTCAAGTAAGCTAAGTAATCTTACATGTCCAGAGAATATAAATATTGCTTTTTATTTAATTTCTCTCACTTGTGAAGAATTTGAAAAAGTCAGTCCTACCCATTAATGTGTTTCTTCATGTTATTTTTTCCAATATTTATTTTGAGTGTTGTTTTGAGTGTTGTTTTGAGTGTACCTTCTGCTGTCTGTGAATTCTGTGGTGAGATAATTTTCATTTCTGTCCTTGTTCTGCAACTCACCAGTAGTACTGCAAACAGTAATGAAAAGATATAATGAAGTGTCTGAATGTTATATTTATATACAGATATGAAATCTGGGTAGTCTTTCCTTCTAGCTAAACAAACACCCTGGCCTGTGTTTAAATAGGGACTATGCAGATAAAATTGATATAACAATGAAAACTGCAAAGAGTGGAAACATGTCTACCGTGGAAACACTCAAGCTGTGGAAAGTCAGACTTTCATGTCTTGGCTATCTGTAGGCATTTAACTCCAATCAAACTAAAATATGACCCGAGGTAAAATGCAAGTTGTCGCCAGCTCTGTAAATAGGAGCTGCTGTTCTTGTCAGTGTTTTCGTTGGCCTTCTTTAATAACAGCTTTTAAGCGCTGCTTATCTCACCACTATTTGTGTCCAGTGATAAAGCCTGGCTGAATGCATGTGTTAGAATCCATGTTATTTCTGAAATTCATTTGATTTAATTTGATTAACATTCTTTATGACCTCTGTGGTTGGACGACATTTAAAGGTTTATTTAAATAAATTGTTGGCACACTACAGATACATGGGGAACAATATGATATCATGTTTATCTAAAACTTTGAAATATTATTGTCTGTTTGGATAAATTCAAGATAAATATAAGAAGGTATAAGATAAGGTTTATTGTGCAAAAGCTTTGGCTCATAAAGTTACAAGAAATTACCTAAATCAAATGGATGTTCTATGAAAAAGAAAATGCTTGCTGTATTTTATCAATTTTTGCTTTATTTTTCATACTACAAGTTAATATTTTGATACTGTAAATTAACATTGACACATTAGCATAATATAAATTAACACTGACACTGCAACTCTGTAATGAATAAATGGTTTTGGAATATAGATAAATGGATGGATGGATACTAACATGTTTCCTTTAATCAAAAAGGCAATGTGTGCTGTAAGTAATCCATCAGCTAAATTGTTCATCAATTCACTTAGTGAAATAAACGTCCCATTGACTCCTGATGTACTGATAGACTGGCAGCCAGCAAACGGCGCCCCCTTGCCTTATGCAGGCTCACTGCAATCCTGAACTGGAGAAGCGTTATGGATATTTCATCTTCTACATATTAGTTTACTATTGGGATCTTTGTTTCGATCTATAATATAATTTGGCAGTTTTCCACACATACAATACAGTACAATGTAGGCGTCCTGTCATTTTAAGGGACTCCGGGGATACCACTTTGTAGGGCGGAGCCATATTTTACTACGTCACGGGAGTGTGGCCAGCCATCCAATCATCACCGCCCGTGTATCTACGCAGACCCAAGGTGGTGGGTGTGAATAAGCGGTGTTCTCTAGTTAGCGTAACGCCGATACTTACTTTGCGATGTCCTTAATAATTCATAACCACAGTGCGCAGCCAATCGGACCGCGTCTATGTTAATCTTCGTACTTTTAAAGCCGTTTGTAGCTTAAGTGCTAGCATAGTGTATGAAACGTGTTTTGGTGGAGGGCAACTCGTGTATTAGAAATAGTCAAGCGTGCGGAGATTAATACACTTTAGTTAGGACAGAGAATTGCCAGCGATTTATTATTTAAAGCATTCAGTCCGATTTGTAACAAACATTTTCCTGCGTTTCGGTAGCTTGTTAATTCTGAGACTTTTCGGCGAGAATAAACGGTATAAATAAGCTCTACTGCGTTTTGGCTGGGTGTCACATCGCCATGTCCTCCGGTGATGCGTCGGAGCAGGGTCGGCGATTCTGTGTACTGTCCTGGGAGCAGGTGCAACGTTTGGACTCGATCCTTGGGGAAACCGTCCCCATACATGGGCGCGGAAACTTCCCCACACTCTCAGTGCAACCGCGACAAATCGTGCAGGTAAGGTGGACAGTCGGAGTGACATTTCGCTCAATCTCCGAGGCGCATTACGCGAAAGCAAAGCAGTAGCTGATTAAAGCTCCGCTTACTTACTCCAGATGATCTGTGCATTGCGGCTGAAATTATTATTCACAATTCCTGCCGATTTTAGGAGTTTTATATCTCTTCCTTATGGTCTTATATTCACACACTTGGAATATGACTTGGACAGAATCTACGCAATAAATAGCAACTATATCTACAACTACATCTTGGCAGTTTCAAAACGTGTAAGGAGTATTCCCATGCAGTATAACTAAATCCCCATATTTAAGACTGATAGATTTATAATCGTTTTTTATTATTTAAACATTCGCCTGTTAATAAAATTAATGCCCATATTATTGCAAATAAAATTTAAATGGTTCGGTATTTCCGCTTGAAACAGCCATATCCACAAATTCTGCTGTGCTGAAATAGCACGGACTGTTTTTCTCGAGAGTCGACTTAAATGCAGACATGAAAAGTGTTAATGCTGGCAGTATTTTGTGAATGAACGTCGCACTGACACCGATTTACTCCCCGTTACAGTTTAGTGAAACTCAACCCTCCTCATTTTCCAAGGTCTAGACGTTTTGCCTGAAATCGTCGCCAATTTTTATTCGCATTATAAGTTGCCACTGCCTTTATGAATGCAATTAAATTTAAAGTTTTAAATGATTACAGCCGTCGAATTCTTTCGGTTTATAATCCTTTCCTTTGTATAATATTGCTTGCCGTTTCTGGTGCTTTGGATATTTATCTTTCTGAAAGCCTTTATACACAATTTGACGCGTGTGTGAAAGGGCAGCTCTGTGAAAGGATTAGTCTGATATTTTTATTGCTGTTTTTTTTTTTTTTTAGCTATTTACGTAATTTGTCGCATATATTCCCTCGTGAATGTATTGACGTGTGCATTTTAAATGACAACAATAGCTAAGTCACTGGTTTATTTTTGGCAGAGGTGTATTACAGTGGTGCTCATTCCCCTGACATATTTTAAAGGTTCCAGTTTCAACCGGGAAGAATCCTTTTATTACGAACTTTTTTTTTTTTTGTTTTGAAAAATTAAATTGATTGTTGATTTACTATATTGTATTAATTAATCCTAAACTCCGCATCAACTTAATGACGTTTGATATTTTGGATTTCGCAAGATAAACGGACGTGTTAAGCTAAATTAAACTGTAGAGGAATTATGTGTAGAGAATCTGAGGTACTTTGGTGGGTGCATAGTTTCATGCTAGGCAGTTTATGTTTAATTATAGATGTTAAAGTACAAGTCCCTTTATAGGTAGTTATTACTCGCATACAAACTGAAGGTGCCGGCTTGAATTTGGAAGGGAGAACTGGCTCTGTGGATGTGTGTGTGCGTGCATGTGCAGTGTGTTCCCTCACTCGCCTGTGCGCAGGTGCACCTGCAAAGTTGGTCAGTGTGGCCCCTTGAAACATTGTGCGATTTTGGGAACTGGACCCTCGTTTCCTGGCCGGCGGGTGTCATGTTTAGACCCCTCTTAGAGAATGTTGGGTGTGTACCAGTCGTCCCCGTAACACTAGACGTGTGGCTCTAAGCTTCAAAGCACTGACAAAACTTCACATCAGTAACGAAGGGGGTCACTTGTACCGCTGGTGAGCTTTCCCGGCTGTAGTCACCCTTTAGCTCTGCCCCACTCTCACTGTGAATGGATTTGCAGTAACTGGAAGGCAGAATTGTGATTGGTAGCCATTGCGTGGCCTCTGGGATGAACTGGTATGCTATCCATGGTGCTCTGTTGTTTTGGGGCTCCTGTGATTAGCTCCAGACTCACACCAAGACCCTCTCCTGGAGAAGCCCCTATAAATTGTGTGTGGATGGGAGTAGCTTCTGGTTACCGCCTCGGCCTACCTTCTCATAAACGCCAGCCACTTGGACCATCATGCTGGTAACTGTATGCTTCTGCGCAGGTGCCAGAAGGTAATCGTGCTGAGATCTCAGACTTGGCCCAAAGTCTTTTGCCTTTGGGTTTACTCGCAGACTGATATTGGAAGTATTAAATTACCACAATGGTTTACTTTGTGTTTTCTCTGTTTATAATTTTTTCCTTTGTGTAATGTTGTTTCCATTGGTTTCACACGCACATCATACTGTCAATTGTTTCAAATTACAATACATGTTTTAAACCCTATTTGGTAGGAATAGTAATAATGAACAATAGTCAATACATAATTAAACATTGTGCATTGGCACAGTTGATTAGCACATTTCTCTACACATCTGTCCAGCATGTTTCGTCCTGACTTTGATTCCTTACCCATCAATATGAAATTTTCTGGTACTCTAGTCGTACTGATCAGGTGATGTAACTGGTACATTTGACTGGTGTCTGCGAACTGCTTTCGACAGTGAAAAGGCTTGTGAGAAAGCAGCTGAACTCCGTTTTACCTGGGGTCCACTGTAGCCCACGGCGCACTGTGGGGTTGAGTCCCGGCGGGATGGCGTGGATTGTGTCCCAGAGGGTGCAAAGATTTGCCCTTTGTCCTTCACCAATGAACCCCTGTAAACACTAGTGGAGGTATTTATTAGGATCGCATGTCCAGTGGAATATATAATTTCTGGCGCCGCCGTGGCTTGTTCTGTGGAAAAGCTCGTAAAATTTTTCCATACGTGCTTCCCCATGCATGTATTCTTCCTCAGTACTTGAATCAGCCACCTACTCTCTATGTTACAGCTCAGAAGCTGAAGTCGTAGGTGGCCCAGTTTTCTTGGATGGAAAATTCATTCCGTTATGACGATCCTGTAAAATAGCACTTTCAAAGTTGGTTTTAATGACACGGCAACATTTTATTATGTTAATGTGCTGTTGGGTAAAACTGTGAAAGGAACGACTTGGGCTTGAATCCCAGAAGCCTTTTCTGATTGTAGCAGTGTTAAGCCTCTGTATTACAATCTAGCTTATTACGGATTTCTAAAAGACCATTTTTTTAATTATCCGAGTGAAGTTTCTGTCATGGTAGATGATTATACGTGGCAGACGTGTCTGGCGGTGGCGTGAGAGCGGCAAAGCGATTCACTTGAGGGATGTCAGCATCTGCGGCTAGAATGGCACCGTTCAGCTGGGCCGTCTAAATCTGTAGAGTATTCTCCGGAATGTCCAGACACAGCAGCTATTACAGTGGTTCTAGAATGCTGTGATGGAATAGCTGGAATGGTTTCCCCTCCAGTGGGTATTCCAGAGCCCGCCAAGCAGACCTGCTGGGGTTTGTCCAGGTATTGAGGGCCTCGAGGCTAGCCAGTGAGGCCATACTTTTCATTTTTTCAAAGGACACTCACAGGAAACCCATTAAACATAGGTGCAATTTATTTTGAAAGGTTTATTTAGGTAGGGTTCATGGGTGTGGAATGATAAATGAATGCAACCATTCATTATTGCAATTTCATGGGCTATAGCCAAAGCCAGATGAAAGTGTGACATTACAAATGCCAGGCAGTTTGCCTCAGTCACATGATGAACTGTGGCTGGTCTGTATATGGAATCCCTGTGAGAGCAGTAGGAGTGTGAGCTCATCTGTGACACGTTTCTGTGGCTGCAGTGCTGTGCCAGTGCGGAGGGAGTGACTCGATCGATTACATGCAGAGCATCTCTTTCCGCCTGCGGTCTTTCTGGTGTGACGCTCTGTTTTTATGGACGGGGGGGGGGGGGGTTAAAAGAGAGAAGGGAAAACTGTAAAGATGATACGTCCTGATATTGATTTGCACACTGGAATTGTTTCACCGCAGACCATATTTGGCTTGCGATTTTTTTTTTTTTCCGCGCTAAGGTTTGGCAATATTTGGTGTCTTTATCTGGCAAATGGCCTTTGATAGAGCAACTTCTCATGTGTACAGAAGCTGATGGCGATCTTTTAAACGTGTCTCATACTTGGACCTAGATTGGATGTCCGGTAACACTGAACACACACATACACATGGCAGTGCGGCACTTGATTTTAGGCTCTCGGTTTTAGTTGTGACCTCTACATTTGCCACTCCATGCCTACTGACCCCAGAAGTTGATATTAGAAATCTTGAAAGAATATGCCATAAATCTGCTGAAACAAATGAAAGGGGTGTAAAGCGGTGCTGATCCCTTGTCTACAAAGTCTGACCCAGTAAGTAAAAATAGGTGCCTTTGATCATCTGACCTGGGATCAGAATAATGAGTACCCGGGCTAGATTAATCTTGCTGTGCAGGTGAAGAGGTATCCTCGTGTGTGCGAAGGTACCTGGCAGCTGCCCATTTTCTGTTCTTTGTAGAACATACTGGAGCATCTGCCTTTTTCCACAGTTTATTTTGGTCTTTGATTTGCTCATCTTTTATGAATGTGCTTCTGGCTGTACCTGACCTTTTAATATGGGGGGGGGTAGGGGAACAAAAAAATGAAGCCTGTGATATAGTATATTGCCATACTCTTTGAGTAACAAGCTGATGCTGATTTAACCTGAAGGGATTCGGCTTGGAATCCATGCAGGGCGAGCAGAGGCTTGCCCTTCTCGCAGATAATCTATATACACTTACAAATGTCAAATTCTTGAGATCTCTGTAAGCAGACAAACCTTCACAAGGATGCGAATGTATACCCTCGCGTATATCTACATCTGCGTAGCTATAAGGCTGTGCTCTGCTGGTAACAAAGGCTTGGGGATTATCAGTTTATCAGGCTCCTAGACCCCCCCTCCCACCAGAACATAACGTGCGTGATGTTTGTCGCTTTGGTTGGCTGCTTAAGCACCGAGTTCACTTCAGAGTGACATCTGCTTTAATTTTTCTGGTTGTACACAGGCGTGCGTGATCATTAAAAAGCAGCACAATATATTGTCCGCAGTTGAATTTTTTATTGCTCACATATCTATGCCACGGTCATTTAATCCTTAGAGCGTTATTATTTTGAAGATCGAAACCGTAAAATCAGGGCTTATATTTGCAGAAACTTCAGTTTGTGTTTATCTCCAAAAAATGTTCAAAGATGCAAAGGTGTTTGAAAGTGACACTAATTCTACTGATTTCTTAATATTAAAAGCTTGATTACATTTGGGAAAAAAAAAACAAACTTTGAATAAGAGTCCCCATGACGACAGAATTTCCAGAAGTTACATTTACGAATACAAGATAAGTACAATATTTTAAATTATAGCAAGCAATGTGTCTGTCTGTTTGCATTTTTAGGGACAGTTTTCAGGATAGAGAAAGTTTCCCTGCTGTAAAGGATTATTCCTACTTTCAGACTTCATGCTACCCAGCTTTGTCTTCACACTGGAGTCTAGTGGTAGGTGGGCGTCTGTTTCATTGCAGAGCCTGCAAGAAGAAAACAGTGCAAAGACTAACATTACATCTTCCATGTCTTTGCTACTCTCCCTTTAGAGCAACAGGGAGATTGCGAGCAGACGCAGGTAGAACACAATTCAATGACATTCGAGGGCTAGTGAGATACAGCAGACTGTCCAAGGCTACAGCATCGCGCAGAAGAGGAGCACAGCGAAAGACGGAGTATTTAAACTTCATAAATTTACCCAATCAATCTGCTGGAAAGATACCCCCCTACCCCCGACTGACGAATGTTACCGATAGCAGTCACGCCCCCACCTTGAGGTTTCCTCCTTTTTAATTCCCTCTCGTTCCTCTTATAACTCCGAAAAGCTAAAATCGCTGCCTTAGGGGGCCCCCTTTCCATGTCAGCCTGGGGCCCCCGAGGAGTTACTCCGCACCTGTTCATGACGGCCTCCTCCGTGTGGTTCCAGGAATAGGCTCCAAATCAGCCTGACCTGGGCTCTAGGGGCTATTACTGAAAATAGGTCAAGGGATTCATACCAGCAGCCAAAAGAAATGACCAACGGGACAGATCTAATGCAGTGTAGTCATGCCTTATAGTAAGGACACGAAGGGTACACACTGCTGCCACTGGAATCCAGTGCGGAGCTGGCAGCACGTGTCTCCTTTCGCGCTTTAGGCTTGGTGTGTAGCCAGCACGTATGTTGCAGGAATCAGCCTGCAAATAATTTTTAAAGGTACTGGGTTGAACTCTTCAGAACTGTTCTGAACCTCCAGCTAATCAGCTGACAGCTGTCATAGGAAACGGGACGATCGTGAAGATGTTCCTCTGGCTTTCATTCCCCACAAGTTTGTTTTTTTTTTTTTTCTTGACTGTATGCTTGGGATTTTTTTTTTGTTGGTTTGACTGGCCCCAGGTTAGTTGGGACCCTGTACTGGATAAATGCTTGGAAGATCGCTGGATGGATGGATAGATGGATGGATGGATGGTTTGGTTCTAAAACTCCCCAGTTATATTGTCCTACAAGCACAATTCTCTGCACAATATAATGTCTGTTCTTCCTACATTTTTATTCCCATTTTTTTTCCCCCGGCTTCTCTCTCCCCTTTTGGAATATCTTGGATCCTTCTCGACCTACTGTTCCTGTGCTTTGATTGTATCTTAAAACCTGTTTTTTTTTTGTGATGGAGAACAGGTTCTTTAAACACTAGAGGGACTCACAGTGGCAGCCGCTAATGGAGTGCAGTCACCTTTTTGTGCCTAGGGCACATTCATTGTTGAGAAATATCTTTTAGGAAGGTCAGGCCCCCATTTGCCATGTGCCAGAGGCCTGAGTCACCTGTCCATTGTGTACTCAATTGGCCATTGGCCAAGGCTCGTAATCATTCGACACCCAACATGTTCACTTCGCTGCACTATTGGTTGGGGTCCCCATTCGAGGTTGTGATGTCACATGGATGTGGCTCTGGTCCACCCGATCCTAGTCATTTTTTAAGGGATCCGCTTCCTAGCCCAGAGTGTCTTGCATTTCTGTAGGCTTCATTCTTTTGTGTCTCGCCATGGTAACGGGCCCAACCGCAGGGCCATCGCTGCCATCCCATAACCGGAAAGAGGCAGCACGGTTAACAGGCCTGACCCAGCGGTCACTAACCAGTCGGCCTCCAGGGTAGAGTTCAGCTAGATGTATGGGGGCGTACGGCGTCAGCGGCGAGGGCCGGGAGGTGCTGGCCCCCAGTGCATGGGGACGGCGGAGCAACAGGCCGGCCAATGCAGCCCGCCGTTCAGCCACGCGGTTCGGCTCGGCTCCAGCCCGGGTTTGTTTGCTCTGCGGGGGGGGGGCATTGTTGACGGAGGCCACAAGTTCACTTGGGTGGATGGCTTCGGGGGGCCTTGTGTGGGAGGCGGATCGATTAATTTTAACTCGCGGTAAATGCATGCATCTACTATCAGTGGCGTGGGCTGCAGATGTGTGCTCAATTGGGGGGGGGGGGGGGGGCGCAACCCC
>JABFEB020000132.1:25344838-25357336 GCA_019775895.2 Stomatorhinus ivindoensis
CCCCCCCCCCCCCCCCACCCCCTGTTTTTCCTGCCAGGGTATGAGCTTTCCATTTCCATATTCCCATTTCTCTTCCTCCTTCCCATTAACCGTTGTCCATTCATCTATTCCTGACTTGTTTTCCATTTTGTACTTTCTCCACATCTCTCCATCTCATCCTGAAATACCACCCCCCAGATTAGCGGTCAGCAGTGAGCAGCTCATGCGTGTCACCTTCCCATGTCACACAGGGTATCTCCAGCACGCGGCCTCTCGTGTCTGGCCCTGCAATGCCTCATACTCTGCTGCTCCTCTCCTGCTATAAAACTCTCCCATGAATATATATTGCCTTGTGTAAACAGATCCTGTTTGTTTTCTTATGTATGCCTCTCATCTAACCTTAACTTAAGCGTATTGTGTACTTTGTCCAAAGATATGTGAGAAGCAATACTGTCACTTTGGATTTTATGCAGTACTGTGCAAAAGTCAAGCAAAATTAAGTTTAAATGACCTTCATGTCATTTCAAAGTGTGCAAGGTTGCCCATGTTAAAAGTATTTCTTTTGACAAGAGAATAAGATTTAATATCACATATATTTCATATGATCATATAGTGTATGATTGTATATTGTGGCACTCTCTGAAAAGCCTGTGTAACGTTTTCCTGTGTTAGATGTATTTCTGAGTTCTGTGAGCCACCCATCAGCTCCGTTTCTTTCTGATATGACGTCACGTGTGCTGTGGCCCAGGGACACTTAATACTCTTAATGCTCTGCATGTACGTACATGCTGACAATCCCTGTTGCACAGTACTGTATATAAACCAAAGTGACGCTATAAGCCCTGCTGCTAACTGCATGGATTCTTGTATCTGCACAAAGTTTTGTGCACAAGTCGTAGGCTATCAAAGGAAATGTTTACAGATACTTATCTGGGTAGTAGTACATTTGCTCAGAACAAAATCACAGTTTAACATGAGGACAATATGCAAATTAAAAGTAGCACAATAAAACCTAATAAGAATTTCCTCTGTTCTCCAGAGTTACTGATATCTTTCTGGATGGCTAGATGAACGCCGCTTCAGTTTCCAAACCTCTCCGCGGAGGTACGTCAGCCATTAAAACTCTCCACCAGCTCACTTACGTAATTTAATTCAGCAAGTTTAAACAGTCAGTGAGATACTGAGTAGCAACACAAGGTGTGCTAGTGGTGGGGTCAAAAAATATATTGGCGCATTGGATGATTGTTGGAAATACTGGTTTGATTCCAGGAGAGGTTTTGATACGCTTATACTGACACACTTTTACAGACATAATTTCATAGTTTTCCATCAACATGATGGTCATTAAACTTTGACGGCCTAAGACTTTTGCACAGTACTGTATGACTTCAGGAATGAATAATGTTGCCGATTCCCTAAGGGAAGTCACAGGTTACCCACTGCAGAGGCAACTTGTCACTTTAGCCGGACACAGATATGGGGCCAGATGAAAATGGCACTGTGATCCAGCTATCTGAACGTGTCCACTCACATTGTAAAGTCTCACACTAGGAGCTGAATGTGCATACCTTTGGCCTTATCATGCCTTTGTGCAATTTTTGACAATACTTTACTTAATGTCATGTTTTTAGTCATTTGTACACACATTCATAATGAATAATAATCAGCATGGCGATAAATATATATAAAAAGGCATAACAGATTATAGCCATGTGCATAATGCATTATGGATACTTTATAAAGCTGTCATCTATAATGAACTATGGATACCTTCATGCATTTTAATGGTCAGTATAAGCATTAAGGGTGCTTTGTACTGCATTATAAAGCTATCTAGCAAAGAATCATAAGGCAATCATAATGCATAATAAACATGGCTATAATGTGTCATGCCTTTTTATACATATTTACAGCCATGTTTGCAATGCCTCATGCATTATGCTCAGTCCAATGCATTATGAATGTGTTAATAAATTACAAAAAATATGGGCTTAATTAAAGTGCTACCATTAAAATTTTTTTTACTTCATTTAGTCCATTCAATAACTGAGTTGCATGTGATTTTGTCTTTTTTTGTGTCAGATCTGGGATCAAGTACACTGACAGTGCACATTTCCTGTGTAAATGAAGAGGAAGTGTGCAACAATACGGAAACACAGGCTGACCTTTCCATGTTGTGTTGTCCGCGTGTTATTGTCTCTAAGCAGACACTTTTATATAAATTGGCACAGATTTCATCCAGTGACAAAGCTGGATACTTCAGTGAAGAAAAGCAGATTATTCCATCACTGAAACAGCATCAATAGGGGCTGGAGGCTGACATGAGTAGAGGACCCTAGGTGGCCTTTTGAGCTTTTTGAAAAGAAAAAATCAAGATGGAACACGATGGAACATGAATAACCTGCTAATGAAAGCGTGCAATAAATCAGGGTGGAGGGGCGGGGGGCAGAGGGGGCAGGGTTGTATGCATAACAAATGCTACTGAATGGTCTGAAGTTGGTCTGGCTTAATCCCAGCAGCCTTAAATTGGTGGAACCCCACCTATCCATCCACCCCTCCATTCATTTTCTGTACCTGCATGTCCTGTGCAGGAGTCTGGAGCCTGACCCAAAAGCTACTGGCACAAGGCAGGGAATAACCCAGAAACCAGCATGGGGCACCGGAAGCCCATTTAATAATAATACCAACAACAACCATAATAATAATAATAAGGGGCTGTATGTATATGAGTGAAGCCACCTTCTGAACTGGTCTCACTTTGAACTTCAGGCATCTCACTTTTACTAAAGTCATTAAAAGAGGATTCATGGCTCATGGATCCAGGCTATACTTCTTTATCTCTTTCAGAGACCAACACGCAGAATGAGGTATGCACATGGCAGAGCTCTTGATTTATGATTAGATGAACGGGCCATTTTTACATGCTACAGTCCACTTTGGAGTCATTTTGATTCATGTCCCAATATCCTTGCTGAAGCTGGCATCACAACTTGAAAATGAATAACAAAGTAATATCACAATAAGATCTTTGGATTTCACTAAATGTTTTGCATATGCAAAGTGCCAACAATGACTCATTTATTGAATAGAGTCAAGCGTTCGTCTTTGTGCTGTCCATCCTAGTGTTTTCTCTGGCTCTGCAATGTGGTTGGTTCCCTCTTCTGGGATGGGGATGGAGGGTTCCAATATCTGCAACTGTGGCTCCAACATCCACAACTGTGGTTCCAATATGTGCAGTTGCACACCGTGCTATCACACTTCTAATGCTACATACATGTGCGAGCAGACACGCGTAATTATATCTTTGTGGGGACTCCCCATTCACTTCTATGGGGAAAACTCTAATCCCAACATGACGAGCTCAACCCCTACCCAGCCCTAACCTTAACCATAAGTGACCAAAAAGATAAGATTCTATGCCAAATCACATCCAAATGCTACTAAAAGGAGCTCATATTATATACTGAAATGTTGATATACTGAACTTGTTTCCGTTCATTTGCACAAAGGTGTAGAGTGTTGCTTTAGTTTCTGATCTGAAATGTTGGGACATTCCGGCTTCCTCCACCTCCCTCTAGTCACCTGGGTCCCGTACAGGTCACCTATAATACTCAATGTCAAGGAAGTTATGGGATGGAGTCAGAGGTGATTCCAGGATTCCAGGTGCTGCTGGTGGTGGAGTGGGTGAGGCTGGGGTGTCCAACTATAAAATTTGTAGGAAATATGTATGAAAACACAGGAGAAAATGCTAAATTGGTATAGAAAAATATTTTGTTCAGGGGGGTTGAGACAAAAAAATTGGGTGACTAATGTCTCCACAAAAAGGGTATAGAAGCACCTGTGGGTGGAGCCTCTCAACCTCCAACACCCACAAACCACAGCCGAATAGCAGTCCAGGAGTAGCCATATGCACACGTCTGGGTTACCATGCCGCTGCTGGGCTTCGACCTCCGGGGCTCACACATGGTATCCGATGACGTCACCATCTGGGACTGCGCTTCATGACATCAGCGCTGTCACTCATGTGCTAATAATTGCATTTCTGGTGACCCAGAGACGAACTCAGTACTAACCGGAGGGATTTTCCATTAGTGCTCTGGGCAGGATTCTCCCCATTTCCTCTGGGCTGCTGGAATCTCATATGGCTGCAATAAATCCTTCCTAACTTGAAAGCGCAGCTGAAAGATGTTCAGATTGCTCCTGACGATCCCCTCTCTTCCTTATTTTGGTGCATTCTTCTCCTGAATGTTTATTGGTTCTTCACATATGCTTTTTTCTATATTACTGTAATATACAATGAAGACCGTATTTCAATGTTAATGTTATTAATAACAACTGGATTAAAATAGTGATCAATTAAGTGAAGCTAAAAGAGCTTTAATGCAATTTATTTTGCATTCTGGTTCTTAATATGGACACACGCTGCCAAATATTCCACATTTAGGGATTTTGGAGGCTGAATCATCTAGCACTGAAAAATCAATAAAAAATGTCCTCACACAAATGAATGTAAATAAAACTCTGACTTGGTAGAAATTTTATATGTGATCATCACTGCATAATTGGAATAACAATCAGGGTTTTCCATGTTTGTTTAGAAAGCGATCACATGATCTTAACAGGTAAGGAGTATGTGCTGATACAGGGTGTTGCCACAACCACAACATGACAAACCACCTCAGGGATGAGAACCTGGGTTCGGCCATGTGGTGTGTGACACCTCAGCACCACACTAGAGTGACTGGACCAGTGGCCAGAGTGCCAATCTTGCCGCCAACCCCCAAGTTACTCCCTGTAAGCTGGAGGAGCTTCTTATAAGGCTGGATGTAGAGTTAGGTCATTCCCAGGACAAAGCAATTGCAGGGTAAGGGCCTTGCTTACGGGCCCAATGGAGCAGAATGGAGATTTGAACCAACAACCTTCCAGTAACTGGCACAAATCCCTAGCCTCAGAGCCACCACTTACAGAACATCAAGACAAAGAAAGTCACTGCTTGTTTCATTCAGCATTCAGTGCGATATTACATGATCATTTACTGTCGGCGTGTCTTTGTGTGTGTCTGCCACCTGTCTGTACTGTGAAAGGTGTGAGCATGCATGCAGAACAGCACTCTTGATAGGTACACATCGAAGGTTGTGAAATCCAAAAATGCATGAGGGACTCAAAGTTAGTATTTGGACTTACAGTAAAGTTCAGTGTGAAAAACTTGTTTTCATTTTTACAGACTGTAGTAAAACAATTGCAGGCTTGATCCGTAACCTATAACATTATTGCTTGCCATCTCTGAGGTCTGGCACATACCCTTGGGCCACGCAGTAAATTGCGATACGCTCTGAGACATTCTGTATAAAGAATACTATGAAGTGAGCCAAGGTATGGCTTGTTAAAGAGACTGCATGCGTGTTGGGTGTTAACTTGCGGTTTTACACACTGCAGAGGAAAGATGAGGGGGGCCGATCTGATGATATCTATGTGGTTTCCAGGCTGCTTGTCAGAACGTGAAAACCTAAGAGAGACAGGCTTAACCTAATTCTGTTAAGAGAATCATTTAGCCAAACGAGCATTTATGAGTGACAATGCACTGTATTGTTCAGCTTTATGCTCCTGGTCCCATAGAATAGACTCATATTCATTGGATACTATTTGACTACGGAGAGAAAATAAGGGACCCAGTGACTCTTTTGAGATACTTATGCATACCAACAGGCATTGTGGGATGAAACTATCCTTTGACATCCGAAACATAAAGCCATCCCAGATGTAGGGAAATGGATTAAAATGTTTAATCAGACCATATTACATTTTTCCATTGTTTAGGGGTCTAAGTTTTGTACCAAGTTACATTTCTTTGGGCATTGGCTTTGGACACAAGTATTCTCTGAACACTGGCTCTGCCAGGAATTCCACCTTTGTGAATGTTACCAAGGATGAAGGAAAAGCAGCCAATGAGTGCTCAGCATACGTGGGACCTCCTTCAGGACAGCTGGAAAATCTCAGGAGACCACCACATGAAACTGGCATAGTGGAGAACGTAGGGTGAGCCAGGTCTTGGAGCAACTGGGGTTAAGGGCCTTGCGTATGGGCCCAATGGTGGCATCACTCTGTTGACCTAGAGTGCTCTGAACCAGCAGGTTTAGGAGTCCCAACTCAAGTTATTATTTTTTTTTGTTTAATAATTTTTGGTCCATGCATAGCTCCTTACATGGGGTGGCGTGGTGCATAGCACTGTTGCCTCACACCTCTGAGACCAGGGCATGAGTCTCCACCTTGGCTCCATGTGTGTGGACTTTGCTTGTTCTCCACCTTGTTGTCATGGGGTTTTCTCCAAGTACTCTGATTTCCCCCTATAGTCCAAAACATGCTAAGGTTAATGGGAGGTACCAAATTGTCAATAAACGTAAAGCTGCCCGTATCTGTGGGCATAACTGCCAAAGAGCTCCTTGCCACTGTGTTCCAAACCTGGTCATGTGTTTTAGCACCAAATGTAACAGCTCTCAAAGTTACACTTAAAACTGAATAGGATTCCTGAGTGATAAATATAAAATATCACTCTTCACTGTTAAAATTCCCTTGGGTGGGCCCGGGCAAATGATATTTATGTGGCATTGTCATTGAACTTAGAATTTCAGCTGCACAAGGTACCATGCTTTGCTGTTAAACACAGAACGAAAGGCCCTTCACATGGGTATGATTTAAGGATAGCAGTAGTGAGATGCTTATGACTGAAAACCTGTTTAATTGACACTGAGCGTTTTTGTTGTTTGAAAGACCACGAAGTATTTGTTTTGCATGAGGCCCTTATAGGGATACGGTGAATTATGACTTTGGAGGAATGCAAATTAAATTGTGCACTGCTTAGGCGAGGAGGTTACGGGAAGCTGAAGGAGATGGAGCAACGTTACAGAGTGCAGCGACATCGTGACTAATTTGCCTGAATCTAATTTCCTTGTGCAAAATGTCAATATGATAGCATTACATGCCAATAATGCATTCCAGTTGGACACTACAGAGAATAAACGTAAAATGGCAACTTTTTCTGTCACTAAGTTTATGGAGGAATGCATCTGATTTCACATGACCTGGTTACCTCTTTGCCCTTAATTTTCTGCATGCATTTTGGGCAAATTCTGGGAGCTGATACTGGCAGGAAAATCATCAAACCAGCCCCTCCAGGAAGCACAGGGCAGGCAGTCACATCCAGCCACCGCTGTGTCCTTCTCAACTAAGACACTTGACTGTGGAAAACAGAAAAGGTACACTAAGCAAAATGGAAATCTACAAACGGACCAGCTCCTTCTTTTTGGACTTTAGGTAGGTGCTGGGTCGAGCCCAGAGAGATACTTCATTGAAGACGCAGGGAGCCGGAGGGAATCGTGGGTAAGTTACACTTGCTGTAGGATCTCATTACTGCTGCCGTGCCACTTATCAGGCAGCTGTGCTGCCAGTGCTGCTGGCCAGTAAGTGACTCTCCTTAATCTGCCCATCTGAGCCATTTCCCGCCTCGTCGCGAGAACCACTGTCTTGCCATTTTTGTTTTTGAAAATAACTCATCATTGTTCATTTTCTCTTTTTCTATTTCTACCAAATATGTACCACCTTCATGCGCATGGCTAAAAAAGCAGGAAAGTTTAGCTGTTTCCTTAAAAGTATTCCAAGGAAACATTCTAGGCATTCTATTTAAAAAATAATGACATATCCGCACTAATACTGATAGATATACATTATAAATAACAAAGACTTGCCAAGGGGGATATTGCTGTTTCACTCTGAAATCTGGTGTCAGATTCCCACAGTAGTTTAGTGCCCCTATTTCTGTGCTCTCCAGACCATTTGGTCGTTGTCTGACTCCAACTTGACGTGCAGAGCAGGCTTGGGCCCTGGCGGCAGCTTCGAAACGTCTGTCTCCAGTGTCACGCTCATCTTTCATCAGACTTTTGACACACAGATGTCGTTTAGCCCAGCCTGCCAGTTAAGCCATTTTATAACAGTGACGGTTAGAGTGTCTATCTTCCACCTTAAAGAATGTCAGACTCCACAAATGTCAGTGTGGAAAGAAATTCATCCGAGTCTAATCTTTACAGCAACAATATTCTGGCACAACATTTCTTGTTAATCTAACTGCAATTAGCCCACGCCCTTTTTTGCGTGGAAAGTATGAACTGAAGAAAAAAAAATTATATATATATAATTTTGCGCTGGAGAGTTAATGCTGGCAGAGGGGCAGGCCAAGCTTAGAAATGGCAAACTAAGGCATGCAAAGTCTGCTTGAAGGGATCGGGGCTGCTTTGCTACAGGCTTACTGATTAAGGAACGAGTGCAAGCAGGGATTTGCACAGTAACACCGTTGGGTCTGTATACAGGGCTCCCAGGGAGGGGTTGGCCTCACAGGAACCTCCTTGACACCACAGGACAGGCCTGGGGCGGCTGCTTCTCTCACCTCGAAGTCCCCGAGGAGACGTCTCACTTAAACATCAACGTGAGCCTCCGCCATACGCAGTCGGGATGTAACCCAACAGATGTGGAGTCCTACTATGTGGAGAGTAGGTCCTGTGCCGTCTCATTGTGCAGCAGTTTGGTGAGCTGTCTGAAACAGAGGCCTCATACAGTAAAGAGATGTTTTAGGGCAAATTTCACATAGCAGGAGGCACCGTGAGTCCTGGTAACCGGCCACACAAAAATGACACATACAGTTCTCAGAAAGCCGCTCCTCCGTTGGCGTCCGGCCCGTTTGGGAACAAAGTTGAGAAACGTTATGGATGTTTTATTTTCCTACCACACCGGGAAGGTCTTGTCAACAGTCAATGAGGCTGCTTCTATACTAAACGTCCAGCAGTGGTCAGAATGTGGACCAGGGGCGAGTACGCAAATGAAGTGAATGCAAAAGATAAAATAGGCAGTTTGTGAAAAACCACCGAGACATTCAACAGAAATGATTCCACATGCGTTTGTGCCAATATGTAATTAACTCTTTTAGGTAAGCAGTAATAAAGCGTAGATGCTCATTTTCAGTTAGTATTTTATTTTCGTAAAGCTGCCCTACAGGAACAAACTGTACTGTATGTCCTATAGAATGACATTATTGAGCAGTTACTTAGCTTTCTGTATGTTTCTTTTTCCCCCTTTGGATATGGTCTGTGGCTGAGTCCATTTGGGCTGGTCATAATGGAATAGTTCATTGTGGCTGGAGCTTTGGGGGGCGGGAAACAGGAATGAAACAACGATAAGTATCAACTTCATCGCTAGTAGTGCGGTGCCAAATGCGCGCATCAAAAGAGCAAAAAATGAAGAGCAGAAGAAGAAGGTGTATCTTTCCCTGCCTCCCAAGAATACGAGTCTCCAGTTCTTCCTTCCATGCAGCACGGGAGACTGAGACGAGGCTGAGAAGCTGCTGAAGGAGGCTGGGCAGACAGACATGGAAAAGGAACTGCACAGCCGCTGCAGGTAGCCAAGCCTCATTTCTGTCATCATTAGCTCCAGGGTGTAGGAGCGCTAAACACCGAGCCACCAGCTGAACCATCTGAAGCTCTTCTCGGGTCTCTGGCTGTTTCATTTCAGACGATCTCAGCAAGCCCACAGAAATGAAAGCGGAATGAGGTCATTAATTATCCCGTGTGATGTCATCTATAAGGACCCCATAATTACCCAGGCAGTGCCTGTCTTAGCCTGGTCTGGTGAAAGCCCCACAGTCAAGGTTTAACATGCTGGGAAAGTCTAACATTGACGGGGTAGAATTTAGGCAGCCCTTAGATGTCCCTAAGAAGGTCACTTTCAGTATGGTACTTCTGTGGGTTTTTGTGGTTTCCAATGGCTAAACCGAAGACGAGGGCATGAGTTAGATCTGTCTGGTACTGTTTGGAGTAGCACGAAAACGGGATTTGACGTGGCCTAACCCCAAGTTGGTAATGATAGTCCAGCTTCCCAAACCAGGAACCTTGTCTTATTCAGCATTTTATGAATGCAAGAATATCTATGTATGAATTCAGTTTAGATCGACGTAGAGGCTGACTACCAACCGAGTACCAGGCCAGTGACTACGTCTTTTCTGTAGTGTTTACATCCAGAAAGGGTGGTTGAAGCTCCTATGGATTCGGCAGAGAAATAATCCAGTCAGCTCATCTAGGAAAGCAGAAGTAATTTTTTGGTAATGCTCACCACTTTTAGTGTCCAACTGTCCAGGCCAGCTGAATTATTCATTTTGAGAAAGGCAAGCTGGCACAAGTTTGAGAACCTTATGTATTGGCCTAATAAGAAGGGCTTTTTGGATGGGATGGACGAGAGAGCTGGCTGAGGTGCAGAGATGAGCAAGGCAGCCAGGTCGAGGAATTCATTTAATTCGTTTAGTTCCACAGGCCAGCTAGCGGTCTTACCTAAAGCCAACCTGCCCATTTCTGATGCTTATTTTGGGAAAAAGAAGAGAGAGAAAAATGGCCGCAGTTGTCAACTTAATGTTGAGTAATCGATTGTTGTGCACGAAGGAGGCTGAAGGGACACTTTTGTGTTGTGCTGAGCATGTGAGCGGCCAGCCCAGTCAGACTGTGTGTTTGGTACGGGCGTCACACAACGCTTCAGCGCAGCACGCTGCTCACCTCCTTTCCATGGAAACTCGCCTCCCAGTTAAGTGACACTTGGACGATCTCCTGTTGCCATGGAAGCTCACCTCTCTGTCAAGCCGTGCATGATCGCCTGAACTCCTGGTTAAACATCTGCTGACAGAGGCAGCTCACCATTCTTGCAAAATACACCTGCCCTCCTGTCTTCTAAAAATTTACACTCGTTTTTTTCTTTTCCTGCCCAATGCCCCCTGTCCTGATTTTGCACCACTAAGTTCTACCTGTGTTTTGCCCCTTTGCCCTCTCCACATGTTTTTTTCTCCTGCAATTGTCCCGTTTCCCTGATAACTTTAGTTCAAGGGTTCCATTACTACACTGTACCGCCTACATACTATTCCTTCGCTGCTCCATATTCTCTCCTGCCTTCCCTTACAAAATCATTATCAAACACACTACTCTAGTTTTACTCATGAAGTAAAAATCCCCCCTCCAAAAAAAAATAAAGATTTGTTATAAAAATTTAGGATGGAATACCAAATTTGTGTAGCATTTCCTAGACGAAAGAAAAATGTACTGCTTCAGATATTCCTGTTCCTAATTTCTATCAAAGTCTCTACATACTGTATTAAAAATGTCGTGCAGGATTATTAATTGTTCGGGAAAAAATACCAAATTTGATAGCAGCACATATTTCGAAATGCAACATCACAGCCTGTAGTTACCATAAAGATAACTCCATTGATGTATGTGTGAAACCTACAAGAAAATCCTTAAAAAGTGTCTAACTGAAAAAAGGCTAATTTTACCTTTTAACCGATGCACTCCATTGCTTCCAGCTACAAATGCTGCGTGGAGAGTGAAGAATAACGTTATTGCGACCTATTGAAGCAGGAAAGTCTACCAAAGGCACAATGCAAAATAATGCAAGATTCTAAAAAAGTACCAATCCTGTGTGTGCTATGGTCAAAGCTTATACACAGCAAGCTGACCAAGTGTTGACCACAATGAAGAGAAACCCATATAATTGCATGTTTACATTTTTTCATTGTGTTTATATATATACACATTCACTTACTATTTGAAGTAATTCATTTCCAGAGACAATTCCCACAGACAAGTAAAAAGCTGAGAATATTTTCTTTCCTATTCCATTCTCCTTGGGTCGCTTCCTAAAACTATGACGTGTGACAGGCACGTTTGTTAGACCTATAGCACCCCCTGCTGGCGAGTTTGTCGAATACTAACGTAAGTTTCCAGAGTGTGACTACAGTATCAGCAACGCCGTTTGTACCTACTGTATAATATTCAAAAGCGATCCCCTAAGAAAAAAATTAAATATGGAGCGGCACAAGGGGGTCAATACACCCTGGATGAGATTTTTTCAGTGGTGGATCCAATGTTGAATTGGATGGTACTGATGGTATTGTCATCTGAAATTACAAAACAGTTTTCAGGATGAACACATTATCAGCAAGCCATCATAGGCAAACTTACGATGCAATTTAAGAAAATGTGGATGCACCTGGTTGACATCATAAACCAGATATGTGACTATAGAATTATTATTCTATATTTCTATTACTGTACTAATATAATGCAATAGCAGAAAAAACATCACTGAAGATGGGCCGAAAATTAAACATATCATAAAAATCTGGACACATTTTGCTTTATTAAAAGCTTTGTTTCCGTGTTTATACAGTCCTGCCTACAAAGACTCACCTGTCACTGCTGCCTAAGTGAGAGCCACTGTCACCCCAGAAGTCCTACCGCAAGGGGTGTGGCGCAGGGTACCAATGAATCCAGGTGAATAGGTGCTGCATGTCACTGTATGTCACTGTATGTCACTGTATGCCCCTCTGTCACAGGAGCTGTATGTCACTGTATGTCACTGTTTGCTCCTCTGTCACAGGAGCTGTATGTCACTGTATGCCCCTCTGTAGCAGGAGCTGTATGTCACTGTATGTCA
>JABFEB020000132.1:25357599-25369090 GCA_019775895.2 Stomatorhinus ivindoensis
TGCTCCTCTGTCACTGGAGCTGAATGTCACTCTTTGCTCCTCTGTCACAGGAGCTGTATGTCACTGTATGTCACTGTTTGCTCCTCTGTCACTGGAGCTGAATGTCACTCTTTGCTCCTCTGTCACAGGAGCTGTATGTCACTGTATGTCACTGTATGCCCCTCTGTCACAGGAGCTGTATGTCACTGTATGCCCCTCTGTCGCAGGAGCTGTATGTCACCTTTTGCTCCTCTGTCACAGGAGCTGAATGTCACTGTTTGCCCCTCTGTCGCAGGAGCACTTAATCTTTCAGATGAAGCTTTGGAGAAAGGCCTGGCCTCATGATCACCAGAAAGGGGTGGGCGTACTATGTACATTACAGTAGACGCGCGCTCTAATGGCCGTTAGATAAAGCACATGCAGCATGGCGCACCTCCGGGCGCGCATTTAATGGGTTTATGAGCAAACAGTGTGTATAGCTCAGCTTCTAACGATTCGGATTTATTTTTCAATCCTGTGCTACAGTGCGGCTATATTTAGGTGCCGCATGTGTCGCGGGCTTCACCAGATGGAGAAAGGATCCCTTTAACCCGCGGCAGCTGAGGACACGCCTCCCCGGCCGCCCCGACTGACTGTGCGGACGCCTTAGTTTAAGAGGGAACAAAAACTTTATATAAATTTGTACTTTTTTTGATTGAACTGTTCACGAATCCAAATTAGGGACCTCGAGGTTTACTGAATGTCACAGATATCATTATGACGCGAGAGGAGGACCTGATCCGCATTGCAAAAAAACTGGACAAGATGGTGTCTAGAAATAACACGGTGAGAAATTTATTTTGACAGAAGTGCACCGCCAGCTTAACCTCTCCGGGGTTTTGTTTTTTTGTCCTGTGTGTATATTAGGTGACGTACAGTTTGAAATAACACACGAAATATTTGTAAACGACACAGTTTGCGCCGGGGATGAGAAATGTCATTCGCGTTTGCTGGTTCATTTATTCAAAGTGAAAGTTTAATTTGAAATTTGTAGGCCGGTTCCGTCGAAAGCAGCTGCATGCTGGACAGGTGTTCGGTGTTACAGTATGTTGTGCAGTATTAGATCTGCGTGCATACAAGTTAATCGCAGCTACTGCTTGTAAAGTTGACACTGCCGACAAAAAAAAAACTCGATGAAAGAATAAATATATCGAATGTTTTGTTTGGAAAACCGTGTGGTTGGTAATGGTTTCGTTTTTCCCGTGGGTGATCGAGCTTGGCGTTGCAAAGTAAACAGCGGCGATGTCGTTGTCACGCAGTTAGTATTGCGTGTATTTATCCAGAAAGTAAGAGAAGGCGCCAAACATTTTTTTAAATTATCATGTATTTCTTCAAAGCATGTATGTAATGCACATAATTTACGCAGGAACCTTTACGGCTCATTGAAAGTAAAACTATCAGCCGAGTACTCCGCATGTTGTTTCCGTAGTGTTAAACATTTTACAATAACTACGTTTTTATTTTTTCTCTAGGGTACCATAACAGGGGTGTAATATTAAATAATTGCCCGCTATAGTAGTTTGACCTTTCACTTTTCTTACAGTACACAAGGACTTTTTTCCTGCATTAAAATGACAGTCACTGGTACCTCTATCGCACTTTCATTCATGGTCGTTTTGGGACTCGTTGAAGTTAATGTTTTCTGTTTGTATTTTGTAGATTATATTCGACATACTTAACGTGTTAAATGTGTATTAATCAACAGTAACAATAACGACAAACAACACTTTACGAATTTATTCCAGTTTGCTTGAAATTTAAACTTTGAATCTAACAGGAAGTTACACAGTTGCTGCCATTCGGAAATCATTCCTCTTTTGTGAAAGGTTGCCTGCCGTACAGTACTGCCATTTAATAGCAGGCCTGTTGATGTTTTACTGTATGAAGCATTTCCATGCAGGAGACCTACATTAATAATAAATTCTTTACAACCTGAGGAGCTCTTCACATGTTATGTATATTTCACAGAAGAAAGTTATGTTTCATTAACTAGACTAACAGCGAATTGGACGAGAAGTACAGTAATTGCTGTTGTCATGTGGGGTACTTATGTCTGAGATTCAGCCATGTAAACAGGTGGTGTGCAGAATTACAAGGTAAGTAAGTAAATCCGTGCTGCAGCAGTATGAGTTTCCTGCTGTCTGCATCACGCTTACATCTCTGAGTGTTTGGCTCTGCAGGAGGGTGCTCTGGACCTGCTCAAGGAACTGAAGGGCTTCAACATGACACTGAAGCTGCTTCAGGTAAAAGACCCCTCACAGGGCACCTTGGCAACGCCCAGGGGCAGGCATGTGTCTGGCTGTATTTTTGTAAATCTAATTTTCTCTTTTATTTTTAGTTTGGGTAATATTTGGTAATGTGTTTTTTGTTTATTTTTTTTATACAAAATCTTTTTGTGATTTGTACAAGTTGCTGTTCGATTATGGATTTCGTTGTTTTTGCAGTCAATATTTTATTGTTTTTTAAATTACTTTTTCATTTTATTATTGTTTATTCATTTAATTATTTTAAACAAGCTGGTATGTAACTTCTTAACGTACTGGAAGTTCTGTATATTTCTCTTTTACCATTTATGAAACCTGTTTATCCAGGTAAGTACTATCAGTAAATTCTTTTATGCCTGAATGTTATAAATGATACATCCCAGCCATTTCTCCCTGGGAACCGTGTTCCCGATTAGACATTGCTCTGCTATAGCAACACCAGAGAAGCGAAACTTTGCTTCTGTGTCTATGCATGTTCATTTTACAACCTTAAACCATATATAATTTGATTGACTCGTTCTCTTTGTTGTTCCTTATTGTTCCGAAAAAATGTACTGGGAACTGAATAGAATGGGAAGAGCACATTTCATATATCTGTAAATATATAACTTCTTAAAAGTACCCCACAGACTCTGCTGTCTTGTCTCAATCTGGTCCAGGATACACGGATTGGCATGTCTGTGAATGGCATTAGGAAGCACTGTACAGATGAGGAGGTTGTCACCCTGGCGAAAATACTTATCAAGAACTGGAAAAGGCTTCTGGGTAATACCTCAGCTGATTATATTACCTCGTTCTAGAATAAACTCCATTTTGTGATCTTTGCTAACTTGATTGTGACTTTATTCCTGGCCCGTCACAGTTGAAGTAGGCCGTGGACTTGCTTTGAGACATACTGACTCTGGAGTGCCGTGTACCTTTTAGAAACGGCTCAGTCTCAGACGGCGGAGAAGCGGAAGGAAAAGGACAACAGGACAGACACCAAGAAAACCTCGACAGGTGACAGTGAGGGGCAAGCAGGGAGGCCTTCATCTGTAACGGAACTGAGGTAGGAAAATAGTCAGGCTCGGAACAAGCCAAGACGTACAAGTACATGTATATAATGCATGTTGTAAACATACTGGCATCCTGTCTGGGTATTATCCCAGCCTTGTGTCCAATGCTACCTGGGATCGGCTCCAGGTTGCCCGCCACCTCGACCAGGATAAATGATTAGAAGATGGCTGGATGGATGGCTGTTGTAAACATGCACGAACAGAAAGTGAAAGTTGATGAACCATAGGAATTCCAGGACTGTGACATCAGTACGCTGCCACCGTGAAAGGCTGCATTGGGGATATGGCTTGTCAAGTCCCATTTGTTTGTAAGTCACAGGAAGCGTTTGGTAGAGGCGAAAGCCAACTTACATTCTGAGAAGAAGCATGCATTTGAACACAGAAAGGAGAAGCACTCAGGGGAAGTCGTCAAGAAAGACAAGCGTACAAACGAAGCTCAGAAAAAGCAGGAGAGGTGAGGGTTCTTTAGTGTTACTAGGTTTTAAATGATTGACACTTGTCATTTTAAAGGAGGGTTTTTCACAGACTATTGTCTTTTAATTCAGGGGAGATGAGCCTGATATTGGCACTCTTTCTGCTCCTGCTGTTAATCCGCTTTCCATACTGCCTTCCAAGCCCCCAGCCATAGAATTGAAGAAAGAGAGGTCAGGGTTCGGCCTTGCTGTCTGCCCCATGATGTCACTCAACGTGCTGCTTGGCTGTAATGTCATCATGCATAATCCATCAACCTTATTTTAGGAAGTTACAATGCATGACAAACTGCGAGTCCTCTTATGCACTAACGATGCTCTGTCAAGCCTGAAATGCAACTCTGGCCTCGATGGGAATTGTAGTGTTTGAGGGGTTGTTTAAATAGAAGATAACCCACTTAAACTAAAGGCTTGGTACTGTTCTGCCTGTAGCCTGTACTACACACTTGTTGATATTTGTACCCAACAAACCAGCCTCCACTTTAACTTGGCTACAAGCTCACTCCCCCAAAGTCATAGATTTCTTCAATGAAACCTCAGGTTCTTTTAGTTGAATGATGACGCAGGTTTGTTAAGCTTAAGCAGTTTATTGAGGCAGAATGAAGGTGTTACAGAAAGAAGTTTCACACGGCCGGTTCAGTGTCTGTCTGTGTCTGACCATGTCCCCACTGAGGGAAGCAGGCCCTTTATCTATGGTCTTCGTACAGACTCCTGGAGCCAGGTGGTCAGACGGCCTTGGTGAGTCGTATGAGATAGGCAAAGAACACGATGAGCGAGTAGCAAGGACAGAAAGAAATGCAAAAATAAGAAATATGAAAGCTATAAATGAATGAACTAAATGAACATAGTTAAATAACTACAAATTATTGTAGTTATTTATTTGAAGGAAATCTCTCAAAAGTGAGCATCCCCCTCACAGCCCTAATGCTCCAGCTGCCACCCAAATATTACAGTTACTGAGCCACGTAAGGTACTCTTCCATTAGTGTAGCAATGTTTATTTTAACGTGCATGTCCATTGTGCCCCTTATGTATGATAATTTGTCATGGCACTGGGATCATTTTTATTGCAGGATGCTAAGGGTTGAGAAAATTCATTAACAATCTAAGATCAGATTTGAAGGCAAGGCTGGGTGATAGGCAGGGCTAACCTGTACGTCAGAGTGGACACGTCTCCATGGGCGCCTTACTGTGCTGTGTGCTTCTTTACGGACCGATCATTGATTTTATCTATTACATTTTTTTGTGTCCATTTACACTTTCAGTTACTTTTCTGCACTTTCAGTCGATGTCTTTCATAATTCACTGCAGCTTTTCGAATTGCTGGATTGTGCTTCCAAGATATCACAGTTGGTTGATATCTGGTTCTTTTACTGTTAATTCTATAGTTCTTGATTAATTATAATGTTGTGTCCTATACACGGAATTTCCAGGCTGTCATACACATGGTTAGTAATTCTTTGGGTTCGATTGGGTCCTTGTTTTTCGTAAGCAGGAAGTGATTCGTTTACTGGTAGAGCTCTCATGATTATTTGACTAAACTTGATTACTTGATATTTTCAGTCAAGGTTTTTTAACATTCCTTCTCGATTACTCGCCAATGTAGCGGAAGGTAAAAGGGCGCCTAGCGGATGAGGGTCCAATTAAAATACTAAAGCTTCAGTTATACAGAAGCGCTTCACATTAAAAGTGAATGAGAATGTGGTCGTTTGTTAGTATTGCAAAACAGAATATCTCCACGGCAAGACTGCCATGCAAACGCGTAGTAAAAGGAGACATTCGTTTTGACGGACTCACGCATTAATGGTTAGCTTTGGTTATGTCCCATTTAGCCTGTCTTTGTCATCACTTTGAGTTAAATCCTTTTCCTTATCATGATTGCTGTATATCACATTAATCACTGCTAAAACTAAGGTTCCCCTGTCGCTTAGCCTCATCATTTTACATATGAGAAATAATTTAGGTGATCATTGGTCATTGTTGACACACCACAACAAAAAGTGTTCTTTGCATTTAACCCATATGTGTGACATAGCAGGGGGCAGCTAATTCAATGCCCAGGGAGCAGTGCATGGGGGCAGAACCTTGCTCAGGGTACCTCAGTGGTGCCTTAGTGGTCAGAGATTCAAACCAGCAATCTTTCAATTACAAGTGCACTTCCTTAACCATTGAGCTACCACTGCCCCAAAGCCAATTAGCTTTAATTATTTTTTGTTAATGTATTGTTTGTTTTGAGTAGGGTTGAACGAGACTAGAGAGAGATCACTTTGTGATAATTAGGAGTTGAAAAATGAACTGTATTGCCAAATGTAGAACTTATCTTTAACTTATTGTCTACCAACAGAGTCTGTCAAATCAGTTGGTGGTGTTGCCATGAACCTGGCCAATAGGAGCAAAGCAGTTGCTCCCCAATCACTAACCTTTGCTCAATATTGTCACTGTGGAATACAAAATATTTCTATTCAGTGGAATACAAATGTCATTCTGTGACCAGTTCTTGTTCGCGATCCTCTTTTTTGTTCACGTTTTGTTTAATTTTTCACAAACATGCCGCAGAGTCTAGGAATCAGTCCAAAAGAAAGGACAAAAATGATACGGTTGTCTTGGAGATCGCATGCAATGCTTATGCAGAAGCAGCAGTGGTAAACCTTAGACTGATTTTAACCCCATACTAGATAATTCTTAAAAAGAGCCGTCATTAAATTTGCAAAACTTGCTAAGTTTGGTTTACTGTGACCAAGTAAAAATGGCACAGCAGAGCAGACTATCGTGGTCCTTGGAATGCGATGGTTGCATGTGCATGAAATGCCACGTTGATATTAACATCGCACATTGATATAATCGATAGTGACAGCCCTGTTTACTGGCAAAATGAAGAAAAATTAATGGAATGGTTTTCTGTGTTATGCTAGTTGAATGATTTAGCTGTTTCAAATGTTATTTTGAGTCCTTTCATCTCAGCAAGACTTTATTTTAAAAAGACTATTTTCTGTATTGTTGTTGTCATTATTTTTCAAATATGAGCCTGATCCCCCATCGTTCTGTTTTGTCCTCTAAAACGTGCCATAGATGGGGGGAAAAGAGCAGTCTAGACCGGCCTGTGCACCTCTATTCGGCTAGTGGTGACACATTCACTCTGGTATTATAGTAACATGATCGGTAACAGTGATCCTATTGGGATGATGTTTTTGACAGAAAGTGTATTTAGGTTAGATTGAGGACAAGTTGTATGTGTTTAATACTGTGGCATGTTTCATTTAGGAAAGGCACTCCTGACATGAATGGTCCCATTGCTCCTTTCCCCCTGCACCTTCATCCTTCTCTCCCTCCCAAACGTCCGTCAGTGGAAGGCAAGAGTGAAAGGTCAGATCCGACATGTGGCACGGCGCTGCTCCGGCTGACGCGGTTGACACTTTGTGTTTGACTGCACTTACGCGAATGTTGTGCTATTCTCTGTACGCTTTTCTCTTTGGGATTTTAATCGTAGAAGGGAAACGCCATTTTCCAAACGTTTGTCTCCGAAGCGGCCCTCCCACGATCCAAACAAAGAAAGGTCTGAAATAAAGAAGGTTCTTAAAACAACACACCCATCCCTGGCACAGGCAGCCAAACTACTACAGAAGTAACAGTTTGAGCTTTGAGACTTTTGCCTTTGCATGAGTGTAGATTGAGGGGTATCTCACCCGGTCCGTTGTTTTGGTGTCTGGTATTTTTACAAGACAGTGGCTGTAGTCGTTTTTGCGGCATTTATTTGTATATTTTCTTACAAGAAATATGATTGATGCCTTTTTGATTAGGACCCAGGCATTGATATTTGCTTTGTTGTGAAGGCAGTTTGCTGCATGATGGCATAATCTATGCATGAGCTGTTTTCATGGTGCACAAACCTCTTGCTGAATTATGCATAATTGTTTCCAGTTGGTTGGAAATTCCTCCTTCTGGTCATGGTAAGGATATTCTCGCAAGTGTTGAAACAGTTCTCCTTTTCCAGAAAGGACTCGACAGATGATAATAAACTTCCAAGGCAGTCCAATGTGGAAATCAAGAAAGAAAGGTGAGCTGGCAGAGTCAGAGCTGTGGATAGTGTGCAAGCTTGGACTTTGGCGGTGATATTTGCTGCTTTGTGCTTTCTTAAGTCTCAATACTGAGATATGGTATGATATGATTTTCACAGGTTGATTCTGAGGTGGTGAAATATTCCAATAGCAAAATTCTTAGTCTGTGTTTAATATAGCTGGTAGCAGCACATTATAAATTATTTATGGTACCCTCTTTGAAAGAATTCGGTGCAGCAGCATCATAGTTTGAGTTGAGAAGGAGTGTTCTGCATTCAGCCTGTCCAACAGGAACCCCTCTGAGAAAAGTGTTTTATGTTGTTTCAGAAAAGAGTCAACAGATTCAAAAGTTTTACCTGCTAAACGACAAAGTCAGGATGGGAAAAAGGACAGGTCTGTGCGTGTGTGTGTGTGTGTGTGCATGCATGCACGCACAGCTTAGCTATGTTGTATTGCCTACCCAACTAACAAGTTGTTTAGTCAACCGTGAATGGAATGCAGAAGGAAGAGTGCGAGTATGTTGAGTGTCATAACCAGGATACTGGAAATGCCTGCTTCCTTGACCCCTTCCCACTCATCTGACTCACATGAGCCTCTCAAGGAACTCACTGGACTCTCTTGTTTCCAATGGTGCAGAAAGGACTCTGTGGACCTCAAGGCTGCCCATCCTGTGAAGCGGCATTCAACTGACACTAAAGCTGAGAGGTGAATGTGGCTCTGATTCTGACTGAAATGCCTAATCGCTAAGACATCTTGCCGTTAGCCTCACACACGTTTCCTTTCTCAGTAAATGAATGTAAACACCAAATGGTTAAGTAATGTGATCTACCAGCAAAAATGTTTGTACAGTTTCAGAGAACACAGGTCTGTGAAAAAAGACATATCAAATGTTCAATTAAAATGCTTGGTAATGCTTAACTGCACATTCATAAAGCATTCATTAAACATTCATACATACCCCATTTGCGGAAATATTGGGATATTTTCTAAAATACAATAAAAACTAAAATCTGTGATATGTTAATTCAAGTGAGACTTAATTTAACTGACAAAAGTACAAAGAAAAGATTTCTAACATTTGTAATGACCAACTTAATTGTATTTTGTAAATATATGTCAAGTTAGAATATGATGGCTGCAACACATTCAACAAAAGTTGGGACAAAGTTAAAAATAATATGAAATAGTGCACAGAATACCTAACACCAGTTTGAAAGATTCTGTGTTACGCAGGCTAACTGGAAGCAGGCAATGTATCTTGTTTGAGTATAAAAGTAGCATTCAAGAGTCATCCACCTGGGCTTAGGAGTACTTTGGAAAACCATTGTCACTTAACACAGTCTTACGCCAAATTTTAGAGACGTATGTTGCCATAATGGCGACGTTTCTTCCTGGGACGTCCGTGCTTATTTCAGCAGGACAATACCAGACCACATTCTGCATGGGCTACAACAGCGTGGCCTCATAGACCTCATAGAGTATGTGTGTTTCACTGGCCTGCTGCTAGTCCAGATCTATCTCCAATTGAAAATGTATTGGACAGCAGCGACCACGGACTGTTGAGAAGTCTTACATCGTGAAAGAATAGACGAAATTCCCTATTGCAAAATTACTACAATTAGTATTGTTAGTTCCAAAAGTGTTATTAAAAGGAAAGGTGATGTAACACAATGGTAAATGTGCCTTTGTCCCAACTTTTGTTGAGTGTGTTGCAGCCATCAAACTCCGTGAAACTGTTGAAAATCTTTTCTTTGTACTTTTGATAGTTAAATAAAGGTTCACGTGAATTAATTAATCTAAGAGTTTTGTTTTTATGGCATTTTAGAAAGTATCCCAACGTTTCTGGTAATGTGGTTTTATATAATAACAAACATTTTAATTGTATGATGTTTGTTAGAGCTTTTTACAGTTGTTTTTAGATTTGTCTCTTTTCTCAACATTATCCCTTTTCTCAAAACACTTAACACATGCATCATATGAGTAGATTATGTGTACTAAACTGTGCATGCTTTTGCATTACTTTGATACAAAATGTATTCAGTACGTCCAAAATTCATGAATATCTCTCTGTGAGTAACACCAGAAAAATTGTGTACAACTACAGCAAATTTTTCAGATGTTCAGATACTCAATTCACAACAGTAATTCAAAACTTAACAAAATTTAGATCACTGGAGATGGAAATATGCTGCATTTCGACAGAAATTGTATTATATGTACGCTTGAAATAAGAGATTATTCTGATTTCAGCAGAAGTTTATTCAGTTTTTTAGTTTGCAGCTTTACCATCTCTACAAAAATGATCATGTTTACATTGAAATGTGCCTGTCTATAAGTATAATGCTGATGTAGTTTTTCCACTGCTATTACTGTGTTCCTGTATGTGTTTTCTTTTATTTTGCACTGCAACACTAAAATATGCAAAAACAGAGAATAAAGAAACACATATGTGTTTTGCGATGCTTCGATCTGTATTTTATAATTAATTGTACAATGAGTGACACAGTAGTCTTATAGGAGAGCGTGCATGGCTATAGTTATGGAAGGAAGAATCACCTTTGGATGAAGTTTGAAGTGTGTTGATGGTTGAGGTGCATTTCATACCAAAGGTTGACTGATGGGCCCAGGGGTGTTTTATAAAGCATATTATGTTAAGAGTTTTGGTGAAGTCAATTTGGTATTGAGGCAAGTGTGAAGGTGATTGTAAAAAGTTGTATTAATGTATATTAAAACTGTGAAGGTTTGTTAGGATGTTGAGGTATACTTACATGCTGTTGATAAATGCATTATAACGGCATTATGAAGGTGCAGTTAATATAAAATGTTACCAAATGCTTTTAGTCATCATGCGTACACTTTTTCAGTGTTATAGATTAAATTCTGTCTCAAAGACGAGGGATTATTCAGAAATATATGCAGCACCAGCACAGAGATTATTGCAGTCTAGCATTCTAATATTCAGGGCTAGTATTTGTGAAATATTTTTAGCTTCTATTATAAAATAAACTCTGTATTAACTCCCTGAGGAGGTTTATTAATAATTGAAATGTCTACAGTTTTATTTTGGTTTGCGGTGGATGCTTGAGCCTTAAGCACCAGGTAGACATGCATGGCAGGGTCTGTCAAAGGGACGCCCTCTCGCCATGTCTCCATGGTTGCTGTGTTTCTGCAACAGACTGTTACATACTTCTTCTTTTCTCAGGCGAGATTCCACCAGTTTGAAGAGTGGAAGTGGCCCTCCAGTGAAGAAGATCACAGGAGACAGGTGAAATGAGAATCCCTATGTCTACCAGCACAGGTGGAAAGTTCAGGTCTAGAAAGTACAAATCTAGACCAAGATTTTGTTTCACCCAGCCAGTTGAATATAAAGAGTCACTATCACAGAATACTTAGCTGGTTGGTTGAAACAAAATCTTTTTTGGTCTGGATTTGTACTTTCTGGACTTGATCTTTCCACCTGTACTTGGCTTACCAACACTGGCTCACAGTTTGAAAACCCTGAGTGTCTCAGGTGGCTATGAAATGTTGAAAGTCCGAGTTTTGTGGTCTACATTAGAGGCTGACATTTTTTCGGGAATCCCACGGGTCACGGGATTCCCGTGGGATTCCTGCAGGATGGGAGTCATCTTT
>JABFEB020000132.1:25421174-25438432 GCA_019775895.2 Stomatorhinus ivindoensis
AGATGCTAAACCGAATTTCGTTGCCCTGTATTTATACATGTGTAATGACAATAAAGTTGAATCTAATCTAATCTAATTAGCCAAACCTTTATTACGAATATCTGTGCTTATAGTCAAAGTCAATGGTATTTTGTGTGTCTGCTGTTAATCATGCAATCTCAAATGGAGGTTAAAGTTCAATACAAATCTTTAAAAAAAGATTTTAAATAGTTGACAGGACAGTATGCAAAGAAGGAAAAAAGTTACAAAAACTACAGACACTGCTGTTATAGTGTTTTAAAAGCGCAACCGGTCAGCACTGTACTATGAGGAAAGAATGCCATATCTTGTTACAATGCAATAGCTGGGTGTAAATTAATTCAATAGGGCTCAATAGCTCAGTGTTTTCTTTTATATACCATGAAAATGGGCCCAGGTTCTGTTGTATTTTGTTGTAGAGACCCTCAAAACATTTTTTTTCCATGTTGAAGACCCAATGTTGGACCCAATGTGCAAAGGTTGGGGGAATAGAGTCCTTCTATTTAGTTAGTATTAAGCATCTTGCTAGTCGTGTAAGAAAAGTCATACTTTCTGACCGAGTCTTGGTTAACCTATGGAGGTCAGGAATCATGCCAAATATAGCTTTCATTGGGCAGGGGTGGATAGGTTGATCCGAAGCAGATTTACATCAGTCAGATGTCTGATCAACATGAAAAAAGTTCAATTAATCTGTACAGTGTACACAAAACAATCTTGCACTGGATTAAACCCAGCCTTGTACAGTACACACTGAAGCATTATACGCTCTATGAAAAAAAAAAAGTTTTTTTCTGAAATGTTGCCCAAATTATCTATGCTTTGGGCTTTAACTGGTGCGAGAAGGGGAAGACAAAATTGTAAAAGTTGTCTTATAATAACTGATAATGCCTTTAAATTGGGGTCCATCAGGGTGGCAAGATTGTATCAGGTGACCTGAGGAAGGACTGGAAACTGGGGCGACGTTCCACGTCAAAACTCACCAATTTGGAGATAACAAAAAAAATATTCCATGGGAATGGAGAATGAAATGATGAGAAAATCCCATCCAGATACAGATCATCGAACTCTTTGTTGCCCATGTTTTCCCAGAATGAAATGGCCGAAGGCATTCTGGATGCTCTAAAGGCAAGATCGGAATGTACTGGGGATTTAAAGGAGATGGAGTGCTAGGAGAAATCTCCCCTTATTTCTGCCCATATTTTTAGTGTGGATTTCACAATTACATTTTTTGCAAATCCAGTGTAAGGAGAAGAGAGAGAGAGGCATAATGTGATGGCAGATACTCAGAGACCCAGGAACAGTATGCAGGGGATTTAATTAGGAGACTGGCAAACAAAAGACAATTCCTCAGGCAGGAGTCATAGTTGGGGGGCACAGAAGTGATGCAATGAGGTCGATAGCTGGGGTGATCAGTCCTACAAGTACATGAGACAATGAAGGCAAAAACATCAAGGGCTGCCAGGTAGAGGAATCATGGAGCAGCAGGAATGGGCGAAGTTAAGAAGTGAAGGCAGGATGCACGACACTGAAAAAGCCATCAGCATGCAGCTTAGTAACTAACAACACCACACACTAAGGAATGGGGCAGACCAGCTTAAATAACCAAGGCATAGGTGTGGTAAGTAACTAATTAGCTTATTAACTCCCAGCTGCATGGGTCATGACGCTTCACTCAGACTTGCTAATAAAGAGGATGTGGACGAGGTAGATTCGGTTTAAAGTCACCAAGGGCCATCTGCTACTGGGTCCTGATAAAGCCAGTGCAGAGCTCAATGTAGGAATGACACTGAAAATTAGACAGGATTAAACAAGCTAAAGCTTTTGGTAGCTGCAAAACACTCTTCCGAATTCAAGTAGGAAACCATTCCATGTAAACGAGGAATTGGCTCTATTAAAATAGATTTAGGGATAGATATGGATGCACTTTGGAATATGTGAATTTGGGGAGTACATTCATCTAAATTGATTCTATTTGCAATGAGCAGTGGAAGTGAAGCCTAGCGGTTTAAATTTTGCTCTGTTTGTACCAGAATTTTCAGGGAATAGGCGGGAAAATTATTTGGTCATACAAACACCAAAATATGTAATTTATGAGTAAAAATAAAAGGGGAAGGGGCCAAACGAAAAGTGACAAGCTGCAGTGTTTTTTAAGGTGAGGAAGCACAAAACAAAGTGAAAGCAAATCGTTCATTTGAAGAGTTAAAAGTAAAGTGAAAATAGCAAGGAAGAAGAAGGAGAAAGAAAGCCTTTTCTCCGATATTAAGGACATGGGGTAAGGATTTCCAGGGGTCAGAAATACAAAGGACCTGATCATCTGCAAATAAAGAGACCTTGAATTCCCTCACACCCCTGACGATGACTGTTAGCTTTGGCAGAGAGTGAGGGTCAGTGGCTCTGGCAAAGAGCAGAGGGGACGGGGGGCAACCCAGTATCCAGTGGAGGTCTTACATCCAGTGATGTGAGTGTGGGCATGTATAATAATTCCAGCCAGGATATAAAGCCCTTGGCAAAACCTGAAGACTGCAACACTCAACCCTATCAAATGCCTTTTCAGCATCCAGTGACACCAGAATCTCAGATATTGAAGGCCACTGATATAAAATACTGACCAGACATCAAAATGAAAAACCTGTTTTTAATATTGGTCAGAAAAAAAAAAATATGGTTAGAAGTTCTTTCTCAGAGCGACAGGCAAGGATTTTAACATTCGGAAGGATAACTGGTGAAAAGGAGCAACAGCACTGAGGATATTTATTCTTGTTAAGGAAGGAAGTTGAAAGTTGGACTGACTTGTATGACTCATTGTACATGTTCAAAAGTAAAGGCACAAGCATAGAAGAGAATTTCAGATACAAAAAAAAAATCACAAGGAAAACCATCAGGACCAAGGCTCTTGTTGCTCTGTAGAGCAGAGATAGCGCCATCTTGAGCGACAGAGAGCTGCCAAGCAACAGCACCAGAACAGCACAATCATTGGGTATAGAGAAATGTTGTTGAACCCGTGCACTGTTCTTCAGGAGTGTACAATGTTTGATTAAAGGATCTAAACTCAAAATGAATTTCTTGATGGTCATGAGTAAGTCCATCATGGGATCTGAATCTGATATTAAGATTAAGATTGACTGGGATGCATAAGCTCCATATGGTGAGAGCAAAGCTAACCTGCTATTTCCACCATATTCACAATGGCCATGAGCAGCATTCTTCAGCATCAACTAAATTGTGATTTAAGAAGCAGGTGCTCTTTCAATACAGTAGGAGAGGGTGTACTCATCTATTGACTGTCCAGCTGAAGGATGCCAATCGTCAGGCCTGCTGGAACCCTGTGTGGGCTACTTCCTCTGGGACGATGAATAAGCTATTATCTGTCCGCTTATATACCTTTGAAAGATTCCCAGAGTATGCTATGAGTAATTCCTGTGGTGCAGTTAACACTGAAAAAAATGTCAAGCGGGTGGGGAATAAACGAAATCAAATCTGGAATGGAGAGCATTTGAGAATTTAACCTCCTATGAGAATGAGCTATGAGCTACCACCAAGCACAGTGCGAGTGGGCTTGGGAATGAATTGTATTATAAGTGCAGTCCTGAATGGCTGGCAAAAGATTGGATAATGCATCTTCATAATGCATTCATTATATGCATTCATAGAGCATTCAGTGCACCTTCATAATGCACTCATGATTCATTCATAAAACATTCATAAGAAGCATGTTAAGTACAACTTGACACACCTTAACAGCTTTAATACACTGTACATTAATAACAAACAGTATACAATAATAACACGCATTATTATAGCATAATGTTTGTAATTAATGTATATTAAAGCTGTTTAGGTATGTTTGGATGCTAAGGTATACGTACGTGCTGCTTATAAATATTCTATGAATGCATCATGAATGCATTATGAAGGTGCATCAAATGTTCTGTGAAGGCATTATAAAGGCATTATGAAGGTGCAGTTAATGTAAAGCATTACCAAACATTTTATCTAAAAAACAGACATGCAACAAAAGAGCAGCAAGCCCTGCCTTTTAAGAAACATCATAAATCTGTAATAGCATAATTATTGAGAATGGAGTTTAGTACTTGATAAGACATGCATGGTGTTACCACTCTCTGTGACGACCTGTCCGAATTTGGGTCTAGGCAGAGATTGAAATCACCACCAATTATCAGACAGCAAGAGTCAGGCTCAGGCAAAAAAGTTTTAAAATTTTGAAAAAAAATTATCATTCTCATAATCGGATACAACTGGGGTGTCGAAGAGAATTAGTGTCACTGTTAGGTACCTACCATTCCAATCAGCAAGTACATCTCAGGGGGTAAAAGGATAGTTTTAGGCATAAGAATCAACTCCCCTACCCTAGTATTAAAGGCATTAAATAAAGAATGAAATGATTGAGATACCCATCTCCTCTGTCATTTAGGGCAGTCAGATGCTTTCAAATGCACTGGAAAAAATGTGTTTGAGCATGTAAATCATCAAGATCAGTTAGCTTTGCAGGCCGTCTTGCCCCTTTCACGGTCCAGCTAATAAGATGGGCGGTTATACCAGCTGTTTCAGACACAGGTAAGAGAAAAGTTGTAAGATGAAGACATGTACCGACTGAGTATAAGCATTAATCACAAGCAAGATCAAAATGCAGCTGAAAAAAGGAGAGGAATAACATGATTTTCCATCATGAATGTATCAGAATTCAGCAGAAGGAACTAACTATTCAAAGAAAAAACTGCAAAAAAGGTACCACGGAAGTCCAAAGCTCCACATACTCTCCGGTGAATCTATTTCACGAGCGAAAATTGTGCCAAGTAGCATAATGCAAACTGCGATACAACTGACCCTCTGCTATTTGCGTTGTTTGTAGTATGGAGCCACATCAATGTTAAATTACAAGGTGAAAAACATAAACCTGCAAAAAATATCCCACTTATGAGTAGAAATGTGAAATTCGTGAGCACAGAATGAACTGCTTGCCTGTGGTGTCTTTCCCTCTCGGATGTTTTTTTCTTTGTAGATTTGATAGTTGCCCTCACGCGCCATGGGGATTAATAACTATGAGGCAGCAAACCGGACAAAAGCTGAGTGAAAATTATAAGAGGAAGCAAATGTACACAAGAGATGTTGTCTACATAGCTTACACACATAGGGACGAGCAGCACTTCAGCAGTATGTGGATCTGGCTTCACCTAGTCCCTGACCTTTTGTAGAAAAAGAACCAACCGTTTAACCACGAAATGGAAATCGGGTGGAGATGGGACACTAGCAGACTACAGACCTGGAGATGAGAATCAGGCTAAAAACAGGAATATAGTACCGGCCTCAGCAGAAGACTCAGATGTTAGCAGTCCCTTGAGCAAGGCCCTTAACCCCCAGCTCCCCGGGGACCTCAGGCTGCCTGACCCTGAGCTATGTGACCTCCTGTGTATGTGCCTGTGTGTCTAATGGAGAGCAAGATGGCACAGGCGAAAAGAAACCTTCCCCAGGGGTAATAAAGTATCTCTATTCTGTTGTAGAAATGCCATCTATAAACTCTCTCATTATGCGGCTCCTTGTCCCTGTACTTCCAGATTGGGGTCACAGTGCTCGTTATCGCCAAAATGGGCCGTATCTATGATTCCATGGCTGCAGGATTATCAAATACAATGTCATTTAGGTCTGCGCAGACGGCTGCAGGCAGGCACAATCAAAAAATGATACAAAAATGCATAACATTGCATAGCATAAAAAAATACAGCACTATATAATATATTTTATAATTAGATTATAACACTTGTGTGTGATGATAAATCACCCAGAGCAGACGTTAATGCGGAAAATGAAAAGTAGAAGTATAAATGGAAAAATGACGTCAATGCAGCAGTTTGATTATGCCTTTTTTTACATTAATAGGAACACTCCAAAAAGGCTTTGAAGGGCCCTTATAAAAAAAAGCATTTTTGTGAAAAAGTGGAATGTCTTATGTTAAAATCAGATTCAGCATTCGTTTATGAATCAGTTTTAATTATATTGAAGGATACAAAGTGGTTAGAAAGTTTCTTTGTGGTTCCTGCATTTCCAGTCAAAAGTACCTCTTTGCCGATGAACAGGGGGCCGAGTCTAATCAGAAAAGCTTTCCTGAATGTCTACTGAGGCAAAAACAGAGGGATGCTGTAAACTACCGGCACGGGCACT
Organism: Stomatorhinus ivindoensis; assembly: GCA_019775895.2. NCBI lineage: Eukaryota > Metazoa > Chordata > Actinopteri > Osteoglossiformes > Mormyridae > Stomatorhinus > Stomatorhinus ivindoensis. Next base: position 25,427,370 of record JABFEB020000132.1, read on the forward strand.
TAAAATGTGGATGTCAACATGCTGCCTAACTGCGCTCCACTGTCTTTATTTCATTTTTCTTAGTTGAGTAGTGAACAGCACTACACACAGGATGCTTTAGTGTGATGAAAAGCATCCAACACTATAATTTTAATTACTTAAATCATCGCTGAAATGTACATGGAAAATAATATTAAATTGGACCTAACTATTGTTAGGCTGCAATGGCAAACGAAAACCCATTTCTTCATGAAACAAGAAATCCAGTATCTTTAAATATTATTGATAAAGGGATAAATTAAATATGGGATAAAAACTCTGGATAAAGAAAAAAGGTAAGAGACCACAGCACGATTTTTTTGCATGAGTCATTTCTCAATTTATGGGTGTGTATCTGTGAATAATACATAATCTTTTTTTTTTTGCAAAATGCAGCCTGGTTCTACTATGCTTCTCAATAATGAAGAGCTTCTTCCTTGCTTTATGGGACCTCAGTCCTGCTTCTAGGAGGCTGATATGAACTGTCCTAGCAGTGCACTTCACACCTTCAATTAATGTGCCCCATTCCTCTTGAAGGTCATTGGAAGTCATCCTCTGATTCATGAGAAAATGTCAGACAAGTTAACGGAAATCTCTGGCATTAGAAAGTCGCTTCCCTGCTCTACCTGGCTGGTTTTTGGTTGTTCCCAGTGTCTCCTGCTTCTCCTTGTGTACTGCTGTCTTAGAAATGTACATGTATGTGTGTCTGTGTGTGTGTGTGCGTGTGTGTGTGTGGAGTGGTCTCTCATTTCCTTTCCACAGCTGTATATTCAAGACATTCCATACTGTATATAAAACGTTGGAATCTTATGCTTGAGAATGTGCTGGTATCAGCATGCATTTCATAATTCTCGTAAACTTTAAATGTAAAATCATGTCCTACACAGTGCATGATTTCAGTTTTATCCAATTAAATCAAGGAGCACTCACAACAGAGTCTTCTGATGACATGATGATGCAGCTTCAAATACCTCATTTCAAAACTGCACCCAATATGAAAGTGTAATGCTATGCTTTAGAATGTACAATTCGATGGAGGATTGAGCGTCGCTTTCGCACAGAAGCAGTCTGTTGAGACCGTAACCCAAAAAAGTGCATCGGGGCACCAGAAAAATGGCTGATCCTGCTCTCAAAGCACAACCTTTGCTGTGCAATGATAATGAAGGCATCCAGGTTTATGTGAATGCGTTTGCATGTTCTCCCCACATTAGCTTTCTTCCTGCAGTCCAAAGACAGGCACGGTCCCAAATATCAATATCAATACACACACACAGACACACACACACACCTACACACACACACACACACACACACACACACCAGACCAGTACTCACATCTTTGTGGGGACTGTCCATTCATTTCTATGGGTAATACCCTAATCCTAAGAATTAAGACCTTAATCCCTAAGCAACCCTAACCAAACCAAGTAACCTAACAAAATACAAGGCCTTTGTCATTTTTAGTTTTTCAATTGCAGTCTAAAATTTTTATAAAATTGAATTGAAAAAATGACTGGAAAAAGGGTCTCTACAACATGAAAATAATAGGTTTTTATTATATAATGATATACGTGGACCCCCCCCCCCACACACACACACAAACACAGTGCTAGTCCTATTGGTGTGCACTCAGCAGCCACTTTAATAGGGACAGCTCGCCAATCACCATTGTTGTTCTAAATTGCACTTCTTGCACATGTGCTCGTTTTGTTAGCTTTAATGAGCTACACATCCCACAGTGATGCCTCTGACTGGATATTTTTGTTTATCACTCCATTATCTATATACTGTATTCACTGTAATGTGAGAAAATCTCAGGAAGGAGATGCTGGAGTCCCCTCATCTGGCACCAACAGTCACATCATGTTCAAAATCGCTTAGATCATACAGCTTAGCCAAATGGTGACTGAACAGCTTGACCCTGCCTGTGTGCTGCATGCATTCAGCTATGGCCACACGGCTTATTTGAAGATGCAAGCTGTTTGCATTAACAAGCAGGAGTACATGATAGACTGGCAAATAATTGTATGTTCTTGGACTTTACCACTGGTCAAGCACATCATTGTATACAGGGTTGCTCTGTGAAACACTATGTATTCTGTAGCTGACGTTGATATGCGCCCCTCAACCTTGTCGCGTTCTTCAGTATCCTGACTATGACAGGCTGAGTCGATTGATCGACAAGGGATCTGATTCATATGGCGGTTACATATTCAAAGGAAGACCACAGTGAAAAAAGCTTTGTTACCCCGTGACACTGATATTCTACAATTGAGTGTTCCGGAATATATGGCCCATTTGATATGACCTATGGTCGTTTGTTCTGCTAAAAGCTTCCCAGTTTTGGGGAATGGAGTGCCAGGTAGTCTTCCCTTATGAGAACAGTGTAAGTGTTTGATGTGTCCATTAAAAAAAAATCAATGCTTTTCTCTCAGTAATTCTCTAAGGGTTCATGGATGAAAAAAAATCAAGTTAACTTTCTGAAACGGCCTGACTGAAGATGTAGGGGGCATCTGAATAATGTTAGTGATGAAACAGGGTGAAAAAAATCTTTGTTGTCTTAGTCAGTTAGTGTCTAGAAAGCGCAAGCAAGTGGCTGTAGTCACAGAAGGCTTCATTAAATCTGCAGAGTGGAAACTTTGTCCATTATGTGTCATCATAAAAGAAGATCTGCAGCCTGTTGCAGATCCGTATTTGAATTCAACTTTCAGGCGGTAGCACATGAACGGCAGAGACAAACGAGGTGCAACAGGTTAAGTAACAGCTTCATCTTCATGCGAGCTGCAGGCCGGTGTGCTTCTTAACTGGATCTAGCTGTGTCAGTGTGATGGCCTGACTGCAGAGGTGTGCAACCTGAGTCAGCAACCGAGAAGTGGGTGCGGCATTACTGGGTAATGATGCCAAGGCCTCCTAATTGGATCTCCTTTCAGGCCTCTTAAATGGGGAACTATGAGGAGAGGCGAGGGAAGGAAAGCAAATGCTAGCTGTGGGCTTTTCCTGGACCCAAAGTGAGTCCCCTTGATGACTGCCTCTGCTGTCATGGGCCGGACCATGGGGGTATATTCCTCGTGATTGGGCTTTTCTGTTGTTCCAATAAAAAGTGTATCACACGTGGTCCTAATTCCCCTGCTTCTGATTGGTCTGTTTAACCTCTACAGTCAGCTACCCGCAGTATCCATTACAGGTCAAAGAAGGTGCCAAATATGTGTTACATGTTCAAAGTGAATGGTCACATTTGGCGTATTTTCACCTACGTAGTGAAACATATCATTAAAGTCCTGGTCATTCACTGAGAACATTGAAATTATTATTTGTAAGCCAGTATACTTATACTCTTGTTTTTTTTTTTTTTTTTTTTACCGTTCACTTGATTTGGATATCGGCGTTGTGATTTCCGAAAAAGAACCTGGTTACGGGCAGTTTTTTTGGAAAAGTGCCGGATGTGTAAATGAGATGAAGATTCAGCTTTTGGTTTAGTAAGGAGAGGCCTTTTGGAGATGACCAGCATGCCACCCACAATTCTGGGCTGGGCTTGGGTGGTGCAGCCAAGGTGATGATGGGCTCTAGAGGCACAGAAGTGGCTAAGATGGGCTCGGGAGAAGCAATGGAGGTGAAGATGGCTAGCAGAGGCAAGGTGGCGGTCTGTCCAGGGTCAGGCTCTGGATACATAGCAGCAGTCTCACCTGAAGCCAGACGCTGGTTGCGCAGCAGCTGCCCCTCCTAGGCCAGACTCAGGGCTCCAGCGACACCGGGTCTGGTCAGGCGGTAGCTATGGGCACAGCCTGCTTCCTCTGCTTCTTCTTCTTGTGACTGGAAATTGTGTGGGTGGACCTTCAGCGAGCTGTGGGGAGCCTGCAGGCGAAGCTGCAGTGAACTTTGGGGAATCAGTGGGCGGACCTGCGGGCAGCTCCAGGGAAATGGTGGGCAGAGCAGTGGAGAGATAAAGAGAGCTGGTGGGTTGGATGGTTTCATGCTGTGGAGAAGCAGCAAACTGATTGGCTTCACAAGCAGCAAACTAGCCCTTTTGGGGAATGCGGGGTTTTAGAGGAATCGACTTGGGTAGGTTGTCCTTGATGATCCAGTGAGCCCAGTATGGCGTCCATATGAGTGGGCTGACCCACACGATGGCAGACTTAGCAAGGTCCTCCTCCTCTTCAGGCTCCTCCAAGTCACTGTTGCTCAGCGGGTCGATGAGCCGGGTTGTCAATGAACCATTGCAGAGTGGAGACACGAGGCTGGGACACTGAGAGGAGGCTGGGTGCAGGGAAAAGCATGCAGGCAGAGATGCAGAGTGCAAGAGGCTCCTTGGGAAAGCAGTAGGCAATTTACAGAATCCAGGTCATTCTGTCACGACCCGACAAATGTCTTGAGGGCAGGGCGATGTGGCGAAACAAAAAAAGGGAGTTTATTGAACTCACAGAACCTAGACTGGGAATAAACAAGATTGTGAAGGATCAAAATTGGAGGAGTAGAGGAAGGAAATGCACAAGCAACATGAGTAAGAAGTCAGTGACCGGACTGGAGTTGATGAGACAAACAAGGACTTGTATACAAGACTAATGAGGGGCGAAAGCCAACAGGCATGGCTCATCAGGGTCACGTGAGACAGGAGGGTCAGGCGTGCAGGACGTGACGCAATGACAACAATAATCAGAATCTGTTTGAATGCTCTAAATATATTTACAGTGTATTTGAACACCAATAAAAGGATATGGACAAGAACAAATGGAGATGCTATTTGGGGGATTTGCTCAGATGAAAGGACTGGACAGAGGGAACGAAAGTGGGGTGAACGTCCCATAAAGACACCATTAGCAGGCAGAGCGGGGGCTATTGTTCTCTCAGACCTGAGTGGCGCGCTTCATCTCCAGCATGTGTCATGCCAGAGATCGTGGGCAGTAATGGAGACTCGGCATGTGCTTCGACAGGCGCCGTGACCTTTATTCTGTCATAAATGTCAGTGAGAAGACTCTCTAGAGCTGACTCTTTCATGGAGAGGAGGCAAGGGGAAGAGGGGCTGTGGTTGCAGGAGGTGATGAGGGTGGGTTGGGATGTAGGGAACCTGCCATTGACTTTCAGAAGGAGACTTGGGGAGAAGCACACCCTGCCTTCCTGGTCCCCCGCCAGCTCTGAGCCAAGCGGGTGCAGAGATTCTGCCATTTTTGTTTTCACACTTCCTCTCCCCTGCTTTGTCCTTTCAAACTACATAAAATCCTGCTATTCTTGTAACGCCTACCGTCCTCACTACACAAACTCTGACCTATACCTCAAGGTTGGTAGTTGGCAGGGTTTGAATCCAGTAAACAAAATAAAATTTGGGGTATGCTGGAAAAAGACAGTTTTCGCAAATGCTACATTGTCAGGAAAAAAGTACCTTTTGGGAACAATTACTTGTCACTGGACTCGGACAAACATTTTAATACCTTTTGCGGTACACTAATGTTGTTTTTAGCTTGGGGAACAAAACTGTACCAGGGCTGTACTCTTATTTCTGACATTGCACTTACATTCAGCATATCTGGCTGCTGCTTTTAAACTGGTGATGTAATTGAATTGTAATTTAATGCAAATGGTACTTAGAGGTAGCTTCAAGCTCTGAGAAGTGATTGTTTTCCTGAAGTGTTGGGCTCTCGTCAGAGTTATCCATCATTCTCCTGCCCACAATCCATCCATCTCTTATACTGCATTTCTTCAGAGAGCCTTGGACCTGTAGAAGGAAGTCAAAGGCGAACCAATCCATCACGCAATCATACGCACCATGGGTGACTCTGAGACACCAATTTTAAACTGCATGTCGACAGAGCTAACTGTCATGAACAAAACACCAGAGGTGGAGGGCCACAGTGTTAGAAGACGAAGAAGAAGAAGAAGCAAAGAAGAAGAAGGAGAATAAGCTCATATGTCCTTATACGTGCCTTTGATGGGGAGATCACTTCCACATGAACCGAATGCCACTGCTTTGGGCTCTCTGCCAGAAGAAGCAGACTCACTGCATAAACAGCTGAATGGAAAACTATGGTCAGAGAGCAGTGCCACAAAAATCACATTAGACATAGACTGTATAACTAAAACATTCAACAGTGTTGAATTCCTGAAAATGCATTTCTCTGTAGGCCTCTAAAACCGAATTTCTTTATGAAAGGAAACTGTTCTGCTGTTTTTCTTGCCCAGTTGCCTTGCTTGAGGTTGTTATAGGAGCTCTTTGAGATTTATGACCCCATGGGGGACGTGGCCTGGCCAGACCATCTGTTGTATAAGCCTTAAGCTCAGCATCTCCACTAAACTAGTATGGCATTTAGCATCCTCGGGCTAATGAATGGGCTTCTCAAGTCCAACAAAGCTTGACCGCTGTCAGTGAACTTGATAAACAAAATGGTGAAACCTGGGGGAGGGGAAGTGGAATTTGGAACGGCAAAACCAGGTGACCAACTCCTTCATTCAACTGTTTTCAGTAATTAATGTTTAATGTTTTCTCTACAGGTCCTCATAAAGACTAGAACACATTTCCAGCCCTCTGTTTTCTCTTAGGTAGACCTGATTTCCATATGAGATTCACCAACCAGTTTTCCCCTATCTATAAATCTGAAATGGTGAATTGTGACATGTGTTTATCTGACTCCAGAGGCACGATAAACACCTAACGGTGGGTCAGAGACCATACACAGAAACCATATAATACTCAGGGTAGATATTGCTACGTATGTACTGCCTTGTACATTGTGTGCCATTGTAATATGCATTCAGTGGCCAGAATATGAAATAGGCTGACTGCCTTGTGCAAGAAATAGACTTATAGCATGACAATTACAAATTGCTGGTTGTAGTCACTGTGTAAAGTCTACCATCAAAGGAATCAAGACCACACAGGAACAGAATATAACTTACTACCTCATGTATGATTACCTACTACACAAAATGGATGAATTCAATGGCTGGAATTAAATTTTTCTAGAGTGACCTTTTCCGTATAATTACTGTTTTCATTTTCACTAGTTGCAACAACAGGAACATCTTATATATCATATGTTAACATGCTTGGAAATATGCAAAGAAAGACATATTTCTTATTGATGGCTATTAACTTTAACATGCATTTACTTTAGTAACATAACCAATGGGGTCTTTGTCTCCCACAATGTAATAAAAACCTGTTTTTTTTGACGTTGTGGGGACCATTTCTCAGGTCCCCACAAAGATCTGTCAATACATTCAAAAAAATCAAAATGCCAAAAGTCTTGTATTTTGTTTGGTTACCTATGATTAAGATTAGGGCTGAGTAGGGGTTAAGGTCATCATGTTAGGATTAGACTTTTCCCATAGAAATGAATGGAGAGTTCACACAAAGATATAATTACGTAGCTCTGTCTTTGTGTGTGTGTGTGTGTGTGTATATATGTGTGGATTATTTATATTACAATATGGCTCCCCCCCCTTAAGACCCATGAATGTGTGAAAGGAAATTGTGTAGACAGGGGCATCGGAAATAGGGGGGACAGGGGATGCAGCCCCCCAATATTGGTAGAACCTCCCCCCACCCTTGTAATGAATGAATGAATAAATCAAGGGGCGGCATGGTGGTGCAGTGGTTAGCACTGTTGCCTCACACCTCTGGGACCTGGGTTTGAGTCCCCGCCTAAGTTCCATGTGTGTGGCGTTCATGTTCTCCCTGTGGGGTTTCCTCTGGGTACTCCGGTTTCCCCCCACAGTCCAAAAACATGCTGAGGCTGATTGGAGTTGCTAAATTACCCGTGCGTGTGAATGGTGTGTGAGTGTGCCCTGCGATGGGCTGGCCCCCTGTCCAGGACTGTTCCCTGCCTCATGCCCATTGCTTCTGGGTAGGCTCCGGACCCCCCGCAACCCAGTAGGATAAGTGGGTATAGAAAATGGATGGATGAATAAATAAATAAGAACACATCCCGTGTCTGTAGTTATAAATCTGTGTGTTAAGGAGGAGGTTAATATGGTGTCTAATTAAAAATGTGATGTTTAGTATTTTAAAATCTTTCTTACATTTCACACTTTAACTATGTGACTATTGTATGTGAGCCCTTTCCCATGTCACAGTATACATCGCATATTAATCTGCCAGGTGGAAGTTTATTCCTTTCTGACAAATTTCCCATCACAAGAAACTCAGCTACTATATCTTCCACAGCAAGATGTTAGAAATATCTGATACAGAACAAAGAACCTATCGAGGTCTATCTGTTCCTTCACATAACATATTGGTTATACTCCTTTTTGTCTGAGACAAGTTCATGGGTTGAACACTCCCACTGTGCTTTCACAGACCAATCAGTGTAAACCTAATTTGAATATACGAATCTCTCGCCTTTTAAGGAAGACAAGAGACAGGTTGTAAACTGAAGCTGTTCATTTATTTTTTCCCAAAAAACTGCTCTCCTCTTCCCGCACACTGTCCCCTTAATGTTCCCCAAACATGACGTGTTTTTTGTGCGCATACATAACAGATTCCTTCAAATATTCTACCTTACAATTTATCCTTAAATAAATCTTGATTCCAAATTCAGGCCTTGTTTTCAATTCTCCCATGTAGGTAGTTTAATAATTACTGATTAATTGGTTGTGTGCGTGGGGTGCGTGGGGTTTTCGCTGCAACACTTTAATTAGATTATTAATTAGAGGGTTTAAGTGAGGGGTATTCAGCTAAAATTTGAAGAGGTCCCGTTACAGAAAATTTCTTGAAGAAAAGGTCAAGATCATAATGTCTAACTATTTAGTGTGATGTATATTTAAGTAGCCTATTAGTTGTATCAACATTGTATGTAATCAATACCTGACTGTCAAATCAAATTAATTCGGTGCACTTTTTGACAATATTTTTGGTCACGTGACAGAGAACATCGGTCAGCTGGCTGGAGTAGATTTTCAATGCGAGATGTCTGCACACATATGTAACAGTTCTTACCTTTTAAATAGCCTGCCTTTGTATTTAACCATGTAAATACACGTTTGACGTAGCTAATTTTACATTTATAATGGTATAATATAGATTTGCCGTAAGATTTCCTGTGTGAATCTGAAAGCGTGAGTATCAAGCCAGATTCTTGCGATTTGGCAACCCTGAAAACAAACATTTATTGTTTTAAATAAAGGGAATACTAAAGTTCAAACAAGGAGACCTAATGCATGCAAGTGTTTACAATCACATTGATCCAGGTTTTATATAAAGAGTAAGTCTAACCCACTTCTTTGCCATTACAGCTTTTCGTTTCACTACCTAGATCCGTGTTTTGCTGTCTAGGCTCCTCCCTGTCTGGGTCATGTGTGACTCCGACGTTCTGCCTCCTTTTGGGAATTTCGTTTCTCCTTCACCTGCTCTCGGTGAAGGTTTTGGCGCCTCCCATCCCCTGCGGAGAAGCACGCGACTATCTGAGCTGTCTCCAAGCCGGGACATCCGTCAACGGTCCGATCAGCAACTCCTGAGTTTTGTGTAGGACGAAGAGATTCCTGTCTCTCTCCCGCTCGGAGATCATGCAGATCGCCCTTCACCTCCCCAGGGTGCCCGGATCCTCGTCAGCCGTACTCACACCGGCCGCCTCATCTCCGCCGGTGCCCGCTGTTCCTTCGCCGACTGCACCCTCTTCACTCACTAGGCTGCCCGCTTCTCTGGACCCCCCTGCTTAACAGTCCTCTGGACGGAAGAGGTCAGCCGCTCAGATTCACTTCTCCTGTCCGAAGCAACCCCGTCCTGCTGATGATTCAGCAATCTTGTTCCTGACCCGCACCATGGAGTCCTTCAGTGATTGCCTGCGCACCTTGGAATCCTCAACACGTATGCCGGCCCGTCCGGTGCCCATTACACCTGCCAGCTCCGTCTCCCTGGTTCTCCCTGGCCACCGCTATCCTGGCTGCACCCTCTGGTAGACCATTCATTTCTCCCTCTGCCGTGGTCCCTTCCCATATGCAATCTCACATCCCGCAGGGTAAAGACATTAACTTGGTTTCTTTGCTTTTACCGTCGCCCGAGTGCGACAGGCATGTTGGCGATTGAGGCAACGCTTCCGTGTTGCTTAAAGCTTCCGATCCTCGACTCCACCGTAACCTGTCCATCTCTGAATTCGTTGTCGCATTCGGTATCTATAGAGACGTTATTTGCTCTGTGTTCCCGGATTGTTGTAAGGCTGAATGAGGCTGAAAAAGAAATATCGGAGATGCGAACGGTCCGATTAGGGAGAGATTCCACGTAGGTGAATTCCCCGGGCCACATAAGACCATAAAAAGCAAGAAGAAAAGCAGCTTCTAGCAGAGTGTCAGTGAAGAGAGAAAAACATCCACGAGAATTGGAGTCGTGAAGAGGGGTCTTTGAAATTGTTCACCCAATCTGATGCCCCTCCCAGAAACGTGAAGATCCTTAGTGCCTTATCAATGATGACCCCAGCATGGAGAGATGAAGGAACCATATAGAGGTAGATTCAGTCAAGGCAGAACTCCAAGTCTGTACAGTATCAGCCTTTCAGAGTGATGCAGAGAGATATACCACAAGTTCCTCTCTGATTGCAAACTCTTGCAAATAGCTTGAAGGTTGAGGTATGAAATACAAGAACTAGAACACCTCTGATAAGTAGATATGCTTGTCATTTTTAGTCTCGAAAAGTTGTTGACATTATCATTCAAATGATCTAGCAGCTCAAGCAAAACTATGTATTGGTTAACTTCCCAGGAAAATACTAAACAGTACCAAACTGCACTTTGCACACTGGAAACATGACATATTGTTAGAATGTAGATTGAAAAAGTCAGTCTAGTAAGTGTGGGTATAAATATATCAACATATATCTGTCACGTTGCGGGTAAAGCAGCGTGCCTGGATGCAGGTAGCGTGGGGTAAACAAGGCGATGAGAAGCAGGAGTATCCAAAACACGGGGTTTAATTCATGAGACACACGGGTAAACGCTACAAGACATCACAATGACAGATCTGACAGGTAGTGCAGGGACGCAGACTAAATACTGAACCTAACAAAAACGAAACCAAAAACAGGTGACCATAATAGACAACAGCTGGAATCCATCAGGGGAGG
>JABFEB020000132.1:25448472-25459940 GCA_019775895.2 Stomatorhinus ivindoensis
CAACTAGTTGGTAGAAACAAAATCTTGGTCTGGATTTGTAGCTTCTGGACCTGAAATGCCCAACACTGAAAATAGCTAAAATCATAAATACATTGGAAGGCCAGTATCAGTGGCTCAGTTTTGAGTACATCTAAATCTGCTGACAAACATCAGCAAAAACACACCTTATCATTAGTCCCTTCCTGCCTGTATATCAATGTGTTGCTAAGCACAGGGAACTCCACCAGGAAGACTGCTAAAATGCAGTGTCACCTTCTTCAGGTCTTTAAGGAAAAAAACACATATTGTAATTCCATCCATCCGTTTTCTATACCTGCCTATCCTACTGGGTTGTGGGGGGTCTGGAGCCTATCCCGGAAACAATGGGCACAAGGCAGGGAACAACCCTGGATGGGGGGCCAGCTCATTGCAGGGCACACCCACACACCATTCACTCACACAGGCACACCTATGGGCAATTTAGCAACTCCAATTAGCCTCAGCATGTCTTTCGACTGTGAGGGGAAACCAGAGTGCCTGGAGGAAACTCCACGACGACACAGGGAGAACATGCAAACTCCACACACATAACCCAGGCAGAGACTCAAACCCAAATCCCAGGGGTGTGAGACAACAGTGCTGACCACTGCACCACCATGCCGTCCCCATATTGTAATTATTTAAATAAAATAAACATTTAAGGCACATTAAAAATAACAAGGGTCACTGAAAGTGCTGCACAAAATCAAACAAAACAAAGTGTAATAAATAGGAATGCGAACTAGGGGAAGATGGAGGCGCAGGAGGTAGCAGTATCGTTCGGCTACTGTAGGGTTGCAGGTTCGAGTCCTGGTTCCTTCTGACCCCATGAAAGTGTCCTTGAGCAAGACACTGAACCCCCAATTGCTCCCGGTATGCAGGTTGGTGCCTTGCATGGCAGCCTCTGCTACCGGTGTGTTAATGGGTGAATGAGAGGCATTATTGTAAAGCGCTTTGGATGAAAGCACTATATAAATGCAGTCCATTTACCATTTAGCCTTGGTTTCTTGGCTACCTTCTTTTTAGGAGGGGCTTTTCTTTTTGACAGCTGAGGAGCATGGCATAAAAAGCCCTTGGTGCGATCATTTGCACGTATTAAGGCTATACTAATCGCAGTACTGTACAATTACAATGACAGGGTACATGTCACATGTGACAACCAACCCCAACTGACTTCTTGACAAACATGTTAAGCTAGATGCCACATGGCTTTACCTTGATAGCTAAAAGATTACTCAAAATAAAGCTACTACTCTTGGCTTTCTAATGAGTGTTTTGTTTTTGAATGACTAATAACCTAATACAAAAACAACACCAATATGAGAATTTACTCTGACCCATGAAAATTAAAAGTTGTCTCCTCACCTCAATGTTTTGTGTCTGCTCAGCAAAATTGCGAGTGCAAATGAGTAACCTATCAAAGGCTAACAGTTTGATATCAAAACTGTACCACAGAGCCATCTAGTGTGTCTGCAATAAGCATTGTGACAACCAACCCGTGAGACAATCAGCCCCGGTATCCCCTAAATAAAACACAGATACTAGTACTAATCAAAATCCAAGAAAAGATGTGCTGAGATGATGCGGGCTATTTCAGAGCCTGGGTACGGCCTTCTCGTAAGCGCAAACGCTCCTGAGCTCAACAGGATGAAGTGCACCTGATCGGAGGACCTAAGTGACTGAATGGGTGAGTATGACTGCAGGAGGCCGGCAAGTTACGGCGCCAATGGTAAAAGACGTGCAGCTACAGTGTAGCATGATATAAGTGCATAGACTTGTTAGACAGTCCTCTCTGAAAATACCAATAGCAGTGTTCCTGGAGGGCTCATTACAAGCTCTAATATATAGTTATCATGCTGTGCTATCGAGAATGGTGATTAGATGCGGAAGAAAATATGTTCTAGTGATTCTAAGGCGGATATGTTATCAATTCAGAATGATGAAACTAAAAAAGTAAATAGGCTTGCTATGAGAGCAAGGCAGTATGATGAGTTAATTTTAGCACAATGCTACAATCTATACTCAGACTGAAAAATTCCATAGGCATGACAGCACAACTGCAGCGCAGAACATCAAAATATGCAGAATAAGGAAGGCTTCAGATGTGACTGCACACGGATATATCTGTAGAATCAGGGCTAGACTTCTTCAATAGTGCTTCATATAAAGATCAGGTGATATCAAAAATATCTAATATTACTTGATTTCAGAAGGCCTCCCAATGTTATTTGAGTGCTGATCCCACTTTAACTCGCAAATACAGTTATAGTATTGGAAGTATGCTGTTACATTTCTTTTTAAGGGTAGCAACAGTCATGCTTCGCATGGCAGCAAATGTATTTAATTTGTCAGTCATTGTATCTGCAAAAACTGTGAAAGAGTGTTTTTCTGATATACCAGGGAAAGTCAGTTACAGCCTTATTGTGATAAGAATGCAATCTTATTTAACAGGGTTTTTCTGGAGGTAAAAACACAGTCAAGAGTAATTCCATGGGGCCATACGAACTCTGGAATATGACTACAATAATGAGTTGGACAAAATAGCTTTTGGACAAGAAGAACTGATGAAAGTACATTTTAATGATTTGCGTAAATATATGTGCAAAGGTCATGCTCTTGTGTTGAATTGTCCTGTAATCCAGCATTTATCAATAGTGACAATCAGATTGGAGGGGTCACTGGGAAACTCATCAACAAAAGAGAGAGAAGATGGATTAGGGGGTGTGTAGAAGGTGAAAAAAGTCAGGAAGAATGTCGTGTATTACTAGCATAGGCATGTATTTCATGTAAAATAAGTCATGTTTAGGTTTTGTGTTACCAGGAAAGATATAATTTAGCACGTGGTACTTTTCACCCATCTCTCGGCCTGTCTGTTTACAGACCAAGGAGGTGGAAAACTGTCTCCCTATGCAACATATCAACACTGCCAACCACTTCAGGAGAGAGAAATGCTTGATGGGAATTGTCAGTGGGCGTGGCCTCAACACTGCAGAGGTAGCGACCCCCTGACCCCTCGCTCCCGTGTCTGCAGGCTACATGTGGTTCAGCAGCGGCAGATACCAGCCCTGCATGATCACATAATAACACACAGTGCAATCCTCACTGCAGATCGATGCAGAACACTACAAAGTCATTACACATTAAGCCTTGGCATTCATCGAGAAAACAATGCATTTAGCATTTGGATAGAAGTGAACCTTTAAATTTTCAAAATGAAAGCCTTTTATTTATTCAGATTAATTGCCGTAAATGTGCTTTTGTAAAAACAAATGCAAATGCTTGGATCAAGGATTTGCATTTTGGCTGAAAACTTCCTTCATAACAAAGCTTTGCAAAATCTAACAAGGATCTTGGATGCTGTTCATCATACCTTCATTAAAGTCAAGACAAGTTTACAGTTCAGCGATTTGGGGCTAAGTAAGCTCAGTGTATTCCCCTGTGACTTTACCCTGCAATGTGGCAGCAACTGTTTCAGGTTTATCACCCCTCTGCTACATGTGCCCTGCAGTGCTTACTGCCCTCAGGCTTGTCAGCATTTAAGTAAATTGCTAAAGTGAATTTGTCTGCCCTTTTCTGCATCTCTATTTTGTACCGGCAAGGGCACTGCCAGTGTACAGAGCAGTCGGTTATAATCCATTTGCTCAGTTAGCTCAATTATCACATTTCACTGCTCTGATTGTCTTTGTTGAGCATTAACTGCAGTGGAGTTTATGAATTTTAAACCAGCTTCAGTTCAGTGTTTCTTTTAGCCAAAGGCATTTCAGGCTCTTATTTACCAGTTTAGTAGAAAAGCTTGTGAGGTAGAATAACAGTATTACTATTCAGGTGAAAATCTCAGGCAGAAGAGCTATTCTCACAGTAATAAGCCATTATAAAGTTAGATGATATATAAAACTCACTAGGGGCAGCTAATGTACTAGCACTAGCATCTGCTGATGGCTCTGTGTCGCCCTGTTTGTGTGTCTTCCCCAGGTCATGTGCGATTCCAGTTTGTTCTCTTCGTTCCAAAGACATGGAGCGAGGTTAAAATTGCCTTTAGTGTAGGATTGCATATTTGTACTTTGTATAGTCAGCAGATGCCTGACATTGCTGTTAAATTACAGATAGGTAGGTCCTTCCTCATTAATGTTTATCACAGATTTTTTTTTCAGCACCATGGCAAAACCACATATCTGAGACAAATGGTAAAAGTTTTTCGCATATTGTTTTGCATACAACAAATATCGTGCACAAATACTGTTTTGGTCTGTTTTGATTAATAGAAAATAATTGGCATTCCTTGAAAAAATAACTAATTAAATACAGCATTTGATTTCTCCAAGTCTGATTTACATTTGTTTATGTGAAATTGTGCTGGCTGATGCTTATAATTAATTATATGAAAGAATGATGCTGCATTCATATGGTACCCTAGGCTGAAGGCAAACAAATGACAATTATGAGTAAGAGTTAATAATCTAATTCAATATTTCTAATATATGAAAATGAAATTTGCTAAGTATAAATGCAGACCATTGTGGAAGTGAATAGACCGAAGCACAGAATCAGTTTATATCCTAAAGTTTCAAATCCCAGCAAATTGTTTTAATATTCATATTCAGATTCCATATATAGCAGTGTTACCCAATTTGGTCCACATTTTTGCTCCCTCCAGGGAGCTTGAAAGGAGCAAAAATATGGACTGTCTGTGGATCTCCAAGGATCATTTTGAGTAACGCTGAAGTACAGGATTATCAGTTTGTACCAGCTAACCTAGTGAGGCACACAATCAGCAAGTATGACAAGAAAGAGGAACTCAAAATCTGAAGGAGCGTAGATTATGCTAAATTACTATTCTTACTTAATTCTCTTATCTGACTTCATTTTGGACAGGAATCAATCTCACATGGAATAGATGTAGGTCAATAGTTAATGAACAGCAAACCAGTTCGAAGCCAGGCTAAATTGGTTGTAAAAATATACTTTATCAACCACAATATGATTGGCTGACAGAATGAGTATGTGTGAAGCTGTAGCATAAGGTCAGATGGTGGCGGGGAGGGGGGGGGGTTGCTGGACTGACACACGGGGGGTTATTCTTGAGTGACGTAGCTAATGACTACCTGAGGCATTGACGGGATTGATTATGCATTGGCCGTGACAGACCAACAGGGATGATAATGAGTGTGAAATCATGCTGGCTGTTAGAATGTAGCAACAAGAGAGAACTGAAAACATATATTATCACATCAATATCACTTCAGTAACTCACCAGGACTATATTATACTTATCAGATCAAATAAATAAACTGAACTACTTCCAGCTGTATTTTTGTTTTTATCCCTTGTTCAGTGGGGCTGTGCGATGATGACTGCCGGCTCTGCAGAGTGAGTTTTGGCCCAGCCGGTAAGGCCTCGGCGTTCGTGCAGTTCTGATGTACAGTGATGGGTGGGAGAACTGCCACAACAGGTGTGATTTTTCAGTCTTCCAAATTCTGGGCATTCTTTGGGGATCAAGCAATACCTCGAGGCGTCAGGTGGTACCTCAAAAGACAGCACTTTAATTAGATCTCCAGGCCTCCGCTTGGATTTCATGTGATTTGTTCCTCGTTATAATTTAAAGGACATAAGATGCCAAGCAATTAATAAAATATTAGTCCTAAAACTCTACGTTGTTCACTTGCATATGAAATTGGGATCTGCTTGTTTTATGGTGCTGGCTTTTTCCCAGTATGAATATAATTCAAATAACACAATGAATGTACTGAAGCCCTGAAGCATTACATAACTGGATCTAAGATGCTTCTCAGAGGTATGTTTAAAAATATCCTTCAAAGGATGTGTTCCGAACACATTCCTCTATCACATGAACAAAAAGCAAACTGATTTAAAAAATGTGCCTTAATATGTTTTATTTTTTCCTTCACACAGGAATATCCAAACATTTTGGATGAATTTGTGGATTTCTGTGTGTGTGTGTGGGGAAGGGGGGGGGGGGGGGGGTTGGTGTGTGTTTGTGAATGTTTGAAAGAGTGACAGGGAGAGAGTTTTACATTCTCTTTATTTTGGTTCATTCATGTAGACTGTGTTGTTGCTTATAGATAGTGACAGTGATATTACTGTAGAAGACATATCTTTATGTTATTTGACAATCTGGGTAAGAAAACATTGATAGTTTAGGAAAAGAGTAGGAACTGACTCACTTGCTAGTTAGTATTCAAGAAGGTACTCCGTTCAAAATAGTATGATTTAGTTACATTTTTACGGTTTTCATCAGAAATAGAGAATATTGATGATATCCATCAGGCTGGGATTTATTGAAATATAGCATTTCTTTGTTTGTTTGTTTTCAGTATTTTTTAAATATAGAGCTCTTCCTTTATGTATCTCCATTGTGTAGCACATAGCTGGACTGTAACCTAATTTCTTAGCATAAAAGAGAGAATTAAGACTGTGCCTGCTTACTGTCCAAGCACAACTAACATCAGACCCATTCTGTAATGTAATTACCTGCAAGCAGTTTTCTAATTACCTTAAGAAAAGACAGTATGAAACTGCTCTGCGCAGCCTGTCAGTATTCAGTTCCCAGTGGCTGTGCAGCATGACGGCTCCCTGGGAATCACTGTACCTCTTAGGGCTGGGGATCCCAATGCTGCCCCCTCTCTGTGCATGCAGATTGCACAGCCTAACCATTGTGTGCAGCTTTCCTCCACTATTCTCATTGTTGCGGCACCTGAAAGACATGATGCCAGGTGAATTCCTGCCTCTGGATTCCCCACAGTATGCCATCGGGTTTGTATGTATCCCAAGGACGTAGGATTGGCTTCAACATTAGTAGGGTCCATGTCAGCCCCAAACTGCCCACCCCCCTAAACATGCACACACAGTACTGGTAGGCATATGGCCTTACTGTCTGTGCCCAAATCTACGCCCATGGTATATCCCATACAGGGCCTTCCACTGCAATTATCTCTGTGCTAGCTGTGTACAACTTTAGGTTAAACCAGCGGTTGCATGCTTTGGTTAGATTATGTGTGTTTTTATTGAGTTTATCTTTTACATTTAACAGCTTGAAGTACGATTTGCAGTGACTGGTCTTAAAGATGACTATTTAGACGCCCACAGGCCCTCGCAGGCTCTGTGAGACGCTGTAAGCACACTAGCACATTAGCAGTGCTCCTTGTCTTTATGCCCAGATGGTAGGTTAAGGAGCGGCGCCGGCTGGCTCTCTACAGTTAAAAAGAAATGAAGAAAGATTTCAGGAGATTTTTGGTAGAGCAGTGAAAATGGTGGACTCCCTTGGCATTGAGTCCATTCAGAATCCTCACCCAAAATGGCCACCAAACGATACATTGGTGGGACTGTCCAGCACAGTCCAAATTCACCTGAGAAGTATTACAGAGCAGAGTTTAACACCGTGCTGGGTAGTATTGATTTTCGGTTTCAGGAGAGGTTCAACCAACCAGATTTAGGTGTCTTGCCGAAGCTGGATGACATTCTGCTCACAGGAGAGGTGGATGATTGTTGTTCTGTACCCAGACCTTAACAGGGAGACTCTAAAAGTTCAGTTAGCCATGTTCAGGTCCAAATATACTTTCAAATGTAATACAGAAGTGGCTGCTATCGTGAGAGGAATGCCAGTGGAGGTGAGGGGTCTATTTGATCAAGTTAAAACCCTTGTCAGACTGCTTTTAATCATCCCAGTGTCATCAACTGAAGCTGAAAGTTTCAGTGCTCTCAGGAGACTAAAAACTTGCCTCAGATCAATAATGACACAAATAAGATTGAACAGTGCTGCTGTATGCCATATCCACCAGGACAGACTGGACAGTACACTGTGTGCAGAATTATTAGGCAAGTGTGTATTTTATTGGTATCTTCTCTGCAGACCAATATTTTCAGTCCAGATGAATCTATAATTAAGAATGAACTGTTTGAAAGGCAGGACATGTTCAGTATTTTGTCTGAGTACTTTCTGTTTGGAGAAAAACAGGAAACATAGATACTTTCCTGTGCAGAATTATTAGGCAAATTTTTATGACTATTAAAATGGGCAAAAAAGGGCGTTGCAGAGAGCAGAAAAACACAAAACTGTACATTGCCAGTCAGAGGGATGCAAAACAATCAAAACTGCTAAACCTTTAAAACATGACTACTTTACAATCGAGGGATTTGTGGCCATCAGAAAAAGAGGATGGGAAAAGCATGCAGCGAGAAGAAGACACAAATTAATTGTCAAAAGTATGTATGAAATTAAAGGGGAGACTTATAGAAACCCTTTAGAATCGAATGCCACCATTAAAAAAACTGCCATCTGAATGGAATCTCTGGCAGCACTATGTGCAGAGTGTTACATGACATCACTAGGGTCACAAAGGCTGAAATATAACCTTAGTAAGGCATGCAAGCTAAAATGTCAAGAATGTGCACAGACACACCTCAAGAGTGATTTTATAAAGGTTTTGTGAACAGATGAGATGAGAGTGAGATGGAGCAGATGGATGGGCCCATGGATGGTCGCCTTCTTCAAGCACCAACAGGGTGGTGGAGGAGTGATGGTGTGGGCTGCAGTTATCAGTGATGAACTTGTTGGATCTTTCAGACTTTCAGATGGAATAAAAATTAACCACAAGATTTGATGCCGATTTCTACACTATGCCTTCTTCAAACACTGGTACAGGAAGAAGTCAGCAGCTTTCAAAAAAGATATGATGTGCATGCAGGATTGTGCCTCACCCCATGATATTCTTGAAGGACAGTGCCCCTCTCCATGATGTGCAAGTAGGACAGTGTCCCTTCCTATGCATCAAAGTATTCCATAGATTCTCAAGAAAGTTGATTGAATTATGACCATCGCCTGACATAATGCCCACTGAGAGCTACGGGGCCTGACTAAAGTATGAGATTTACCAAGATGATAAGCAGTATACTTCTCAGAGCAGCATCTAGGAGGCGGTCCTAGCTGACGTAGCTAATTCATGACGGGATCAAAGCAAAAACTTGACTGGCTCAATGGCGAACAGGCTCATTATGGTCATTCAGAAGAAAGGTGGCTATACAGGATAATAAACTTGAAGTTTGTTATTCCTTATATAGACTGAATTAGACAATTTCATTACTATTTCTGTTGATGGTGAAGTGAGAAAATCCACTTAGTTTCTGATGCCTAATTTTTCTGCACACTGAAAATCAAGAGCTTTTCATTTATCTGTTTGTGAAAGTCTAATGTAACATTTTCTCTCAAAATATATTTACTTGGAGCAAAAGAAAACTTCAGAATTTATTTTTTGAAGTCTGCCCAACTTTTGCTAAAAAATATGTCCGGAAATAGTACTTGCCTAATAATTCTGCACACAGTGTATAGATATCAATCAAATATGTCAGCAATATATTTCTATTAACGAGAGAAGATGCATTTCACTCCTTCACATAGGTACCACAACTCAATGTCCATTGCTCCTAAGAGTAGTTTATGTTTAGATGTAAACTCACAGCTTATGGGGGTGGGTTTAGGTGGGTGTTAGATTTATACGTCCCCACCAATGTCAAGACCAAATCTACGCCCTTGGGCTGAGGCCTTAGGAAGTCAATGTTGAGTTTGTGCATCAGAGCTGAAAGCAGCAACATATTGGAAGGAGAGACCCACAGAGTGTCAGCCAGCCCATTATTTAAAGCCCCCGTGTTGCATTTTGCAAGCATTCGCATCACACATAATGCACCCTTTTCAATAAATGTTAATAGCTCACTATTTTGTGAGCTAATTAAACAACTTGTTTCATAATAAGCTTTTTTCAAAATCAATTCCTTTTAGATGAACTCCATCATTTGTTACTGTAGCACGAATGTGCATCAGATACAGCTTATTATTTGGAGAAGTGGTTTATGAAATTCAAATGTTTTAACCATCATACCTTTTTGTAGCATCAGAGAAATATGAAGAGCTAACTGGACAGACTGGTTGTTTATTCGTTTATTGCACAGTGTATGAATGAATAAAATTACCCTAATCCCTTTTTAATTGCTACATTATTACACTGCTGGTTCTCCTAATAAGCTGTAAAGTTCCATCAATAAGCAATATAAAATAGCAACAAAGTAAGTGCTTGAATGTTTATGTGCAGGCAGAGGTAAATACAGCTTTGGAATGCTCTGCGTTATTGACAGTCTCGTGCTCATTTCATAAATTATTAAATGAGATATGCTCAGTTTTGTTTGTTTCATGTTGAAATGAAAGTTGATAGATGCAACCAGATGCACTTTCTGAATTCAGCATTCATCAGGTATGTGACCTATGCAGATCAAAGCCACGGAGGTCGATATTATCGGAATCATTCATTATCACACTGTGATTGCATACTCTCCTGCACCTGGGGTCTCAGTTAAAATGCTGACGCATGTATGGTCACCTGGACTATGGCGGTTGCCGTGAATATGGTTTGAGGTTATGTTTCATATACATTTATTCGGCAGTATGACATTGCTTTAGAATCATTAGTTTTTTTCCAACAGGAATTTTTATTGCCTCATGCTTTTGAAGGACACTATGGAGTACAGAAGCGCTACTCACTTGTGGCATGGATGGAAAGTGACAGGGAGCTCACACACGCCAGCGAGTTCTTTCATAGTGGTGAGGGAGATACAAGTGGGGGTGGGGGGTGAGAAATCTGTCAATCGCAGGCAAAGAGCATTCAGAAGGACGGGTCAGAGCCCAAGGACTGAGGCTTTGGTGGTAGGTGCGGCATTGTAGTGTTAGTACAATGCAAATCGTAACTGGAGCAAAAAAGTGAGTTTTAAGACTGACACTAGTGAAAGAGTATGCTTTTCTGCATTCGTAAATGTGCAAAGGCAACATACCTGATTAACATTTTAATGAGATTCTGAGACGGATTTCCATTGCTGATCTTCAGTCAATAATCAGTGCTCTGGTTCTCTGATTTACAGAGATCATTGCCGGTTAAAAGATGTCCTCGACCCCAAATTCAAAAAAGGCTCAACACCAACAAATCCAACCCTCTTGCCATGTCATTAAACAAGGCAGTAACCCTGAGTTTACAGCAGGGTTCCCTGGTTCCGGTCCAGGAGAGCCAGTCTGCACCACAGACCTTATTCAACTCCCCAGCTAATTGGCAGGTTTAGTAGTTATGCCTGAGCAGGGAAATCTGCAACTGTATTGCGGACTGGTCATCTAGGACTGGAATTGGGGAACCCTTGTGACAGTAATCTCTGCCGGTGTAGGTGAGGTTTCAAACCATAAACAGGTTAATTTGTCATTAAACTTTAATCTTAGTTTACTTTGACCTGAACAAGGAACTGCCTGAACAAGATGCCAGTCCATCACAGGGCAGGGGACACCCGGGATGGGATGCCAGTCCATCACAGGGCAGGGGACACCCGGGATGGGATGCCAGTCCATCACAGGGCACAGGGCAGGTAACACGCTGGATGGGATGCCAGTCCATCACAGGGCAGGG
>JABFEB020000132.1:25474734-25487297 GCA_019775895.2 Stomatorhinus ivindoensis
AGACAATGTGACATTCCCGCTGCTACCCCAGGGGTACCAAAGGCAATACCAGATACCCACTGCTACCCCAGGGGTACCAAAGGCAATGCCACATACCCACTGCTAACCCAGGGGTACCTAAGGCAATGCCACATACCCACTGCTATGCCAGGGGTACTGAAGGTAATGTGACATACCCACTGCTACCCCAGGGGTACCAAAGGCAATACCACATACCCACTTCTACCCCAGGGGTACCGAAGGCAATGTGACATTCCCGCTGCTACCCCAGGGGTACCAAAGGCAATACCACATACCCACTGCTACCCCAGGGGTACCAAAGGCAATGCCACATACCCACTGCTACCCCAGGGGTACCTAAGGCAATGCCACATAGCCACTGCTATGCCAGGGGTACTGAAGGTAATGTGAAATACCCACTGCTACGACAGGGGTACCAAAGGCAATACCACATATCCTCTATTACCCCAGGGGTACCAAAGGCAATACCACATACCCACTGCTACCCCAGGGGTACCAAAGGCAATGCCACATACCCACTGCTACCCCAGGAGTACCTAAGGCAATGCCACATGCCCACTGCTATGCCAGGGGTACTGAAGGCAATGTGACATACCCACTGCTACCCCAGGGGTACCAAAGGCAAAGCCACATATCCACTACTACCCCAGGGGTACTGAAGGAAATGTGACATACCCACTGCTACCCCAGGGGTACCAAAGGCAATACCACATACCCACTGCTACCCCAGGAGAACCTAAGGCAATGCCACATACCCACTGCTACCCGAGGGGTACCAAAGGCAATGCCACATACCCACTGCTACCCCAGGAGAACCTAAGGCAATACCACATACCCACTGCTACCCCAGGGGTACCAAAGGCAATGCCACATACCCACTGCTACCCCAGGAGAACCTAAGGCAAAGCCACAAATCCACTACTATCCCAGGGGTACCGAAGGCAATGTGACATACCCACTGCTATGCCAGGGGTACTGAAGGCAATGTGACATTCCCGCTGCTACCCCAGGGGTACCAAAGGCAAAGCCACATATCCACTACTACCCCAGGGGTACTAAAGGCAATGTGACATACCCACTGCTACGCCAGGGGTACTTAAGGCAATGCCACATACACACTGCTACCCCAGAGGTATCTAAGGCAATGCCACATACCCACTGCTCTCTGCTCTGCCACTAAGAGGCCTTGCAGCCTTTTCACAAATGCGACAAACAGGATTAGAAGCGATTTTACGGGTTCTGCACTAATGAACAGCTTATCCCTCGCTTCTCACCCCACTTGGCACCCCCCCCCCCCCCCCCCAGGGTTCTTTGATCGCTGCATAATCCAGACTGGCTATGTCAGAGCTAATGGGACAGGCCATACAGCCCCTGGCACACCAGTGCATCTCTCTGCTAACGCTACAGCTTGGCGGTTGCTTTTAAAGTGACCCGACGTCATTGCTTATTTTTTTCAACTTTCAAATATAGCTTCTTCCTGTTGTTCTTTAAAAGATGCTTCCATTATTAAACCATTTATACCTGCTAAAGAGACCTATTATCTTCAGACGCTTTGTTTAGGCACGCCGGGGGTGGATCTTCATCTTAGCCAGTTTAAAACAGGGACCAGCTGCGACACGATTATTGCGATGATAATGAAGGATTGTTGAGGGATGAAGCCGGAATACAATGGAAGCATCAGCGCGGACAGAGACCCCTGTATATTTTCTAATCAGCTGCTCTCAGCAGATGCTGTACAGCCGCTAATCCTCCTCAGCACCTTTTCATTCAGGACCTGTAGGGGCAGATCTCATCCTGCCCAACTTCCCCTTCAGCGGCGTGTCACAGATGTGCACAGATGTGCGCTCGGGCCTGCGTGGGAGCAGCCGTGACGCACTGATTCATTGCTGAGCTGCAGGGCGGCTTATCTAAACGATGGATTTTCCTCTGTGTGGAAAAAAACCTCTAATTCCGTGCCTTAATAGTAGCTTTCTGAGTCAGGAAGCTGGTCATTGTGAGCTTGGGGTCTGATGTTGACGAGTATTTCAGCAGGACAGGAAAAGGCACAGAGCGATCCTGCATAAAATCAGCAGCTTGGGGTGTTGGGTTGCTGCCTGCACTGTGCCGGCTGACCTACAGAAGAAAGTGATGAGGTCCAGCCCAGACACCTGACAGCAGTGCACTATACTGGAGAACGTATTGGGACACTTGCCTTTACATATACATGAACTTTAATGACATCCCATTCTTAATATATAGGCTTTAATATGGAGTTGATTCACCAGTTGCAGCTATAACAGTATTAGCTCTTCTGAGATGGCTGTCCACAAGGTGTATGTGTGTGCTTATGTGTTTCATCATTCTTCCAGGAGAGCATTTGTGAGGCCAGGCACTGATGTTGGGTGAGAAGAGCTGGCATGCAGCCTTTGCTCTAATTTATCCGAAGGTCTTCTATTGGGTTGGGATCAGGACTCTTTGCAGGCTAGTCATGTTCCTCCACACCAGACTCGCTGATCCCTGTCCTTATGGACCTTGCTTTGTGCACTGGTGTGCAGTCATGTTGGAACAGGAAGGGGCCATCCCCAAACTGTTACCACAAAGCTGGGAGCATGAAATTGTCCAAAATGGTACCGAAAGCACCAGCAGCATTAAGAGGTCCTTTCACTGGAACTAAGGGGCCAAACCCAAGACCTGAAAAACACCCCCACACCATAATCCCCCCTCCAATAAACTTTACACTTGGTACAATGCAGTCAGCAAGTAGCGTTCTCCTGGCAACCGCCAAATCCAGATCTCATCCATCAGATTGCCAGAGAGAGAAGAGTGATTCGTCACTCCAGAGAACACATCTCCACTGCTCTAGAGTCTAGTGGCGGCATGCTTTACACCACTGCATCCAACACTTTGCATTGCACTTGGAGATGTAAGGCTTGGATGTAGCTGCTCGGCCATGGAAACCCATTCCATGAAGTTCTCTACACATTGTTCTAGAGCTAATCTGAAAGCTGCATGAAGTTTGGAGGTCTGTAGCTATTGACTCTGCAGACAGTTGGCACCTTCTGCATGTGCCTTAGCATGCGTTGTTCCCACTCTGTGATTTTACATGGCCTACCACTTTTATACATCTGTGGCTATGGAAGTGACTGGAACACCTGAATTCAATGATTTGGAGGGGTGTCCCAATACTTTTGGCAATATAGTGTATGTGTCCAAAGATTGAGCTATACTGAGTTTCATACATGGTACTCCAAGACCCCACAAATACATTTTGTGGATAACCCCCAGTTTTAAAATAGATGGTTGTTGAATTTGAGTGAAAAACATGTACATGGGTGACAACTAACTCTTGGCCAAAATATTTCATTTTCGCTTGGAGATGAATCTAACGCAGAGTCTTCGATAATCCGGGGGCAGTGGAACAGTCAGTCATCAGCCACCTATGGCATAAGCTTCAGAAGACAGCACTCTTTAGACAAAGTCATTTTTTATTTACCTACATATTTATTTAAAGAGCAAGTCCAGCCCAAAAGTACTTACTACAACACTGCATTCATTATACAAAGATATCTTCTGTATCTAAAGCTACTCCGGGGCTACAGTGATGCTTCCCTGGTGTCCTCTCACCATAACTTCACCCAGCAACCATACCCCCCCCCCCCATACAAAACGCACACACTTTCCGCTGCACCACCAGTTACAGAGGCTCTGACCGATGAGGCTCTCCTTCCTGAGCCCCCGCACCCTGCACATTAATTGCACTGGGCTGGCACACTTTCTGAATGCTTAAGATGAATCCAGCAGGCTGAGGTTCAGAGACCCGTGTCTGTTCCCCACACAGAACCACATTATCCTGTGATCTATGGAGCATTTTTGTCACACATGCCATATATCGCTGTGTATTCCCCTTGTACTCTGCAACTATCCCGGTTTTCATATTTACTGTAGCTAATGTTTATTGGCCCATATGCATGGCTATAATGCCCTAGAGCTTCATGCTACAACAGCCCTGACTCAGCAAGCACTGAGAGGGATACTAATCAGAGATATTGGCCTTTCAGATTCCCAGTGCCGGACACCTCATTGCGTATGAAATACAGTGTGTGCGATCCAGCTGACAGCCTGTATTTCTCTCACAGCACTGGAGAAACTGCAGTGGCTACAGTGTGCTAGTGCACAAATTCCTCCACGACAGGGTGAATATTATTTATTCAAAGGGTAAGAAGGACAGAGATAGTCTGTTAGGTGAATTAAAATCAGTTTAGTAGATTGTTTTGGCCTAGAAGGCGAGGTGGATATTTGGCTTGGAGGCTCCATTACTGGTCAGACTGACATGAGAGGCAAGGATACTGTGGTGTGGATGGTTTGGAGTGTTTGGGGTAGCTGATTTAAAACATATTGAAACATATTGAAAACATGAAGAACAGAAAAACAAGATCTGCGTTGGGGTGTGCTGTTTGCAACCATTGTTATTGGGACTTACAAATCCATCTGAGTGGTATACAGAGGATGACAAACCTTTTCTGTCACAATAAGCGAATGGTAATAATTTGTTTCAAAGCCTTGTCCGTTAGGTAGCGCTACAAGGAACAGAGTGGGGTCCAGGAATGATGAATCAAATGACACATCCATCCATCTTTCTTTTTCATTGCTTTTCCAATGGTAAAAATTTGTTACAGTTGTAACTTTTGTTAGAATTTAGACAGCCTAGTATATGAGGATTTGGGCTGATAACTTAAAGATTGCTTGTTCAGTACTTCAGAGTTCAGACCATACTGCTAACTGTGCAAAACAGAAAAAATAAGCTATAGGTCATGCTGTGAAAATGTCAACAAAGTAACTACAGTCAGCCCTCCAGTTTGGTGAATTTGACATTCACGGTTTGAGTTATTCGCAAGTTAGCCTTGAACAATTAAATGGCAATATATTTGGATAACACGTAAGCCAAAAATATATAAACAATCCTGGAAATGGTATATTTATAAAATCACATAATATATTAATTTTAGTGTTATTTAATATTTGCTAGTGTATGTGCATCTTTAATATTAAAGTTATTATTGGTTAACTGTGGAACCTGTGTATTTGTGTATATAGCTTTGATTGTAAAATGCGTAAGAGTACTGTCTCCTTTCTCACAGTACGTATCTTTTTAACTTTTCAGTGCTGTTACTTTTGCATTTTCAATAATAAAATCATATCACATGATTTTAATGATACAGTGCATCGTACATTATTCTACAGTACTGTACTCACATGAATGAAAGGGATTCTGACAGTTTAGCCTAATTCACAAAGAAAAAAAACAATACAGCAATGAAGCTATATCGTGTATTATGGGGTAGTGGAGCAATGAAGATCATGCTTTTTATACCACTCCAAGGAACAGGGAACAAAGGAAAAGAGGCTACTGTGACATATTTAAAAATATAGCAATAAAGTAACGAGGAAAATAATTACATTGTGTACTTACTTGGTGCACAGCTTTAAATTTCTGAACTGTTTGGGGGATCTTTAAACTTTTATTTTTCTGAATGGCATAAACCATCTATAACTGAAACAACAGATACAGGTGTCCCACTGTGATGATCAGCCAATTCGTCATGACTGCGATTAGTTCATTCTGATGGATATTATGACTGATCCATCAGTTGTCCCTAAGCGCTTGTCCTGTTCAGGGTCGTGGGAACTGGAGGCTGTAGGTGCAAGGCAGCGAACAACCCAGGACGGGGCACCGACCAATCACAGGGCACACTGGCACACGATTCGTATTTATGGGCAATTTGGTACCTCCAACAATTAATCTCAGCATGTTTTTGGACTGGGAGGGTGGTGGGTGGGGGGGGGGGTGGTAATCAAAGGAAACCCCTCAACAACATACAAATTCCACACACATGGAGCCATGGGGGACACATGAACCCAGTCCCAGAGGCAACAGGGCTATCCACTGCGCCACCCCCATTATGACTAATCGTTATGTCATATATTTCTTAAAATATCTTGATGTACACGTTAATGACCTTTCACATTGTAATCCTTATGTTTTTAACCTTATTCATGTTTGCGCTACTATTTGTATGTGTGTGATGAGCAGTGTACGCGCACTGTGCCCATGCCTACGTAGCCACGTGTTACTATCTTGATAATGTGCCCAACACACTCATGGGCACTCTGATTAGTACAAGTATATTTGTGTAATTCTTGTTCCCACTATCTGTCACTTGCTCCTGGTTACTTAAAGGAAGCTTATCAGAGCAGCACTTGTACCAAAGCAGGCAGCTCCTAGATGACTGCGCGTGTCTTATGTATTATCTGGCTCACTTGTACCAAAGCAGGCAGCTCCTAGATGACTGCGCATGTCTTATGTATTATCTGGCTCACTTGTGCCAAAGTAGGAAGCTCCCATTGCAGATTTTAGCAAATTTAAAGACATAAGCATCCATCTGTCAGCCATATCAAACAAGCTGGTCCAGAAATTTTAGTTGGTGTGGGTTACCACCTCCCAGAGACAGTGATCTTGAGTGATCAGGTTGTTTTATACCAGGGTTCTTCAAATCTAGACCTCAATTCCAAATCCAGGCCTTGTTTTCAGTTCTCCCAGGTAGTTAGTTTAATAATTACTGATTCTGATTGGTCAGAGATTTCACAGTTGACTGACAGGTAAAGGAAGGCTGGAAAACCAGCAGTGCTCAGACCCCGAGTACCGTGATTTGAATAACCCTGTTTTATACTCATTGACAATCATCTTCTGTATGTAAGACATCAACATCTGTTCAACATGTTTCTACAAGACAGGGGAGTGTGTGCTTATTTCAGGGGTATAGCACAGTCATTACCCAACCCCCCCCCCCCCCCAATTTCTCACTCCAGGGTTAATTATTAATGATGCGAAAAAGCCCCCCTTTCTACTACAGAGTGAGAGGGAACGGAGCCGGCATTTCCCCACTTGTGGAAACAGCTGTGCTTGCTGCTTGTTCCTCTTTCCTAGCAGAGCGTTAATAAGACGGCTCCGCCCACAAGGCCCGGCCATCCCAGCCCAGAACATGAGAACAGTCACACATTCTGGCGGCTCCTGGCGTCAGCCTCCCGTTCACATGCTGACTTCGCTGGGATATTTCTTCACTGCAGTCGACCGTAAACAGGCTATGGGCTCCCAATGGGAAAATAACAAACTCAAAGAGAACGTATTTGCCTGGAAGGCAGTGCTACAGCCAGCAAAGGGACTGAAGAAGACCAGGCTGCAGGAAAAAAATATGCGTAACAGCTTCAGTTAGTCTCGGGCTAAAGAAGCAAAAGCTGTTGCTGGTCATATAACAGAAAGAATAGAAATAAATCCAAGGTGCATCTCAGTCCTGGTCCCTGTACAGCTGTGGCCAAAAGCTTTGAGAATTTATGTTGGCAATTTGCATATCCTCCTGAGACCCCATCCATTCATTTATGTCCATTGTATTGGACATTTTATTTTTGCATCTGTCTTTTCACTGATGTAAGGAAACGTATTTATTCCTGTTGTCCACTAAAGAGGATATGCTGTGAAATAAAAAATTAAAAAATTTTGAAAGAATCTAAATTGTAAGATGTCTTATTTCCTCCAAAGACAAATAACCTAAAATTGAAGGACACTTTTTTCCCTTGGGTCTCAGGAGGATATTCTCCAGAATGTTATGAAGAGTGATCAGATGAATTCAAATTAATTGCAAAGTCCCTCTTTGTCGTGAAAATGAATAATCCCAAAAAATCAATTCCACTGCATTTCATCCCTGTCACAAAAGGACCTGTTCACATCATTTCAGTGATTCTCTCATTAACAACGGTGAGATTGTTGATGAGGACAACCTTGTAGACCACTCTGTCACGGTCATTGAGCTATAATAGCAGACTGGATGCTTTAAAAGGTGGGTGGTGCTTGAAATCATTGTTTCTCCTCTGTTAACCATGGTTACCTGCAAGGAAACACGTGCAGTCAACACAAAAAGAGCTTCACAGGCAAGGATATTGCTGTTAGTTAGATTGTACCTAAATCAACCATTTATCAGACCATCAAGATCTTCAAGGGAAGAGGTTCAATTGTGAATTCAGTTGCTTTGTCTAATTTTAACCTATGTTTTATATTCTTGTATTTTTTTTTGTATTATTATGGTATTATTATTTATATTGTACTTTTGCATTCACTGTATGGTGTCCTTGAGTGTCTAGAAAGGCGCCTATAAATAAAATGCATTATTATTATTATTATTATTATTATTATTATTATTGTTGTTGTGAAGAAGGCTTCAGGACTGTCTCCTAAGGTTGATTCAGCTGCGGCATCAGGGCACCATCAGTGCAGAGCTTGCTCAGGAATGGCGGCAGGCAGGTGTGAGTACATCTGCATGCACAGTGAAGCAAAGGCATACGGAAGATGGCCTGGTGTCAAGAAGAGTAGCAACGAAGCCACTTCTCTCCAAGAGAAATGTTTGGGACAGACTGATATTCTGCAAAAGGTACAGGGATTGGATTGCCTAGGACTGCGATCAAGTAATTTTCTCTGATGAATCCCATTTCCAATTCTTTGGAACATCCGGAAAAAAGAACATCAGTCCTGCGTCATGCCAACAGTAAAGCATCCTGAGACCATTCATGTGTGGGGCTGCTTTTCAGCCAAGGGACTGGGCTCACTCACAATTTTGCCTAGGAACAGTCATGAATAAATAATGGTACCAAAACATCCACCGAGAGCAACTTCTCCCAACCATCCAAGAACAGATTGATGATGAACAATGGCTTTTCCAGCATGATGGAGCACCGTGCCATAAGGCAAAAGTGATAACTAAGTGGCTCGGGGAACAAAACATCGACATTTTGGGTCCATGGCCATGACCCAACTCCTCAGACCTAAATCCCATTGAGAACTTGTGGTCAATCCTCAAGAATTGTCCAAGCATTCAAACTCCAAGCATTGATTATGCAAGAATGAGCTGCCATCAGCCAGGATTTGGGCCAGAAGTTGATTGTCAGCATGCCAGTGCAAATTGCAGTGGTCTTGGAAAAGAAAGACCAACACTGCAGATATTGACTCTTTTCATGAACTTAATGTAATTGTCAATAAAGTCTTTGACACTTACAGTATGAAATGCTTGTAATTATAATTCAGTTCCACAGAAACATCTGAGAAAAAGATCTACAAACATTGAAGCAGCAAACTTGTGAAAAGCAATACTTGTGTCATTCTCAAAACGTTTGGCCCTGACTGTGCTGCCCTGACTGTGCTCCAAGCTTGCTGTCACCCTGACCTGGATAAATAGTTAGAAGATGGATGGATGGATAAATTAATATAATAGCAGAGACTGCAGAAATTATACACACACATTTATGCACCATACTCAACCTCAGGCTATAGTGGGAACTCAAAATATGGATTGTGAATGTGTATGAATCAAGGAACTTATACATGAAAGACAAATATTTAATAATTGAACAAATCAAATCGAGGGCATGCATTTCGCTACTGATCTGAAGACTATCAATCCATCCATTTTCTATACCCGCTTATCCTACTGGGTCACAGGGACTCTGGAGCCTATCCCGGAAGCAACGGGCACGAGGCAGGGAACAACCCTGGACGGGGGGCCAGCCCATCGCAGGGCACACCCACACACCATTCACACACACAGGCACACCTACGGGCAATTTAGTAACTCCAATTAGCCTCAGCATGTATTTGGACTGTGGAGGGAAACTGAAGTGCTCGGAGGAAACCCCACAACGACATTGAGAGAACATGCAAACTCCACACACATGAAACCTAGGCAGAGACTCGAACCCAGGAAGACTATCAATACAAGCTGAATTTTTAGTAATGAAATTTTATAAACCATAATCTCGTGATGCAGTGGTGAGTTTCCTTCTCAAATGGTCATTTTACAAAAATGCTGAGCAAAACAAATAATATAATATCAGACTATACAGATTTCATGCTGCAAAAGATAAAATGTAGTGTACTGCTCTGTTTGGGGTCATCAAACACTGCATAACTAGAAGTAACTGCTCTATGCACTGTATTCACTGGGAAAACACTGGATGTGATACTACGAGCTGGACCTTGATGAGTGGAGGAGAAGGGATGGATGGATGAATGGATACCAGCCTATCATAACATATACATATTCAATTGTGGGCATTTTTGAGATGGCGGTTAAGGTAGAGCTCATATTTTTGAATTGCAGGAGGATGTTCAATCAACTCTACGTATATGTTAAATGAATGACCATTGTAATCATTGATGAGCATGCATTGTATTTTTTGGCTTATATTATGCTAGAAATGCATACTGTACTTTTTCTTAACACAGCATTGCTCTCTTTTCTCTCTAATACTGACTAAGGAGAATTGCTCCTTTGCATAAAATATGTCTCTAAATAAAATCACTGAGCATATGGAGGGATTTCACGTTGCTGGTGAGCATCTGCAAGGTAAGGCAGGAACTGTCGGCCTGATGGATGATGTATTAATACTGAGGGCATGCCTACTCATTCTTCTGGCTGCTGAGGAGCCAGCATTTATACTGGGGATTCAAAACCGCTATTGCTCATGCCAGAAATATGATGATACACATTCATCTCACAAACTTAATTCAAAATCATGGAGTGTGCGTAAAAGTTGTGCTGTTTATGATTCATACTGCGAGACAGTTCTTGTAAAATATAATAAGAAAAGGAATGAAAAGGGAACATTTTAAATCTGATCTGACTCTTAAGGTACAAGGTCTTAGCTGAGGGACTGCACAGTTGTCATGAGTTGACCGACAGGGACTAGGGAAGCAGGCGAAGGAGATCAGGATTGGGGTGAAATAAAAGGGTTTAATGGGAGAACGAAGCGGCATAACAAGGGAAACACGGCACGACACTAGACGACAATCCAATGACAGAACTCAGGAAACAAACTCTGATGTGGACTTAAATACACCAAACTGATACAGACACTAATAGAAACACTGGGAAAAATTAGGCAATAACAGAAATAGCTGTTAAACACCTGGAATCGACATGGGGTTAACGAGGAGGGCGTGGCACAGGAGGATCGGCACGATCGGGGTTAAATAACAGTCCTAAATGAGCAAAATAAGTTTATGTCACTGTGACTAGCACTGCAGGACTTCATAGTGCCGCATAGATAGGCTCATCTGCTGTGTTTCAGTCTCCGAATATCTCTTCTTTGAAAAGGGGATATACTTGGTACTGGACAACCGCAGATTCCAGATTTTCCTGTGATAGAATGCAACATTATGACAATGTCATGACATAAAACGAGAGAAGTCCAAAATGAAATATACGCCTGGAGATTTAGCAGTAGTTTAGCAATAAGTGATTAGACTACAGATTAAACACATTTCCTCTAGAGTTGCATGTAGTGTCAGGTTAAATTGAAGGCTATCTCTAACCCCACTTTCCATACAGACTTGATTAATACCCTGGCCGTCAATAATAAGTTAGAAACTGCAAATAGAGTTGGGAATTGGATGATTAAAGACCGCACTCCTCAAATTAACCAGTACTCAGTGGGTATAAAGCAACCCTTCACCTCCCCAAAGAGGAGACAGTCATTACTCCTGTTTGAAATCTTGATTACTTAAGACGTCGCCTATTTACTTTGGGACCTCCGCTTTAGGGGTCATTAATTAAACCTTTCGTTTCAGACAGCTGGCCTGCTCTCTGCCTGCCTGCCCCAGCTCACACACACCCGACTGCTGTCTGCCTGCCTGCCCCAGCTCACACACACCCGACTGCTGTCTGCCTGCCTGCCCCAGCTCACACACACCCGACTGCTGTCTGCCTGCCTGCCCCAGCTCACACACACCCGACGGCACGACTAGGCTGGTCACGCACACGCCTTACTGGCACACTGTGCTTTCCACAGTCATCCCCGGCAGATGCTCCACATCTCCACAGAC
The DNA here is from genome assembly GCA_019775895.2 of Stomatorhinus ivindoensis. Classification (NCBI taxonomy): domain Eukaryota; kingdom Metazoa; phylum Chordata; class Actinopteri; order Osteoglossiformes; family Mormyridae; genus Stomatorhinus; species Stomatorhinus ivindoensis. The sequence continues at coordinate 25,486,661 of JABFEB020000132.1, forward strand.
TGAGGGCCTGTTAATTGACAGTGTACAAGCAGGAGCACAGGTACAGTACGTTGTTTGGAAGGTCCCTGTCATCGATTTGCATGTTTATTTATCAGAGACTAAGACTTCAGCTTTTTATCTATTTATTTATTTATTTGCTATAACGTGTCCAGGAGGATTACATTTTTGATTGCATTTTTTTTAGTTTTGAAAATGTCTTGGGCCCTATTGCTGTGTGAAAGTTTGTGAGATGCAGTGGATATTGGCTCATTTAGCCCATCTGCACATTAAAATACCAGAGGCCCTCGCTCTGACTGCAGCAGGAACAAAAGCTGTTCTGCATTGCCTCAGGCAGTAGTTATCATCGTTGCTCATGCTGAATATCTATGATTTTTCCCGCAAACTGTATAATTAAAGAGAATTTACTGAAGTTTTTCAAATTAGGATCTGGTTAATGCTTCTGAAACATCAATAGAATTATCGGAATGTTTATGTAATTGAAAAAAGTTAAACTAAATTTGTTTAGCTGATTTATTATTATTTATAGTACAGGGTGGGCCATTTATATGGATACGCCTTATTAATCCAACACAATGGGCAGCACATTGAACACATTTTACAAGTGGTCAGAAACCTGTAAATAACTCATGAAAGAATA
>JABFEB020000132.1:25499644-25513733 GCA_019775895.2 Stomatorhinus ivindoensis
GGGCCCGCCCCCCCCCCCCCCCCCAACCCTGAAGATAATAAGTAGTTTCAGAGGATGGAGAGGTTAATGGTTTATTACATTATTATATTATTTATTGCTGCATTACATTCAGCAAGGAGCAGGATGCTCTGTCCTTCTGTGAAGCTTCTTAACTCTCTGTAGCATTATACACTTTGGACGTACACTTCTGGCCACTTTTCATAACTTCTCCTCAGTGGATGTTTCACCGCAGCTACATGGTCACCCTGTGCACTTATTTTCCCTGTGGTTCAGCATTATTTATTTCTGGTATTATGACTTTCCAAATACAAGTCACACAATAGCTTACGCTTGGGTTAAATCCTCCTGACTTCCCTACTCGTTCATGGGGACTGGTCCAACTCACAGCAGAATGTAGCAGAGGTTGGACATTGATTGCTCTTCATTCCCCATTGCTGGGTACTTAGTGTGCTTTGGCTTAACGCCTGGGGGGACATATGTGACTCAGTACATGATACCCAATGGGTGACGCCCAGTGTTTGGGCACGTTCATTCTCCCACTGTTGTCTGGGTTCCTCCTCAAACTCTGGCTTCCTCATGCAGGCCACAAATTTGCATTCGATGAACCGGTGTCTCTTAAAATGTCCCTGCACTGACCTGGAATCACAACCGGGATGTCTGACACTCTCCTGGAGGGACTTTTCTGAAGATGGATATATACGTGAAGAGTACAACTTGTTTTATCAGCATCTCTGTAAAAATAATAGTGAACAATAAAAGATCAGCTGGCCAATTATTTAATAATTATCATTTCCCATATTCAACGTCAACTCCCAGTAACCGTTTGGATAGTATTTTTCCAGAATGTTCTGTGTTCTGTCTCAATCTAAAAGGTTCTCACTGTTGTAATAATTGAGACCATCAATCATGCTTCTGGTTGTCATTCTCCTGCTGTACTGTCCTACTTTCTAGGCACCATCATTGCTACGTTCCAGTCAGTTCCTGGGCCATGTCATGCTTGTAACTATAAAAACTATTCAAACATAAATTATAAAAAAAACATGTCCAATATCAGCATTTTCTGTAGAAGGATATTTCTGATATCGATCACTTTCCATTAACTATTTCTATTATGGCCAGGAAGGCAATTTATTTTTCTAAAAAATAAAGGATGTCGAGGAGAGCTGTAGGTACAGACATCTTGAACTGTTATTATACATTACTCTGACCAATTTGGCGTAATTAGAAACAGGAAGTGTTTCTTTTCTTCAAGTTTTATCAACTATTTTTCAGGAAAATATTGGTTGATAGCAAACCGGATATGGGATTTTCAGATGATGAAAGGTCCTTCTCTGTCAGGCACGACCAGCTCCGATCCACTCTTCTGTTGGTCAGATTTAAAGTACATCATACAGTTTGTACCTGAGTTTGCTAAAGTACTTTTTAAAAAGGGGACAAGGAGTATGGTGAGGATTTCTTGGATAGTGTTTTATAACAGAGAGAATGGGTCTGGTTTTTACTAACCAAAAACCCATTTCCTCTTTGTATGTTCTCAGAAGAAAAGAGACAATCGTCGAGTTCTTGTAAGCTTTTTGGTTTTGTTTTGTTGTAACTAATTTTCAGAGATGTTGAATGTAAGTGCTAAAATTGGCTCTGCAGTTTCCTGCAAGCTCCCAGATATGTCACACATATTAAAATAGACATAATGCTCTCCAATGCTAACCTTGTTTATTATTTTTTTATGGATTTTGGGGGTGACAGAGTGGCTTCAGGCCTCCATGGCTCTAGATTTGATTCCCAGTGCTTACAGTCCTGAAACATGTGGTTCAGTCAGCTGGTGACGCTGACTGAGGTAGGTGTAGGTGTCTTAGACCTGTGTTTATTAGAATCAGACAGACTAAAGCGATTAGATAGGCCATGGTTATGGAAAATTGACTGATGGAAGAGATTAAATAAAGCTTGACAAAATGCATATTAGTAATTTATAGCATATTTCTGGCATCAAGTCATTTTATATATTTACTTATTAGAGACAAGGAAAAGTAAGACTATACTGCTAAGCTGCAATGATTATATTCTTATGTTCCCAAGCATATTTAGGATTTTAATCACTCCGTTTCTGAGAAGAGAGACATGACAAAGTAAATAGGCGGCAGCCCCACATTAAAATAATAAAACGCGATGCAGTGTAGCCACCTCCCAAAATATAACTGGCCATTTCTGCTGATACCCCCTCCCCAAAAATAAAACAAAATAAATTAATTTAAAAAAAATAATATTTAATCATCGATGGGGTGGAGAGCTAAAAAGAGATGATGTGGAATGATTGCCGTAGAATGTAAAGTAGGCATGAGAATATGTGGATGTCAGGAATCTAAGCAGGCAGAAAGCTGTGAAATTAAGGCAGAAGCCCATTTAAACCCATCTTATTGCAGTACAGTATGAGTATTACAGCACCTCTAGATTCGAGGTAGATATGAATGAGGAAAAAGCAGCAGGAGGCCAGTGGAGATGGGACAGTCCAAAATGCAGACCAGTAGCTTGCGACAAAACATTGCAGGGTGGGATAAGTAGCAATGCTGGATGGATGAAGAAAAATTCATGGGGGGGCAGAGTGGTGACAGAAACAGATTTAAGAACATCCCTAAAGCCGGCAGTTACCTATGCTTGCCTGTACTGGTTGGAAGGTTGATCAAGTTCGTCAAGGAGAAATAAGACACCGTATCTGATGGGGGACAATGCTGGGTGTGGAGCACAACACCACTCTGCCACAAGGGTTCAAACAACCGATGGAGTCCATGTTAGGCAAGTTATTCGTCATCAGTGGTTACAGTAATTACTGTCCAGTCCTCTCTGCCCCAAGGTTCTGCTCGTCCTTATGTTCTGCATCAAGCCTTACTTGTTGCTGTTCTGTCCTGCTCTAATTTCAGCTGTCATGGCTATTAGTTGTAAATGCATGGGTATCAATCAGATTAGAAAGCAGATGGGTGGAATGTGACAGACCCATAGGGAGCGAGATGACTGCATATTAAAAGGAAGCTGCTTATTCGGGCCACAGATGCGCTGGTGCCCTTGGTTCCGGCAGCTCAAAACACAGAAGGAAGGAACCAAAACAAGAAGAGACGCTACGGTTTTCAGAAGGTGCCTCAGGCAACCAAGTCCAGGGTGTGAAGAGGATCCGTGTTTCTTGGTTGCTAAGATACACTCTCCCTGAGTACTATCTTGATAATGAAAGAAAGAGCACGGTGAAAAATGGCAATGCAAAGCTGATGGAAACAGGCTTCCAAGATGACCATGGCAGGATAACTTGTATTTTCTAGCATTTAAGATAACAGCTGCACACAGCGGAAATGAATTTATATACTTAATATATTTTAAAAAGCGCGGCTAAGATGGACCAGCATGTCAAAAATGAAAGCTCTTTCCTGTATCCTCCTACCAAAAGCTAAAACCCTCTTAAGCATATCTTTAAGTACTTAGATAATGGCCTATCAATCAGAGTGGTAGCGTGGGGCTTATCTTCACTGCAAACCAGTAACGAATGCTAAGGAGGAACACGGCTTGTGTGAAGCTGTTTCACTGAGAATCTCTGCACAAAAAAAGAGGAAGTACATAAAATCTGAAGTATATCTGGAAATTCGTTGAAATGATATCAGTCACGAATATAAACAATCAAGTGGTATTTATTATAAAAAGGCTGATAAAATTATAAATCAGATATAATTGCATATTTAGTACATTAGCAAATAAATATTGCTACATACACTTAAAATCTCAGTCATGTATATTTACCTACTGAGAGACCTTGTGAGTGTCATACTTTAAAACTTTGTGAATATCATGTCAGTGTAGTTATGGATGTACAGAAAAACCTCGCTGAGAAAAATACCTTACCAGCATGAAAGGAATTAGCAAGGAAGTCAATGTCATATGCAGCTAAAAAGCTAGAAAGAGTAATAATCAGGGTGAAATTTTTCCTTTATTCTTTTAAGCAGGAGTTAAGTGTATCAGCAGAGTGCATTTTGTGTGCTATTTTCATTCTCTAGAGAATTAAAAGGACCCAAACACATTGATCTTGAACCACAGACCTGTCTATGTGCTTCCTTTGAAGTCTCTCCTTTGCCTTGAGCTTAAAAGGCACATTGTTCTGAAACTGCACTGAGAAAGTAGTAGAGATGAATGCCGTGGGTAAACTGTAAAGAAGCATCTGACCAGGACAAAAATCATTTAAAAAGGCAAAACAAACAAAAACCGTGACTGGTATGGAACAGTGTTTGAGTGAGAAGTTTCTCCCTGTGTGTGTCTGAGTGAGGAGTTTCTCCCTATGTATGTTTGAGTGAGGGGTTTCTCCCTGTGTGTGTCTATACGAGGAGTTTCTCCCTGTGTGTGTCTCAGTGAGGAGTTTCTCCATGTGTGTGTTTGAGTGAGGAGTTTCTCCCTGTGTGTGTCTATATGAGGAGTTTCTCCCTGTGTGTGTCTATATGAGGAGTTTCTCCCTGTGTGTGTCTGAGTGAGGAGTTTCTCCCTGTGTGTGTTTGAGTGAGAAGTTTCTCCCTGTGTGTGTCTATATGAGGAGTTTCTCCCTGTGTGTGTCTGAGTGAGGAGTCTCCCTGTGTGTGTCTGAGTAAGGAGTTTCTCCCTGTGTGTGTTTGAGTGAGGAGTTTCTCCCTCTGTGTCTATATGAGGAGTTTCTCCCAGTGTGTGTCTGTGTGAGGAGTTTCTCCCTGTGTGTGTCTATATGAGGAGATTCTCCCTGTGTGTGTCTGAGTGAGGAGTTTCTCCCTGTGTGTGTCTGAGTGAGGAGTTTCTCCCTGTGTGTGTCTGAGTGAGGAGTTTCTTCCTGTTTGTGTTTGAGTGAGGAGTTTCTCCCTGTGTGTGTCCGTGTGAGAAGTTTCTCCCTGTGTGTCTATGTGAGGAGTTTCTCCCTGTGTGTGTCTGAGTGAGGAGTTTCTCCCTGTGTGTGTCTATGTGAGGAGTTTCTCCCCGTGTGTCTATGTGAGGAGTTTCTCCCTGTGTGTCTGTGTAGGAGTTTCTCCCTGTGTCTTGTGGGATCTCTCTCCTTGTCTCTCCTATTAAGGTAGCTCAGACAGTCAATATTATCTGCTTGCACACCACCGCTCCATTTTGCTTCCCCCAGAAAGTGTGAAAAAGTAATTAGAAAATAATTAAATTCAATTTAACTACAATTTGTTTTAAATGTGGGTGTCATCACAGGCCAGCCCAGATCCCACTTGGACTAATTAATGCGATCCAAACAAACCAGCTGTCATGCTAATGTGCTGCGACGTTAATGGCTTCTCTTTCCTCACGCTTTTAACAGAATGAAGGAGGCCATTGAATTGTTGTACGTGAGACGGGAGGCCTGATGAGAGGTAGCAGAAAGACGGAAGGCAGTTCAGTTCGTATACACATGCTGTTGAGCAGGGCCAGGTTCCTTACTCAATGAATAACTAATGAATAAATTTAAATAAATTACATAATAATAATACTTTCCAAATTAGATGTTCATTTCTTTCACATATTCAGCTCACAGAGTCTACTGCAACACAAAACATACATGTCATGGCCCCCTTGCGAGAACACAGACAAGTCCAATTAGCCAACACTTGGCACAGGCTCTTCGAAGCCCTGAACCACCTTGTGCTTGATGCGAGCTGTTGTTCTTCCCAGGAGTCGACATACTGAGCATTTCATACCCGTTTCTAGTGAAGTCCAGACCCGACCTGCCTGCTGTGCTCCAGCACTCCAGCCCACTCCTGCAGTCCCTGGATCCCCATGTTCTCTCGAGTTCCATCCATCGTCATCAGTGTCAAACTGATCTTCCTGGCTAACCTGACTCCATTCTCTCAACCTCTGCTTCAAGATTCTGCTTCTGTTTGCTGTCGATTAAAGAAAGCCTCCACTTCACCTGGCACGCCGTTTGCTCCTGAGTATTTTGTTACAGCAATACATATAGTGTTTGTATCTATTCAATAAACACAGCAGAAGAACTATGTATTGACAAATGTGAGTAGGACTGTCAAAATAAATGAAAATAATAAGGCTAATAAATTGATATAATATATAATAAATTACTTGGCTAATAAACTGATTCTCTTTCTTCATATATATTAATTCTAGTTTTTTCACAGGTTGGCACAAGAGAAATGATTTCAAAATCATTTTTACTGCTCAGAAATCAGGAATAAGTGTATGGAGGATGTATGTGTGGATGGATCCTCGTACTAAATTATGTAAAATAATAAATAAACTAAATGAAGTCATTAATGAGGGGTCATGAGTAGTAAACAGGGAAAGGAGTATCCAAAAATCTTCTGAACTTTGTGGCTAAATATATTCATGAAATATATTAATTACTAAGTTGAGATGTTCATTGACTCCTCTTTCTTTCACTGACTGACATCGATCCATGAAAATTTCCCCACAAGGGAATTTATTTCTCTCTGCATCAACAGGCTTCTCAGAGTGACAAGTGGCATACGGTCTTCTGAGCTGTACTGGGACACATGTTTGTCAGCATAACAGAACTAACCCAAAACAATTGTGGCATTTTCTCTTGTTATGCTGTTTGTTGCTGTCATCGATGGACTGATGAAACAAAACATTTTTTATTCCTTTTGCAACACTCGCCAGAGGAGGGTTGGGTGTGTAACAAGTCAAGGCTATGGAGGAAAACGCAAGTCGCCGCTGTGAAGCGTGGTGCTGGTTCTCTCGTGAAGCTTCTTCTTTTCCAAAGGGATCTTGATGATATGGGGGGATACTTTCAGATCCCTTGAAGTGGCCCCTCCCATCTTTATCAGCGAAGGCTCAGTGCTATATAGTCATGACAAAGGGCAGGTGACATCATACCAAATACAGGGGGAGTAGTAGTAAGGAAATAATAAGGATTCCTCCTTTGAATTCATTTGTCTCCCTGAAATGGTACATTTCTCTCATGTGAGATCTGAGTATGTGCTGAAACTGATGAGCAATAAGGATTTTTTTTCACAGCATTTTTGGTCATTTTTCCAAAGCTACAATCATGCCTGAAGGCAGGATCCATAAGAACTAAAGGAACAGAGGAGACGTGCAACTCACAATATTTCGTTGACTTCATTTATCAAATGATAGAGCTTCCTATTGAATTAATTAAAATCGCGTTGTCCCCCCTCCAAATAATCTGCCAATGAACATTAGCACCACATGACATTCATTGAGGATTGGGAGATGGTAACTCTACTGGCGCTTAATTTGCCCTGAAGCAAGCAGAGACCAGTGTAACCCAATGGAAGGTCTCTCAGCCCCCTTCCAGTTAGCCTGCATGCCTTGACATTTTTCAATATTTCACCTGTCTAGAAAACATTTATTCCAAAGTGCTACGAATGCTTTTATTCAGCACAAACTCAGCACCAATACCGAGACCGCTTGAAATGTCATCATTCTATTTTTTGTTAAACCGGGGCTTGACATATTTATATATTATTTTCATGAAGAGATTATGGGAGGCTGGGAGTCTTGGCAGAAATCTCTCCAACTACCCTTAATCTCAAAACAAATACGCAAAGTTCACACATAACCATTAAAACTTTCGAAACTTTGAAATACTCAGCTAATTTACTTTTAAAAATAAATAATCTGTACTATTAAAAAAAAGGACAATAGAGATAATTAATGTAATCCTTCTGATGTGAATTCAAGTGTATTCAACACTTGCTCTAAACTTGGGAGGCGGGGATGATTGATTAATCTACTTATATTCCGTATAGTTTTGAAGAAAAACAGAATAAATCTCATTTGATGTTATTAAGCATATAGCTGCATTCATTTTTAAATGCATAATCTGTATCATTAATTATCCTCAAAATGCATGACCATCAGCTCTGTAAATCACCAGTCAGTTTGTCTAACTACAAATAGGCATCTTCTATTGTGCCAGGCAGTTGTGCACATTAGACATCAGTGGATGGCTCCTTGCTGGTGAAGTTCCTCATAGGGAAAGTCCCATATACTATATACTTCAGGTTCGGACTCTTCTACTGCCCTGCATTAAATGCAAGGGGTTTTTTGCTTTAGCATGACCAACTGCTGCATCGTCCGTTCCTCTGCACTAACGCAGAAAACATGGAACATTGTGTCTTGCTGCGACTAAAACTACTGTTCTAATTGCTATAAACTCTTAGTCAGCAGTGATCAGCAGCATGATGCTACAGTGCTCTGCTGCTATTGGATTCATTGGGCTAAAAACTGAACAGTGAGGGGCTGTGCATGGAGGGCCGGACAGGCTGAGCGGGGTTAGCCTCTGTGCCCGTGATTGGAAGATCGCTGACTGAGGCCTGGCCTTAGTGGTATAGTCATATGGTTGTGGGCCCTTGAGTGAGGCCCCTAATCCCCTGCTCCTGGGGTGCTGAGTGTAGGCTTACCCTGTGATGTGACCCTGAAGCCTGCTCTCTCCTATCTGTGTGTCTCACAGTGGGTGAAGAGAAGCATTCTGATGTATTTGCACAGATGGTAAGTAAGGGACAGTTTGATACCATTAATAACTGGCAGCATGTGAAAGATGTGTCTCATCTCAGTTGCTGTAGTTTAATTGGGTGTAGTATATGAGTGTAATATAAATGTAAGTATGGCTGGCCCTCGGATTAGTTCCAGGACCCCTACGGTACCAAAATTTGCAGATGCTCAAGTCCCTTATATAAAATGCCATTGTCAGGGTCGGTCTGTGTCCTGCCTCTGCCCGAATTTTTCATTCGTGTTTTATTCCTGTTGCGCATTTCTGCTTGGTTCCTTGTTTTGTACCTTTATTTTATTCTTGCTTATACCCCATCTTTGTTATCCAGCTCGAGTTTATAAACCCTTAAGCATTTGTTGTAACCCTCACCTGTGTCTTGTTCCCAACCTTAGTGTTTGGTTAATTATATTGGTCTGTCCCGCCCCTCATGTAGTCCTTATTGTCAGTGTATTTAAGTGCCTTCCCACCTTCTGTTCCTTAGTCTGGTCACTGTGCTCGGTTGTCTTTCCTTGTGCTTATTACTGTGTGTTGTAGCTGTTGCCCTGTGTTAACTCCCAGTTTGTTAGGGTTGCTCCTGTGTTGCCCCCTTAATCTTGTCATTTACCTGTTTTGTTTTTACCCCTCGTGGTCCTTTTGCTTTTCAGTTCTCCCCTTGTGATCTGTTCTGTTTAATAAACTCTGTTTCTTGAGAGCTACTATATGCATTGTACCTCCTTTGTCAGGCTTCACCATAACATGCATATAATTTGCATATATCTATGCGTACCCTCCCATATATTACACCTGCATATATTATACCTCTTCATCCATCCATTTTCTATAACCACTTGTTTTGTCCAGGGTTGCAGGGGGTCTATCCTGGGCTACAGGCACAAGGCAGGGAATAACCCCGGGATGTGGCGCCAACCCGTTGCAGGGCATACTTATAATACCTAATACTGGGTTGCCAATTAGGGTGAGCTGACTGGTGTAAGATTTTCAGATCGAGACAAGTCTGCACATGCATTTACACGTATGCAACAGCTTTATTGCCTTGGGAATAGGTTTTAGGGCTTGAAAGCTATCCCAACACTTTTTTTCATGTCGCTTTAATTTAAGGTTTATATTGGAATAATAAACATTTGCCATAAGAATTCTTGCATGATCGTGAGAAACTGTAAGCATGAGTGTCACGCCTGATGTGTGAGAGTTGCTGACTTTGCTAATACAACAGAAATTCCAAGGGAAAATACAGGTTCCAAATAAACAACCTGATAATGTAGAATAAATTCAGGTTTCCTGCTTTCACTCCAATGTTACTTTTCAGCCAACCCCATATTTGACTAAAAATTATGCTAGTCTATCGAAATTAAACTTTCAACGCAGTGGTGAGTGTGCAGCAAGTTCAGGTTTTTTGGAACTACCTGAGTTTTTTTTCTTATCTTTTACTTTCTCTACATTTTCAATGCACGATTGGTTGAGTCCGTGGATGTGGAGCTCACGGATAAGGAGCGCCAATTGTACTTTTCAATACACATTTCTGAGATCGCTGAGACCTTGGGTGCCTCAGCATGATGCTGAGGTCTGTAGTCACAGGCATACGAGGACCTGGGACAGCGTTAAAATTTTCATGCAAGCGTTCAGCACGCCACGAGAAATTATTGTTAAGCACAAACCATTTTGTTCTTTTCTAAACAGCGCATGGATTTGAAGCACGGTCTTTGTGGAGTGGGCCACTTGTTTGCAAGGGGCCACTTGTTTTTCTGTTGATTATTTTATGAGAGGAGAAAAAAAAGCTTGAATATGAAAAATGAGGGTAATGCTGGGTACTAAAAAGATGTGTTCATGCTTAATAGACTATCAGAAGTGAGACAGGAGAGAAGGAGGGAACTTAATGCTTTATTGAGACACTTTAGCTAAATAGCGTCATTAAACTGAAAGTTGTAATTAGTGTTCTGAAGAATATGCATTATACAGTATTAAAATGCACTTAGCTTTTCAGCCGTTTTGCATTTTAATGCAAGTATATACTGTACAGAATAGGTATGATTTTTGTGCAGTATGGTGGCGAGGGGATCGGTGGGTGGCAGTCAGGCTTCACAGCTTTGCATTGAGGGTTCAGTTCCTGCAGGCCCAGCTTGCTGTGTGCAGAGCATTCAGTCTCCCTCCGCATTTCTGTGCCCGTCCTCCCACGTTATACCGTGCTACATTTAAGAGGGAGGATGTTTCCGGAAACTGAATGTGCTACTGCAAGGCCAAAGCGCAGCTCGGTTTCGTTAATCTGGCTTTACAAACAAACATAGAATCAGAAAGGACACTAATTGATCGCATTCATCCCTCCGTCCCTATTCCAGCCACTTATATAATGGAGGGTCACAATGACACTAATGGCAGTAATGGTGACTGTGAAAAAAAGGAAAAAAAAACACAAGAGCATTGGCTCATATTTTGATTATCAGCTGTTTAAAATTTTAAATATGAAAGCCCTGTCACCTTAAACAGGATAAGGATGGGTGAATGGATGGATGGATGGATGGATGGAATATAAAACCAAGAGGTTCTGTTTGTCCTGTCCAGTCAGCTGAGGAAAGGGAGCTAATTATACAAGTCATTAGAAAGCCAAGCCAATACAAATTAATCAACAGAGTTCCAAAGCATGGCAAGTTTTCAATTCAGTTGTGGTGTTATGTGAAGAATGATAAAGCTTTTAAGTGACTGCTTGCTTAATAAATCATGCTTGTAACCAAACCTTTACCTCCTGAATTATTTTTCACCAATCAAGTTAGAATCGCTACCTGAGCAAACAGAACTGCACCGTGTTCAAAAATAAATCCCCGAATAATTGCAGGTTTCGTAACATCAGAGAAAGTAGTCATTCAGTGAAACAAATAAAATATGAAAGAAAATGTTTGAAGACTTTAAATGTATGACAGTCCATAACTGATGCCTGCCCTGTGCACACAAGCCAGCTGATGGCCCGGTCGGTACTGAGGATTCAGGCTGTAAATCAGCTTGGCTCTGCAGCCACTGTGGGGACACGACCCCTGCTATTGGCTTTGGTTCCTGATTCACACTCCAGCTGTCAGGTGCCGGTGACTATTGCTCAGACCATAATATCATCTGCTATCCAGCCTTCACTGTGGTCCGAAACATATGGCAAACACGCTCGGTGAACTCTGAACTCATTGCTCAGTACATTAAAAGTACAGCGATTGTATTAACCACATAAAAATCACACATGAATTTAAGCCCAAAGAATGAACTGAAGGGTAAACATGTGTTCTTTGGCAGCAATATGCACACTACTGTAATACATTAAGGATATAACAAAAAGTATATCTAATATATTATACGTCAAAAGAAAAAATGGCAAAAAAAACACCAACACATTCACTGGAAGTGATGGCAGAAAAATGAATGTGTAAAATGTATATTTAATACACTGAATGTTTTATGTAATAATAAACAGAGCAAGGCTTTGAATAGGAAAAGAAAATCGACAAATGTAAACTCTTGTCATTCAGCATAAATGATGCCCATCAGAAACATAATGAGATCTTCATTGTTACCCACACACCATCCATCCATCTGCATTGTATTTTCCCACTTGGGCACAATGCTGAATTGTATACTCAGAACAACCCTAAAAACATTTTGGAGCCTGGTGTGGTTAGTGTGGTCATACAGTGGGTATCTCTGCCATGGTGGCTCCAGCAGTATGTGCACAAAAACCCAAGATTTCTTTCAAAGAGTGCTGCACATCTTTCTACTTTTTATGCTCATTCAGATTTGAAAGATTTTGTAAAGCAATGTAGAGTATTTCTGTTCCTGCAGTAATTTCTTCAGATAGGAAACTGTGGCTAAATACAAATGAAACCAAGTGAATTTTTGAAGAGGAATACAACAATACCACTTTTTGAGAATGAGCTGCCCTTTCCCACATGTGGCACACAACAGGATATTGTCCGTGTCAGACCTGTTCACACCTACTAGTAATACTCCGTTTGGTTTCGATGAGGGGTGGCGCAAAAATGAGTTCATGTGTGAAAATGGCTTTAGCGAGATTGATGCTTGGAAGAAAGTATTTATTATTTATGTTAATGCTAATTCCATTGTTGATATCAAATTAATGACTCATAGTTTGGAATAGTCTTCCGACAGATTACAGACTAACATATTAATAGAAAAGCATGTAATATGTTTTATAAAATCAATAAAGCTATAAAATAAATGGCTTAGAAGTCGAAGAGAAATGTCTCCATGTGTTTAGTAGAGTCCCAAACCTGACTTTATCAATGACTGACAATGATTGTGAAGAATGACATGTTGGGTAAGAGAGTTATCTTGTAACATTTTCTCTCTCTGTGCTAGTGTTTGCTGCCACATAGCTCATTAGGTTGAACATGTAGTTCTGATGCTGTAATCATTTTCACATAGATTCAAGGCTGACCACAGACCAGCCTGCTGGTTTTGTTTGGTCTTTGGTTTTCTGTTTTCTCTGCTGTTTATGATTAGTTATCTTTCCTTCCCTGTTTTGTTTTTGTTCTTAGTCTCTCCTCGTGTAGTCAGCCTTCTGTGTTACGTTTCGTAGTTTCTAGTGCAGTGTGGTTAAAGTTTCCCAGTTTTGGTGTTTATTAAAGTTCCCTAGTTTTGTGCTTATAGTAAATAACCTGTTACTTGTCGCTCTGTGTCACTGTTGATTGGCTGTTTTGCTCATGTTCCACACCTGCTCCCTCATTAACCTGGTTCTGTGCGTATTTACTTGCCTGCCCCACTATTCTTTAGTCAGTTGTTGTCTATGCTGCTGTGTGGCTGTTAATGTACTGTACATTATCACTTCCTTAGTTGTATTTCGCTTTATGGTTTCAGTTAATACCTTATTTTTCCCTGTTTGTTTTCTGAGCCATCATGCCCCTTTTGTTTTGGTGTTTTCCTCAGTGTATTTTAGTTGTATTCAATAAACCCCTGTTGTCTCAGAGCTCAGCGGATTGTCCCCTTTTTATCCGTCTGCAGCATGCCCCACCGTGACAGCAGGGACCTCAGTGAGCACAGAAGGGTTTCTTCCTTGCTGTATGGGACCTCAGTCTTGCTTCTAGGAGCCTGATATGAACTGTCCTAGCAGTGCACTTCATGTTTCCCATTCCTTTTCAAGGTCACTTGATGCCATCTTATGATTCATGAGAACCTGTTAGATAATCTGACTGTCATCTCTGAAATTAGAAAGTTGCTTCTGCCTTTTACCTGTCTGGTTTCTGCTTGTTCCCAGCGTCTCCTACTTCACCTTATTCTTATATACTGCTGTCTTACAAATTTTGAATGTCGAAGCATCCTGATGCTCAGCATAGCCTTTTGCCAGCAGAACTGGAATTAAACTGGGATTTAAGAATGGAAATTTATTTTTAAATATTGAGTGGTCTCATAATTTTTTCCACAGCTCAGCTGTATTTGTCACCAAACAATAAAAATTCTCAGTTTCAACATGTGATATGTTATCTTTGTTCTATTTTCAATTAAATATGGGCTTATGTGATTTGCAAATCATCGAATTCTGTTTTTATTTACATTTTACACAGCGTCCCAAGTTTTTTGGAAATGGGGTTGTAGTAATTGAACAAAGAGCAGCAGCATGAGGTGCCACCCCCC
>JABFEB020000132.1:25523241-25538623 GCA_019775895.2 Stomatorhinus ivindoensis
TTTCCCCGTGTCTTCCCGGAATAAACCCCGTTTACCTGGAGATTCCTGACTTCCCTCGTCATTTCTGCCCGACGCCGACACGCATCGTGACATTAGTATTCATTTTCTGTAATTTACAGGGAATCCTGACTACCAGAGTACATCCTTACCATACCGCCCTGGGTTATAATCAGTCTCCTTTGGAAGCTCCTTCTGCATTACAGAATTTCAATGGCATTCATAATTCAAAGATTTATTTACTCCCTCTATCAGACTCAGGCTGTAATATAACATGGTCTTGTAAATGATCTTGTAATGTTCAGGCTGAGGTCCGTGCCAGTTTATTTGTCATCTACACGGTAAACAGTCGGTGACACGGTGAAATGAAAATCTTACTTAATTTGTGTGTAGTGGACATGCTAACACAGAACACTGATTAGAAGTAAAAAAGCAGCACTATAAATATTAAACCCATATTTATCATTGAAATGTTCATGAAATTCCCTAACCCTAACCCTTCTCAGAATTTGCATTACATTTCTAATTGCCATGTTCTTTTAAAAATCTATTTTAACATAATAGTCAAATATAACAATCATGATCAAATCCACCAATCAAATGCAGGTATAATCTGCTTTAGAGAGAGAGACACACACTCACAGCTATCAGGATGAAACCAGAAATCAAGAAATAATATTTAAATGTGCAAGCATGTGCAGTGCCTTGCATATTTAACTAGGCAGATACACTGATTTCTCCATTTCCGTTTCTTCTAGAAATATTTTATGAAACTTATTGGCTGTTCCTTCTGCTGATTAAAATTTTAGCTGCTCATGAAGTCCATGAATCAAGAAATTTTTTTAATCTTTTAATCAAAATATGCATAGTAAATAATTAAAAAAAAAGAAAATGATGTACGCTCTGTCCCATTAATGTTTTACTTTTACTCTGAATTCTCAGACTCAAATTTCATGGTATTTTTCTCTGAGAATGAGGTTGAATCTTGTGTCTTAATTTTGGGGGGGGGGGGGGGGTTACCATTGCTTGATGTATGCTATCCTACTGAGCAAAGTCTTGGTCATGCTGTCCTGCATCACTTTGCGGTGACCTCAGCTGACCTCTTGCCGGGAGCATTTTCATTTTCGCTGTGTTTCATTGAGGTGAAGTAGAGTTGCTGACCTAGCTGGCACTGACCTACAGTTCAGTAGTGACTTTATTTCTGCAGCATACACGTTAAAAAAATTAAAAAATAAATAAAACAGTGGATGCTCTCATTCATCGCCCAGTGTGATGCATTAAAACGATGTTTCCTGGCCTGGTATTTGGAAAACCCAAACACCGTCTATATGGACTGTTGGACGGGGAGCTGAGAGGGAGCAAAAACGTGGACTGTCTGGCAGGGAGCTGAGAGGGAGCAAAAACGTGGACTGTCTGGGGGTCCCTGAGGACCAGATTGGGAAACACTGCATTAAAACATCACAACAGGCATTCGATAGCCTATGATAATTCTGTGCTATCAAGTGGCATGCTAGACATATTTAAGTTAATCTAGGCCAGATAATGTAATCAGATATCTTAACTTTAAATTTGTGCTTCATTTTCCCATTGCTGGAGCAATAATTAAATCTAATTTTACTTTTCTGTTCAATTCTATCAGCATTGTATCTACCTTAATAAGACTATTCTATTGTCTTTTACCTTCTAGTTAGTCGAGTGGTCTGTCAGTATGTGGGAATTTCAATATGAATGCTAGCAAAGAGTCTTGCCTGCCCTCTCTTGATTTTAATGAGTCATTAAATTCATCATGGAAAATGTTATATTGATTTCTGGCTCAGAGTTGTGGTATTGCGGTCAGCTACTTGTTTGGAACGGTACCAACAGTTACCCGGCCATAATTCTGTCTGCTGACTCTCCCTGAAGATCAGGTTTCTGCTCTTTGCCAACGTGAAGATTTCCTATGAATTTTAGCTACAAGATCAGCTCATGTGCTTTGTTGTAGTTTAATGCATCGCACTAAAACAATTAACCAAAGAAACTGCAATAAAACATACATGCCTTGAGGCCAGACGATGATGTTTACACTGAGGCTTAATAAAGGCCAGTTTCCTCGAGCAGGGGAGATGTCAACTTGACCGGGAGGGTGTTGGATGTGACAGATCGGGGGGCTGCATGACAGTATATATTACACTTTATATAGCCCTGACACTGCACTGAATAAGTGCTATGCAAGATGTATAGCTATGACATACAACATAAAATATTACATGTTATATAGGAAAGAAATATCTGCATAGTGCTGTATAGACCTTGTCATTTGCCATCTGTATATAACACTGAGGTCTGGGGGGACATTATTTTCTGGCATTGTATAGCATGTACACTGCATAACATAAGCATTTTTTTAATTTCAAAAATACAATTTTAAAGCTAAGTGGCAAATAATGGATTCTTCCATAACAGAAAACGTTGGGTGCAGCTAAACAGTTTAAGTTATTAAGCTCCATGCTAACAATTTCCTAGTGAAGGTTTCATTTTTCAATACTATTGCCATTTTGCCCAGGAATATTAACCATTTCTGTTTTTCCATTTCCACTTCTTCCAGCTCCTTCCATGATTGCCCTTATGCACAAAATATATTTTGAAAAATGTATTAATAGTATATTGAACAAGAAACCTGAAATTATTGTTCAACAGCAATTTCTTACGTATGTTCCCATGTAAGATGTTGCATTATATTCTCCATTCTATTGAAAATATCCATCCGTTCCAGCCACGTCTGCATTTTCCCTCAAACTGCTTATTGAATGCAGGGTCACAATGGCAGAAGGTGGGAACAGTCTTGGCTAAGAAGCCAGGCTACTAGAAAGCTATTGATCCATCCCTGTTCCATGCTTATCCAGGATCTTATCTCAGGAAACACAGGGGGCAAGGCAGGGGACACCCTGGGCGAACTGCAGATCCGTAACAGGACACAAGGCAGACTGGACAAAGTGCATATCTATCAGGGACACAAACAGGGGACAGCCTTGACAAAATGCAGGTCCATCACAGGACACAAGTTAGGGCACAGCCTGAATGGGATGCCAGTCCACCCCGGGTAGGGCAGGGGACACCCTGGATATTTAAGTCCATCAAAGGACACACACTCACATACGATACACAATTTAGGGTCATCTGTTATTAATAGCAGCTTTTCAATTTTTAAATTATGACCATAAGAGTTATTAATTTCCACAGGATTCACAGTCTCAGATGTGTTAAAAGATAAAAGAAGTGTTTAAAATAAAAGCACATGGAAAATCTGTATTGTTTGCATGGAATTGGTATGGACAACTATGGCCATTTTAAGCCCCCCCCCCTATTATAACAATCTCTACCTCTTTACTCTTTCTTTCACTCTCTCATCAAACAGTGTTGTGATTCCATTCACCTGACATCTGTGTTATCTCTCCTTTGCTTGTTATCTGAATCACACCAGCTGCCTTCAGAGTGATTTCACCTATATGGACAAAGGTTTTACAAACCCGAAAATAATCATGTTTAAGCCAAGAGAAGCAGAATAACTACAGGCATTTTTAAAGTACTGTGAAACACTAATCTGAGAATATGGCTGGCCTAATGTTTAAGTGTCTGTTATTATAATCCTGAGAAAAATGCTCAAATATAATGTGATCAGATACCGACCTTGTGGTGTTTAAAATGCCAACACAGGGGCTGCATAGCTTGGTGTAATAATAATGGAGTTAACAGAATCGATTTATCACTTACTTTGGCAAATATGATTTGTGGACATTCCCATAAGAGATGTAGCCTTTTTCTCCAAGGTGCAAAGCAATTCATCAAGCAGACTATCATTGCTATTTCAGGAGCATGAACAAGAACATTTTCTCTGAAACTACTTTACAAAATAAGCCTAAAACAACATAACGTGACACCCTTAATGCCACAGATTAAAATGCTTACACAGCCATTGGTGAATGGTTAAAGGGAATTACAGAGATTGTGGTCACCAAGGCAAATACGACAGTATCAACAAGATACAAACTCCCGCCTTGATATTCACAATTAATTATGTTAGTCTAGCTATCAATGTCAAGTTGATAAAATTAGCAAGATAGAGACATCCACAGAAACATCTATCATTAATACAAATGTGAACTAGTAAAAGAATAAATACTAATTAGAGGACTTCATAAACTTTTTCATTGCTCAGTTAGATGTCACACAGGTGGGCGCATTTAATATATAGTAAATAATCACAGTCATCAAAAAGTGTCTGGCAGGGAGCTCGGAGGGAGCAAAAAAATGGGCTGACTGACAGAATCAGAAAGACTCTGATAGGCTCTAAAAATTAAGTAAATTTTATTGAAAAGGTGGAGACATAGTGCTCAGATCAAACACCATCATTTCAATATCACCTTTAATCATTTTAAGGGAGCAAGACTCGGGGACTGAATTACAAAGAAAAATGAGTAGTTAAAGAAGGATTAATTTTGGAAAATGCCATTATGTACATGATGCATGATGGTGTCATTCATTCAGGTATAACTAGGTCATTGGAGCAGGATTTCTGGAGAATCTTCATAAAAACTTAATCACTTAATTGTAGTTTAAGCCTTAAATCGCAGGGCTTAAAACAAAACGAAAAGTTCACATAAAGATTGCTCACAACAATTGGACCACAAGCAACACAGAGAACTGTGATGCGTCGGGGATATAGCGGGGGCACAATGGCCAGACCTCAATACAGCGGGGATCACACAATGGCCAGACCTCAATACAGCGGGGATCACTGTATTTGTGAAAAAGTTATCAGTCCAGTTCCATATTCATTGAAGTGGCTTCTTAGAGGGTTCATCAATACCAATAATGCAAACCTGTGCTCCTGCTAACTTACCTCCAAAGAGATAACTTGGGATACAATAAATCATGAATTCCCATTTAGCGACGATTCAACCGATTTACCCATGGTAACTGGGGCTGGGCAGAAACAGCATTCGTGAATTTTTACCGTCCTCTGTACTTCCGTTTAAAGAATTGGCACCGATCTTTGGCAATGGAAGATGATGTAAAAGGCAAGAACTCAAGTATGGTGAAGTATTGCACGTTGTATTGTTGCATGTAAGCATGCACGTTGATGCATGTATTGTTGCATGTAAGGGGAAGGTGGTGGCGCAGGAGGTGGTGCTATTGTTCGGCAACTGTAGGGTTGCAGGTTCGAGCCCTGGTTCCTCCTGACCCCATCAAAGTGTCCTTGAGCAAGACACTGAACCCCCAATTGCTCCCGGTATGCAGGTTGGTGCCTTGCATGGCAGCCTCCGCTACCGGTGTGTGAATGTGTGTGTGAATCGGTGAATGAGAGGCATTATTGTAAAGCGCTTTGGAAGAAAGCGCTATATAAATGCAGTCCATTTACGTATTGTTGCATGTAAGCATGCGCGTTGATGCATGTATTGTTGCATGTAAGCATGCACGTTGATGCATGTATTGTTGCATGTAAGCATGACCGTTGGTGCATGTATTGTTGCATGTAAGCATGCACGTTGATGCATGTATTGTTGTATGTAAGCATGCATGTTGATGCATGTGTTGCATTTAACGTGGCACCTACTGTAAGACCACCTGCAACATTATGGTTATCTGCTCCAAACTATGAGGAGTGCAGTGCAAGTACACAGCTTTTGTTGTTTTTCCTTCCACATACCTTCTTTTTTGTACATTCACCCTGAGGCGACACTAGTGACAGGAGGAATCAAGCAGCAAACCTGCTGTAGTGCCTGGCAGCGCCACGTTCGCTCACTTCTGTTGAATTAGAGCAGGTGACTAACAGCAGACAGTACACTCCTCCACAATGGGTTCAGAGGATCAATACTCCCATCGCCGCCATGACATGTAGGCGATTCTGTTCTAATCTAGTTCTGCAGGTGATGGAAACAACAATGTCATTGTAACAGCTTTGATCATCCAGGCACGACTTCATGCAGGTTTTCAGTAGAGAATATGACCCAGTCTGATCAAAAATTACTAAGAGTGTTCCCTCAAAACGAATTCACTCGGCCCTCATTTCATAAGCCAGGCCATCGCTGACCTTATCAGTGTTTGTCAGAGCACTTTTGTGTAGATGTGCTTATTTGAGGCAGAACATCATTATTTATCACGATTACGTATCAACCCAATTTCAGGTTCGTCCTACGAAAGCTATTCTTTGGTACATTATATAGTGCCAGTAGTACTTCTATGGCGTAGTCAAATACAATCATGAAATATAGAAAAGGCATAATAAATAATACATCAGTAGATTGCAATTCTATGATATTCTTCACTGAAAGCACAGAATTGGAAATAACAGCCCAGTTATATTGGGGTTGTTGATTTATCACAGATAATTACAAAATATACTGCAAGACATGGCTCATAAATATACCTTTGTTAATTATACAATGTATGGAGTCTGCACATGTTTACATTTAGAGCTCATTCTGATTGATGGGCGTAATTTTCTGCAGTTCACTCTAGAGAGCCACGTACAGTTAGCTGAAGCAGGAAAGTGCCACACTGTTTATGGAGAGCAGCAAGGGCTCCCTGCCGTTTTCATAACGCTGTTTGTAAATTCTGAGACTGGAAGGACTCTTCAAAATGGACAAAAGCATGTGATTAACATAAATTGTTTCTTTTGGCTTTTTAAAATACCACATGCATTTTTGATTCTTATGTTTTTCCACGGAATGTATGTTGCATCTTTTGACATAGCATTAGCCACCTTGTGCATACTGATCTCATTCTGCACTTGTCTAAGGTCTGTGGGGTCCACCATCTTAAAGAGCACTTTTTCAGCATGGGATGTCAATCCATTAGAGGGCAAACATTCACCCAAACACAATTACATATTTTTCAGCTTCTCCTAAAATGAACAATTGTTTGTCTCCGCATAGATTGTTTTATTTATCACCAGTGAAGTTCAGGCTTGACCTCGCAGAATTGCGAGCTTTGATGGATTTGGCATATGTCTGGCTCAGCTAAGCAGCCAATGGGCATTGCCAGCAGGGACATGTGGGCGAGGATTTTCGGCGATGGTGTCGCAGACGGAGTGGCCTGTGATCACATGTAGTTCAGGGTGCGAGGTAGGCAGCTTGGCTCAGCTGCCATCGCTGCCATAACAAGCAGACGGCCATAACTAGCAGCAGGCCGGCTGCAAATCCAGAGTCTGTCTGCTCCATATGCTTATAATTAACAGAGAGGCAGGCATGCACCACCCCGGGCCAGCTTGTACCCGGACCGCGCTCCGGGCGGCTAAACCTCCGAGCCGTGATCTGATTTTTCGGCTGGGCTTGTGAGCACCACCCACGCTCCCAGTGCTGGGGGCTATTCCCACTTCCTCACTGGCCAGGCTTCATCAGAACGAACAATGAAAACGGCCTTGGATCGTGTGATGCGGCTCCTGCAGATATGCAAAGACAGATTAAGGAACTGCCCGTCCTGCTGTGACACGTGCCGGTTACTGATTAGCTACAGATCAGTGCCAGATATTTTGAAGAAAACACATGTGCTGTGAGTGCGAATGCCCACCCTGTCGGTCCCCGATGGAGCCGCGTGACGAGCGAGCCTTTGCCATCCCCACTGCCTCCATTCCAGCCGATTTAACAGAACCAGTGTGACCGACTGGATGCTCTGCCAGTTCGGAGCAGACTCGCACCAAAAGAGCTGCAGGTGCACGGACATCACGGTCAAACTGAGAGACGTGGGTGGGGGTGGAGGTGAGGCAGAAGATTCCTAGCAGGATATAACGCTGCCATGGAAATACAACCAGACCTGCTTCAGCCATCAGACAGTCCGAAGGTCAGGGTTTTTTCCTGCCTGTGCAAAACACAGCAACACAGTCCTCCATGCTTCGAGGCGTGTCCGAGCCGACAGCTCTGCTATTAATTTATCTTGGGAAGAATCCCCTGAGTAATCTTGTCTAACACATTAGAGGTCATAGCTGGCAGCATTCTCAGATCACGAGCAGGTAGCAGCCTGTCACAACCATTACTTTATTCAAGTCTCATCTATTAGCTTCACAATTAGACAAGGCGGTAAGACTATGTTCAGGGTAAAGTGACAGGCCAGATGTCACCAAAGCCCAGCAATGTGATTTACTGGCACAGACCTACATGAAAAGCTCCCGTTTCAAAGGTTGGCTCCTTCCATTCTTGCCAGCTGCTGTTCAGCAGTTATCATTTCAGTTCAAGGTTAATATACCTGACACGGCTGCTGAATCACATATAAAACATGTTAAACCAGCCCAATAATGACATTATCAGGCATGTGAAATGGAGAGCTGAACCTGGCACTAGGGATGGAATGCCCACCGGTTTCACGGTAAAATTCCCGACGTTGTGGCCATTTCAAATTTTGATTTTCATTAAAACCGTGGCTGATTACCAGACTTCGGAAAAAACTCATGTTAAACCAAAGTTATCAACAGTCTCCTAGACGCAGGTGTACAGGCACAGCATTTAACGTGGGTCAGTGTAAACATGGCTGGAAAGCAGTGTTGGGGGTCCAGAGATTTTTTATGTGCATTTGATATGGTTTACATATGTTTACATAAGGTATTGGCTTATGTAACCACAATTTTAATAGTGGTTTTCAATATAAAACTTATTATTTCAATTTGTGTATCAGTAGCAGAGTGTGTGAACGGAGTGTAACGGTGAAAAATTCCGCGCCTCGCTCCCGAGGCTGTTTGCTGCGCCTGCTCCTCCGCTCTAATTTGCACTAAGCCGCTCCGCTCAGCACCGCTCCGCACTCCACTAAATTCCTCCCGCTCCAGTCAAATCGCTCCACGCTCACCCCAGTTTAAAAGAGGGACAAATAATCTGTATGCCTAACAAACGTCACCTTAAACCGAAGCCTCGTCTATTTTTAAGCAACATATACGTTTGGCAATGGCATTCCACACAAAAATAGGCTTAATCATAAAGGAATCAATCGACTTAATAGCCTAAAGAATATACAGGCTAAGCATCCATGTTTTAAATTCGTATTTTTTCTGTTATTGCTGCTGCTCTATAAAATAAAATTTCACTAACAGCGTTACGTGGATTTTTAAAAATCCTATTGGGCCTACTTTGAATGACAAAACGAATTTATTTGATTACCAATATTTACTTTAAATGCATTTATACTTCAATTTACTTTATAGACTTGATTTGCTACAACCATATAAGACTTGCTCACGTTTTGCTCTGGCTTCCCCCTGTTCGCGTAGCACACTCTCATGTTCCTGAGAAAAATGATTCCAAAGTGAATCTTTACTCACTGAAACAGTTTCACCACATTGTTGTTCGTGCTCTACATTATTGTCATCTGTTTGTTTGATAGGAATAGTACACTTGTATGATTTATCAGTTTCCTTTGTGAAATACTTCGCGAATTCCATCTCGGCCGATTTGTGTAACAGTCTGATAATTGTACAGGTGAATTCCGGGTAGATTTGGGAACGCCTCGGAGTCGTAGTGTGAGCGGTACCGGAGCGAAATTGGAGCGAGACAGAGAGACTGCTCCAGCCTTAATTAAAAAACTGCTTCGCGCTCTGACCAAATTCCGCTCCTCGCTCACGCTCCGCTCCACTCCGCTCACATGCTCTGATCAGTAGTTTTTGAAAATTATCAGCATGTTTGAATAATAATAACCGTGATAATTTTGGTCACTATAATTGTGATATTAAATTTTCATACCATGCCATCTCTACAACCATAGAACAAATAAACAATTATTGAGGATTCATAATGAAACAATCATAGATACAGTATGAGTAGTTTTATATTACGGAGAGAATAGTATAAATGGCTTGTGATTGCAATGGACTGACATCCCATCCAGGGTGTCCCCTGTTTTGTGACCTGTGATGGACTGGCATCCCACCCAGGGGGTACCCTGCCTTGTGCCCTGCGATGGACGGGCATTCCGCACAGGGTGTCTGACCACCCATGACATGATTATAAAGAAGTGCTTGGAAGATGGATGGATTTATACACAGGACCTGAAAAACATTCTCTGAAGCTTTTTAGCAGGATTCATCCTCCTAATACAAAATCAGCTTATTAAGTCCTCAGCAAACAAAGTTAAATGTGATTTACAGAGTGCAATTTATTCAATCAACAGCTCAATTAAGTCAAATTAACTGAGATCTTGATGGGAACAGAATCCAGCACAGCACTGAAGCTGTGAGCTGCCAGAATGGTTTGTAAGCAGGACATCTGCTTTGTTTTTTGCTTTGTACATTCACTGTGTGCTGTCTAGAAAATTGCCCTTCCATCTTCCACAAAACGTTTTTAAAATAGTGTTTTATCCTCAGTTATAGCCATCTATGCTATGGTATTAAAAAATAATCTCATATTTTTCTGATCTGGAGTGGATGTTTGTTTTTTATGACACAATTATTTAAAAATCAGACATTAGCGAGGACATCAACGAGAGCTTCGTGTTTGTGATCCAGGAAGTAGCTCATCCTACCAAACCATGCAGAGAATAGAGTCAGTCTTCTGTGATATCGCACAGTTGTGTGGATGCATTGTTCCGGTGCCAGTCTGCTTCCACGAGCATCCAGCCAGACGAGCAGGCTGTAGAGCTGTGATGCCTGTAGCGTAGTGACTATGGAACAAAGAGCTGTCTGCGGTGCCCGTCTTCATTAAGCACACAGGGGAAAGATACTTTGCACTGCCCTCTTTGCTCTATCTGCCATCTGTGTAAAAAAGGAGTTAATTTCGGCTCAGGAATTTTATTATTTCCATCAGGCAAGATGTCAGTAAAGCAGTGAACTTTTTTGATTAAAAGAATTTGAGTCATAAAGATGCCGAAACTGGTCGAGTTTGTGAATCACTTGGAGTTTAGGCGCAAGATAGAACACATATACAGCATAGCATGGTGTCTGACATAAAAATAAATCATAAAGATGCCGAAACTGGTCGAGTTTGTGAATCACTTGGAGTTTAGCCGCAAGATAAAATGCATATACAGCATAGCATGGTGTTCGACATAAAAATAAATACATACATACATACATAAATAAAGGTTATCTGCTGAAGGAAACTGGGAACAGATGCCGGTTTATTCTTAACTTGTATTTAGTAGTTGAGGCAGGAGGAAAGGGTTAAATGACAGCACATAGCTGATCTACCAGCTGTTCATTTGTCTATTTCTGTCACTGACCTGGAATATGGAATATTTTATGGGTAATATATTTTACTCAGGCGGGTGCAGTGACATATGCTGTGCTTGACTGAAGAAACCATTGCATGAAAGTATGTGCATTTAAATATACGGTATATGTAATACTGTTTAAAACATACTGGAAGTTCAATTATGACAAACGAGAAGCTCGTGCGCAAGTGGAAACTAGTGGCTTGATTTGCCAGAGCAGACTTGGAGATGCGATTCGGCATGAAGGCCTCAGTGATGCACCATTCTGCACTGAAAGTGAGGCCAACTCCTTGCCCCAGAAGAGCTTAAAACAGAGACATATTTTGTGGTGATATAAGGATACCTAAGATAAAAAAGGAGCTCTGCTGCCGTCGCTTCTGTTGGAGAAGAACCCTACAGATAGAGATGCCTGCAGTCATTCAAATGCACATTGAAAACGCCCATCCAAGTTCACGGATGAAGGACCCTACACTCTGCTGTCCTGTCAGGCAGGACGTGGGGAACGGCACTAAGGCACTGATACTGTTTGCTATTCTGTCTTGCCGATGGCATATCGTACAGGGGAGAAAAAAAACAAAAACGTACATTTAAATTAATTTGGCAGGTCATTATGCGTGACTGAATGGTGCGTGACTGTGCCCTGCGACGGGCTGGTGCCCCATCCTGGGTTGTCCCCTGCCTTGTGCCCGTAGCCTCCAGGATAGGCTCCAGTCCTCCCGCGACCCAGAATATGATACGCAGTCACAGAAAATGGATGGATGACTGTTGATTAAAGGTTTTTCTTATTCAAAATCACAAAAAATAAGAACTGCGTACCAGTAGGATAGAGCTGTCAATGATTCTCAGAATGTACTCATATACAGTTACGTAATGAAAAGCAATGTAGAATAAACCTTTAATTTGTGAAATGAGTTTTATATACCTGTATACTTCTATAACCCACCTCTTTTCATTACTGAGGTCATGCTGGCTTTTACATGCAGCTTTGCCTAAAGTTTCCTGAAAGAAGGGTGAAGTCAGAACTGGGAGCAAAGGAGATCATCAAATATTTATGACAGGAAGGAAGGAAACCTGTCCAGGGCCCTGCATTGTGAAGCCTCGACTGAAAAACTGGACGGCTGGAACTGAGCTCCATGCACTGGACGAATGATTGGAGGTTAATCTGCTTAAATCCTCAATAGTTTAAGCCATAATTTCTTGGAGGAATGTGCTTCACAATGCATCTGTGGGTATGATGAATCACAAAAATTCATGGCAGGGCACACACCGAGGAACATTCTAGTGACAGAACCCAGAAAGGGAGTGCACAAACACTCAAATATTGTTATTATTATTCAATTGTGTGTTCAGTGGGCAATATCTAATTTTAAATTCCATTTCAGCCCTGCGATTGGCTGGCTCCCCATCCTGGGTTGTTCCCCACCTCGTGCCCGTAGGTTCCGGGATAAGCTCCAGACCCCCCGCGACCCAGAAGGATAAGCAGTTTGGAAAATGGATAGATGGGTGAATTCCATTTCATGCGTTTTTGGACCAAATAGTTATGAAATTAAACTAATCTCAGGCTATTAAAGTCATTTTACGAATAAAAGCACGACTGTACCTTCATACAAAATACTTATAGCAACTGATTACATTTCTCTAATAATTTTGAAGCACAACAGGGCAGGAGAATGAGGAGAAGAATTCACAGTGAGGCAACTTTAAAGGTGTCTTGCTGATTCTGAACCCAAGCATATCTTACAACATAACTTTTAAATATTTAATCGACTTTAAATCCCCCAAGATATTTTAAAAGTAGCAATAACAAAGGAGAATAATTTCAGGTATCAGTCTTGTGTTGCCCGGGAAACAGCTACATAATTATACCTTGTGCTTGGAGGTGCAGTGGTGCAGTGAGCTTTTGCATCTCACTGATAAACAAATATGTGATGATAACAGCATAACTAATAGTCTCAGTAAATTTACATAGATTACATAAGGACAGGTGGGAGAAGAAATCTGGTGGATAGTAAGGAAACTCAAAATGTAGAGTTGCTACCAGGTTATGATGGAGATAATCTATGTAAATCAGGTGTTAGCAGTGCCTGTTTACTGAACATATACACTATTTGGACAAGAGTATTGGGACACACCTCTTTATTGAATTCAGGTTTTCCATTCAGAGCTATTGCCACATGTGTGTAAAATCAAGCACCTAGGCATGCAGTCAGGTTTACAAACTTTTGTGAAAGAATGGGTCATTCTGAAGAGCTCAATCAACTCAAGCGTGGTGCTGTCCCCTTTGCAAAAAGTCAGTATGTGATATTTCATCCCGGCTAGATACCGCACGGTCAACTGTATGTGGTATTATTGTAAATGGAAGCATTTAGGAACAAAAGAAACCAAGTGACAGGACCACATAAAGTGACAGAGCGGGGTCACCAAGTGCTGAGGTGCATAGTATGGTGCATAAAAGCTGCCAATACTCTGTTGGCTCAGGAACTGCAGAGTGCCAAACTTCCTCTGGCATTAACCCCAGCACAAAACTCTTTGCTGGGAGCTTCATGGAATGGGCTTCCATGGCCGAACTGTGGTATGCAAGCCTCACATCACGAAGCATAATGCCAGTTGTCAGTTGGAGTGGTGCAAAACACGCCGGTACTAGACTCTGGAGCAGTGGAAACGTGTTCTGTGGAGTGATGATTCACACTTCCTTGTTTGGTCTGAGGGTTGAGTCTGGGTTTGGCGGATGCCAGAGAAAGTTACCTGACTGACTGTATTGCTCCCATCTGTAAAGTTTGCTGGGGGGATTATGGTATGGGATTGTTTTTTAGGAGTTGGGCTTGGCCCCTTAGTTCCAGTGAAGAGAACTCAAAATGCTTCA
This sequence comes from Stomatorhinus ivindoensis, assembly GCA_019775895.2. Classification (NCBI taxonomy): domain Eukaryota; kingdom Metazoa; phylum Chordata; class Actinopteri; order Osteoglossiformes; family Mormyridae; genus Stomatorhinus; species Stomatorhinus ivindoensis. The sequence continues at coordinate 25,537,268 of JABFEB020000132.1, forward strand.
GCAAACTAAGACATTTTGGACAATTCTATGCTTCCTACTTTGTTGGAACCGTTTGGGTAAGACCCTTTTCTGTTCCAGCATAACTGTGCCCCAGTGCACAAAAGAAAGTTAATTGAAAATATGGTTGGGTGTGTTTGGTATGTAAGAACATGACTGGCCCACACAGATCCCTGACCTCCAGCCCATCAAACAACTTTGGCATGGACTCGGTTAGAGATTATGAGCCAGGCCTTCATGTCCAACATCTGTGCCTGACTTCCCAAATGTTCTTCTGGATGAATGGGCAAAAATTCCCACAGAAACACTCCAAAATCTTGTGGAAAGCCTTTCCAGAAGAGTGGCAGCTGTTTTAGCCAACTCCATATTAATGCTTATGGATTTACAATAGGATAATCGTTCCTGTAGAAGTAATAGCCAAGTGTCCCCCTACTTATATCCAATTAGTGTAGCACTCTTAGCATATGGTTAGCTTGACTGTCAAGAAAATCTACAAATGTACCTCAGTTAACGCCAATGCATGATTATATCCTTTGTGAAAGTCGCTCTCGCTGTATATAAGGCTGCAGAGTCGTGATTTACTGGCAAGATGTCAGCAACATTGTCAATGCACAAGACCTCTGCTCATAAAGGGAGAATAGAACATGAATGTAATTTACATTTTAAGACATTGGCTGGTCTACTGTCATAGTTCTAAATCAGTCCACACCAGGATCTAGGATCCAGTCTGGGTCATCTACAGGACCTGCAACTCTTGTCCCTGATGTATTACTTAAATTTTGGTTGTTCTTTGTAGGTCCTTGTCAAGTATATTATTGACGTCATGCTGTTCTGAGCATTTATCCAATTTCTACTGATTGTCAATTTACCTTCTGTTCACTGACCCACTGCCTGTTTCTCAACTGATTTTAGATTCTGATTCTGCTGTCATTCTGCTGTAAATCCAGATCTGAATCTGATTCTGGAAACTTTTTGATTTCCATGGCGTGGAACAGTGTTGTGGTCACTATATTTTTGGATACCTTCGGAAGGTCGCTGGTTCATATCCCATGGCCAGCAGAGTGATGGCACTATTGGGATCTTGAGTAGGGTCCTTCATGCCAATTGTTCTAGGGGTACTGGAAGTTGTTCAGTCCTGTGCTGTGAACCTGAAAAACGCATCTGTATAAATGTCTATTTGTTTCAGGAAGAGAAAGACGGCCATGCTGAAAAAACAGCTAAAAACCAGCATATGCTGGCAGCTGGTCTAAGATGGTCTTAGATGACCATGTCCCGCCTCCTTACTTTAATATGTTAGACTATCATAAATTGGTTAACCAGAGTGAGTGGGGGGGGGGGGGGGGTAGGTGAAAAGACAAT
>JABFEB020000132.1:25550118-25565078 GCA_019775895.2 Stomatorhinus ivindoensis
ACTGCTTTGGTAATATGGGACTGCTATGGGACTGCTTTGGTAATATGGGACTGCTATGGGACTGCTATGGGACTGCTTTGGTAATATGGGACTGCTATGGTAATATGGGACTGCTTTGGGACTGCTTTGGTAATATGGGACTGCTTTGGTAATATGGGAATGCTTTGGTAATATGGGACTGCTTTGGTAATATGGGACTGCTTTGGTACTCGGGGTCCTGCATTTATTAAGGTGGTCATGCAATGGGAGGACTGACAGGGCAGTGAAGGATGACATATGGTGCCAGAATCAGGAAACTAGGTGTGAATTGATGATCCTTTAGCAAGTAGCACAAACAAAAGGATCAACAGGAAACCAACGAGCAACGAGTCCAGATCGCAACTGAAATCCTTTGGAGAGACCTGAACTTTGTTACTGGTGATAGGAGACCAGAACAATCAGCTGCAACACATTGTAATTTATGACTGAGAGACACTGGCAGAGGAAAAGTGCCAGAAGCATTTATAAATGTTTGGAGACTGTCATCAAGTAACCAAGTATTACGGGAGGGTACCTTTGATCCGGCCCAGGAATGTGTTTTCTTGTGACTTGAAACAGACTTCTTTTTAATTTAAATTTGGGCATCCATTATAGATTTTGATGATTATAATTCGGTGAATATGCAATAATTTCTGAGGACATTATGCATGACGTAAATAATGCATAATATGTGGGATGCCAATGATATTGTCCTGCACTGTATGACACTACAGTAAAACAAATTCAGCTTCTTAAAGCAATTTGGCAAAACAAAGCTTTTAGCAAAATTACATTTCAGTCATGTTAAGAATTTGATATTTTTAATGTGTTCAAATTGATCTCTTAGCAGCATTGTAATGGATTCGATGATTATGTAGCTATTGCAGAAAATCCTTCATTTACATGATTGCAGAATCAAATAAACATTAAATGTATTATGTAAATACAAGTGATCAGTATAGATCTCTATAAACACCTTATCATATCTATTTCCAGTTAATTCTATTGCTAATGTAAGCTATTCTTGCTAAAAATTGAGTACCAAAGCTTGTGATAACAATGGACCAGCTTGAATGATTTGAATACATTTTATCGTACAAGGTCAGATTGTTCACTTTAATTTACCTCTTAACAAATTATCAATTATTCTACCAGACCTGCTACGACCAGCAGCATAATCCAGCCAATGAGCGAGCTTCCTCTGTCACATCGTGTGTCTTAATCCCATTTCCCATCCCAACTTCTACTGATAACCCTCATGTCATCAACAACTCACATCTCGGGGGAAGTAAATAAGGTTAGCTGGACATGTTTGAATGTGTAATAGTTACATAAAGTTTCAAGTACATTAGTGTGTGTGTGTGTGTGTGTGTGTGAGAGAGAGAGAGAGAGAGAGAGAGAGAGAGAGAGCCTTATGCCTTATGGGGACACAATGTCCCCGTAAAGTGATAAATATCCGTTATTTTCCCTTGGGGATGCTATTTTATAAAAATCTGTGTCTGCAATTAAAAAATTAAAAATGGTTACTTATGGGTATGGTTAGAGCTGGGTGGGGGTCATAGTTAGTGTTAGCATTTTTCCCATAGAAATGAATGGGTGGTTCCCATAAGGATATGTTTATCTGACATATATGTGTATGTGTGTGTGTGTGTTTGTATACGTGTATGTATTTCTTCTGTTTTGAGTGTGGCTTTGAAATAGTGCCTAACCACAAAATCGGTTTGTGCAGTGCCCCGGGCCATAACACAGGCTTTGGAAAGGCCTTTTCTAATGGGCAATATTGCCCATACTTCAGATGAAAACAGGACTGCCAGTAAGTCATTTGTTCCTTCTCAAAGGACATTGATTTTTCTGCCACAGTGCTAGTTTAATTTTAATATTGATTTCCATGACAGTCATTACATTGCAATTCTTTTTGTTCCTCATGATAAAATAAATCAGTAAATGACAGTAATCATTTTATGATATTTAGGATTTATAATTGGTCAGTCTGGTGTTTTAAATACCAGTAAATTACAACATATTTATTTTAATCAATGGCTATTTATATGAATTTTATTTAAGAAAAACCTTTCTGCAGTGTATAAATTACAGCTGTCATCATCATATTCTAATAATGATTCCAAGAGGCTCCATGCAAGCAAAATAAAAACTATTTAACAAACGCCACGCATAATGCTAAAAATATATCAAGCTTCAACAGACCTGGCCAAAGCCTGGATGTGTAAATGCAGACCATCCTCTAGGTCTGTGCGTGACACTCTCTTGCGGATGCTGTCACTTTGGGATATGATGCATCCCAGCCAATCCCACGCAGATGCAGGACACCTGCTGACCTTTTCATCCAGTGACAGCTTGCCATCCTGATCACATGTGCAGCCAAGAACTGGGAGAATGTTTAATTCACATTAGTCTAATGCATCTTTGAATTATTTTCTTTGTTGTGTAACATGGCTGCATGGGCACCCCCATTTTAATGGGTTCCCAGTGATTTCAGTCAATTAAACATGGATCACAATTTTTCCAAATGTATGAATGTGAAATAACTTTTTGTTGTGGTTCCCAGAACTGCGTTAATGTATACACAAAATCAACAGCCATAATTATTGTGTGATTTTTGAAAATATGGTGATGTGAATTTAATGGAAAAAAAGCCTACATTTTTCCTCCTCATAACCCCACCCACTTACGGTTGCCCCACCCTTAAGCCCCTCCCAAGAAATTAATCTGGAGCCACTACTGTTAGCTTTGTCATTTTTTTTGTAATTTCATCTGCTCGTCTCATTCGTGTGAGTAGCTCGAGATTCATTCGTAATGAAAGAACGACCTGCAACAGTGTGGAGATAATCGAGGGTGTACATACTGTCCAGACCGGGGAAAGGGGGGAGACACAACCGTCCCCCACCTCTGGCATCACCGCACGGCCGTTGGGGACACTCAGCGGAGGTCGGCTCTTTCTGTTTTTGCTCTATCGTTCCTGGTTCCTGAAAGGAAAAGCACGGATCCCTACCAGGTACAATCTGTACACCAGCCTGGTAGCACCTGGAAAAGAGCCACCTCTCTGTGTGACATAAAAATAACATTGTATCCTGTTTGTGTAATAAATAGTCCAAAACAGGATATATATGGATCTTACTGTACAAAATGCCCATTTAGGAAATTAATGGAAATAGTATATATAAATATAGAAGGAGTATTATATATACTTCAGCTGACGCCCTCAAATAGGATGACCAGTAACACTTCACTTGACGGGACACAAATATTTAGTAATAACTCATTTAGTGCAGAAGTACAAATTATGAACAAATCATGAACAAAAATAGTTGCTACTTGCCACGTCATGAATCACGATTCATTAATGATGAACAAACATGAGATCAGTATTTCACTTGTGTTCATTACTTGTTCCTTCAGTAGTTCACAAAGGTTTGCACAATTTTCAGATATACACAAAACAAACACAGTAACTGCTTGAGATAAAATGTCATGTTTCATTAATGATGAATTAACATGAGATCCCTACGTGACTAAGACTTAGTTTGTGGTTAATTAATGCAGAAGTAATTGTATACTATATTATCTGCTCTGTCAAGTGAAGCGTTACTGGATGGCATTTTTTCAGGCCATTGACCTTCATATGACCTGTCTCACAGGACTGTGATTTCACATTGAGGGACCTTCACTATGAGTCTGTACTTTTGGTGATGAAAGGTACCCCCCAGCACGTACCCCCCAGCACTGTCAGAAGCTGAGTGAGGGGAGCCGGAGAGCCCCTTCCAGAATATGAGCATCTCCAGCTGCCATCTGAGGAAGGTGCTATTTATGAAAACTCTCCTAGGTCCTTCATGGGCAGCTCAAAGGCGGGGGCTGATCCTGAAATATGGAGGGAGTCCGGGAGCTCAAGGCGTGGCCTGTTTTTAGTCCCCTTAACCAAAATTTAAAACTGTGCTTAAAGCTACTTTGAATAACCCAGCATGGCATGGCGAACGATAATGAAAAACCGATGTGAACCAACAACCACCTAGTGGAGTTCCAGATGTCCTTTGAACTCTCGACTTTAAGAGATCATATCTGTCTCCAATATACCATTGTAATAAACTGTTACAGTTTTGATTGCAAAAATAATCCCGTGCAGGCTGTATCTCAGCCTTGTTTTAAAGCAAAAGATGCAAGGGTATCCTTTCTGCTATCTTCTGTGACAGTCCACCTAGCAGGAACTTGCTGCTCCTTGCTGGGAATGGTTTCAGGAGAGACGGTGGTCACATGGAACATTCGGTCAATCAGAAGCATAGCTCTACATGGGCAGCATCGGAACGTCAGGATGCCCGAAAGCCATCATTTTACACATAGACATTCGGGTTACTATCAGACTTCGTATCGGTCTATCCCGGTCAATCATAAATTCCCACAGGTGCCATGCCGATGTGCTATTAGAAAAAGTTGATTTTATCCATATTTATTTTACCCCCAGAAAGTCCTGCTGCTGGTCTCCTACCTTGTCAGTCTGTATTTTACAGTATTTTAGGGTTAATCCCAGTTCATTCAGCGTGATTTTTCCTTTGAATAATTCATAGGCCCATTTGTGCTCAGTGCAGGAAAGATCTCAGCATTCTGCTTCCAGTCACACCATGGACAGAAGGTATAATGATGGGTTTAACCTCAAGCTAGTTCAAAATCATAAAATCCTTCTCCAATTTGCATATCAAAACAACATGATAAATTGGTACACAGTTAATGGACTGCGCCCCTTCCCCGCCCTACATGTATAAGCAAAAAGTATCTTTCCACCTGAAAGGATTCACACAGGATGCATAAATAATAGAGAAATATAATTTCATCACCATCTTAGCAAAGAATAGAGGCATGGATCAGTCACTTGAAAATGAGCCAAACCCAGACGGATGTCGTGGGCAGCTTTTCATCAATGATGCAGAACGGTGGAAATGCACTGGTGTGGCCGTTCCCATGCAGGCTCCTCTTGTTACAGAAGTCCCCAGCCTAGTGGAAATTGTAGTGAACTGAAACTTAGACGGCTTGTTTATGAGCTTCAGTGACCCGAAATGCCGTGGCGTTGTGTGACGAGTCATTACCCAACTCTTAAAAGGTTTTCCAGTCTTCATCTTCAGTGTCCTTTACCTGTTATCTTTTTGTCAAATATACTATGGCCTAGCCTATTATATTTTGATGAAAAGCAAGGGAATCAGAACAATTTAATATCCACAGTGTAGCCCCTGTGTTACATGCCGTCTATATAAAGTCTAGAGACACAGTGATTGTATCTGGGACAAACTAATTAGGGACATATGGGCTGTACATGTTGTAATCATGCATGGTTTTGTGATGAAAACACTGGTAATGGAGCCAGTGTATACGGTTTTGTTGGGGCTAGCAGAATTATTAAGGAGGATTACTCAGAAATGGAGGTAGATCCTTCTAATGCCATTAAATGTGGTAGACAAGTCAAGTATTCATTTCAAGATCTGATTCATTATTGTCATTCTACACAACCGTACAACAGTATTGGACTAGCAACTCCCCAAGTGATGAAAACAAGTCACAAACAATGTGTTATACAAAATAACTGATTATTATTGCCTGGGGTGCTGGGGGTAAACTGTTCAGAAGGCAGAACAAGTTATTTATGATATATCCCAATACCAAACACATCCATTGTGGTGGGTACTTCCATTTTATCGGTAAGTCAACAGTATTGAAACTAGTCAACAAAATCAATATTTGAAATGTTTGAAATGCAGATCTGGAGGTGATGCAGTGGACAGTAATTAACATAACCACAGGGCCATCATTGTACTATTAAAGGACCTACAAAGTTATTTGTCAGTAAAAACATTCAAAAAAATGTATATTAAAATATCCACTCAACAGCAAAACTGTATCTTTACCGGGGTTTTGTGTTCTTTTAATAAGCTGTTAAATATTCCTCTCTTTCATGGACTTTACTTGATCTCATGGGTCACAGTGTTTCACTCTCTTATTGCTATGAATGCCTTTGATAATTAGCCAGCTTCACTGCAAAAGTGTTTGCCTTTGTAAAACAACAAAGTTCTCTCTCGACTTCCACATATTACTGGAAGTGAAGGCAAAACATGTTGTTTAAGAGTTCTGTCTGGAGTGTGGTTATCCACACTATGCAGAGCCACTGAATTCAGCCTTGGTGTTGACATAGCCATAAGACCACAGGAAACACTCTGCACTAAGCAGATTGCACCCCATGCAATTAATTACACCTCAGGTTGTCTAATCTACTATGAAACGTTTGGTGCTTAAAGTTCAAGAATCCATGCTGTTGCGTTTTAAGCGATCAGCCCCTCCTCTCAGGATAATCGATATCACACTGAGTTTGAGACCTCATGACCCCTGTCCGCTCTGCCATTCCTCTTGTTTTGCAACAACCTAAAGCATTCTTTTACATTACAGAATACAGACATGTTTGTTCTTTTAGATTGGTGCTTTAATTTAAAATGTTTATCATCTTACCTGAACTTTTTAACACCCTGAAATTACTTTATATTAACTGAACTACCACTGTATCCCCTGGAAAATACTGTACTCTAGAGTGATTAGTATTCTTGGTACCTTACTGATCATTGTTATTATTATTATACTGAGTAATGGCTATTATTGTCAGTTTTGCCAGTCTTATCATACTTTATTATTGCATTGTGGTGTTTTATATGTGTAAGTATGTCTAAATTGGATGTCTAAATTTGGGATTATCTATCTATCTATCTATCGTCTGTCTGTCTGTCCAAACTGCAATTATTGTATTCGTTATTCATAATGAATGTAGAGATTTGTGTATATTTGCCCTGACTAATATGATTATCATGAGGTAACAGTTACATTCATATTTCTTTAGTGACAATAGTAAGAGAACATAAAATGAAACTTACATGGAACAGCTAAAAATAATTGAAATCTTGTAAATTATTCTAATAGAAATCTATCTTGTAGATTGAACAAGCAATCACTAGTTATTTGCTATTTAGATTTTTCAGATACTGTAAGAAATGAATCCTACTTTCGTCATCTCAACCTAAACAGATACACCAAAATGAAAACTGCCACCAACATCTATATCTTCAACCTGGCTCTGGCAGATGCCTTGGCCACCAGCACGCTGCCCTTCCAGAGTGCCAAATACCTGATGAACACCTGGCCCTTTGGAAAGCTCATCTGCAAGGTGGTCATCGCCATCGACTACTATAACATGTTCACCAGCATCTTCACCCTAACCATGATGAGCGTGGACCGCTACATCGCAGTCTGCCACCCTGTGAGGGCTCTCGACTTCCGCACACCCATCAAGGCCAAGATCATCAACGTCTGTGTCTGGATACTGTCCTCCGCCGTTGGCGTCCCTGTCATGATAATGGCAGTCACCAAAGTAACTGACAAAGGTATGTCCAGACATGATTCAGAACAGCTGTCATAGCTCAGTTATCTCATTTTCATAGATTTGGTAAAGTGAGATGGCACAAGAAGGAGCTTGCTGTTGATCTATTTGAAACCAGAAATATTGTGCTGCGCATGATAAATTGCTGCATGCTTATTTTTCAGGTAAAACTGTCTGTATGTTGAAGTTCCCATATCCAGACTGGTACTGGGACACGGTGACCAAGATTTGTGTGTTCATCTTCGCCTTCTTGGTGCCTGTGCTAGTCATCACCATCTGCTATGGGCTGATGATCCTGCGTTTGAAAAGTGTGCGACTGCTCTCGGGATCCAAGGAGAAGGACAAGAACCTACGTCGCATTACCCGCATGGTGCTGGTGGTGGTGGCCGCCTTCATAATTTGCTGGACACCCATCCACATTTTCATCATTGTCAAGACCCTAGTGGAGATCGACTCGAAGAACCCCTTTGTGGTTGCCAGCTGGCACCTTTGCATTGCCTTGGGCTACACTAACAGTAGCCTCAACCCAGTCCTATATGCCTTCCTGGATGAGAATTTCAAGAGGTGCTTCCGGGACTTCTGTCTGCCCTTCCGCTCCCGCATTGAGCAGAACAGTTTCTCCAGGGCTCGGAACACCACCCGTGAACCTGTTTCCGTCTGCGCCCCGTCGGAGGCTGGGAAGAAGCCAGTATGACTAGCCATGGACCAGATGCCCCATGGTTCCCGCTCTAGGAGGGTTCAGCAAGACCTGCAGTCTGAGATCACCCAGATCTCGACCACAGAGTTCTGATTCTCCTTAATGGAGAGTCAAAGCACTTGACAGGACTTTGCTGAAAGATGATTTACCCCCACCATCTGCCTATGACTCTCATCCCTGCCTTTCACAACAGGGCAGGTTGCAAAGTACAGTAGCATCTATTATTTCCGCAAGTGTGAGGAAAAAAGAGAAGCATAGCACACAAAGAATATGCTAAATATGTCTGCCTTGAGATCAACATTCTTTACATGGTGATGGTGGGGGTTGGAGCGAGTTATCAGGGGCAAATGGTCCAAGCATGAATGGACAGTTGTGTCTCTAATATGTGCCCATACATACAGATTTCACTCCAAGATAAGTAAGAGCTAGACTGACATCCAGTAATAACTCGCAAAGATTAACAGGGTATAAATAAATTTAGATATCGCTACAAACAAACAAGAGTATACACATAATGATAGCACACCATATATCCTAAATATTTATGTCTGAGGAAAAAAAGAAGTCTAAGAAAAACCATTATAACGATTTTTGTGGTTTTTAATAATTAGCTCCGATCCTTTTTCATTGGTTCAATAATTGCTGACAGCTTTTTTACTTCAGAACTTAATTAGAGTCAAAGAGAGTCTCATTGACCTGGTACAACACACTCCCAAGGCTGAGTGTTGCATCGTCCATGTTTCTTAGGCTTAAATATTTGGTATGACTGGAAAACTCTTTCCAAGACTTTAAGACCAACATGTTTGAAATTGTTGCTGCACCAGTTAGATGATGTTTGTGAAGTGATATGAAGGTCATGAAGAGGCCAGACTAGCCCTAGACATCAGTCACTGCCAGTTTAGCATTGAAGTGATTTGGTATGGGATTCTTCATCAGGATTCCTCACTTCTGTATGACATCACATGACAGCGTGTACACTTTTACTCAACAACCAGATCAGCAGCAAAGAATCAAAGACATTTTATGTGGAACTATGGAAGCTCAAAAGTAGTTAAACCATGATGTCCAGAAGGCTTGAACCATGCATGATGGAGGACTTAAGATCTTACATGACAGTTAACTTGCTTCAAGGAACATCATCTGATGATACAATCTGAAGGACATCTTTACTCCATCTTCAAGATAAATTTCTGGCAGTCAGACATAGATTGCTTTTCTTTTGAAGCCAATGGTGAGAGAATTTGCACTGTCCAGGGCAGGAGAAGACAATCCAATCTTGCTGTAATGGATCTTGGAGTCCTATTTTACATTTGCAAGATGTGCATTCAGTCTGCTTTTATTACTATTGGAGTTTTTGCAAGCTGAATAATGACATGCACTGTGAACATTACCCAGTTCTGTTGTCAAGCAGAACAAAATGCCTCATAGACTTCATGCCCAGATCATGCTGTTTATAGGATACAACAAAGCATGCTATTACTGTTTTATTTAGAGGGTGTGTTTGAACCATTGACTAAAACTGTTATCATTATAAAAAGATATGATGCAGGTTTCAGGAAGTGAATTTCTAAATCCCATGAGGAAGTACATATACTATACAAAGACAAACAGTTAATAAATGCTGAGATTACAGCAATAGATAGGCGAGGAGATGCATGACTGAGACTGCTGTTGACTGACGGCATTTAGTCTCCACCCCATTGAGAGTATTGAGAGCCATTGGGGAAGCTGATAGGCTGATGCGAATCAACAGGGATCTTCCATGGTGCAGGAATGTAACAGTGAGTACTCAGCCCCTAACCTCAAGCTTGCTGTACAGCTACCCTGATACCTTGGAAATCAACACTGGTCACATTATAGCAGCTGTTCAGTAGGATGGTCTCTTTTCTGACATGATGTAATCTGCCCTCTTAGGCGAGAAAGTTTAACATACTTTTAAAAATGGAGTGATAGAGGGCAAATTATAAAGAAGTCACAACAAGCCAACTTGTATTCTTTTGTTGAGGATAATACAAAAATGGGTAGCAAAATTAATGTAGTATGCTATCAGAGTTATGTTCAATGAAACTGGGCACGAAATACATGCAATATTACAGGGAGTATTATTAGATATATTACTCATATTTTTTTTTAGTATTAAGAATTTAAGTATTAAGAATTACTGTCATTATTAGACGCACATCTCTGATTTTTTATGGGAATTGAGGCATTTTAACAGGCATTTTAAGAGTTTATTTTGGTGAGATGGCAAATAATCAAAGGAATAGGGATGGATGTAGAGAGAGGATTTGCTATGGTGAGCAATGCTTAGTCTACAGTGGGATTCAGACTACAACAGGCTTCAGACTATAATGGTATTCAGACTTGACTAGGGTCCAGATTCCAATGGTGTACATATTCTAATGGGATTCAGACTATAATGGAGTACAGACTACAGTGGGCTACAAGCGCTAATGGGATTCAGATTATAATGGGGTACAGACTATGATGGGATTCAGTCTACAATGAGGTACAGGTTCTAATGGGATTCAGACTACAATGGGGTGTAGACTACAGTGGGCTTCAGACTCCAACTGGGAACAGATTATAATGGGGTTCAGACTACAGTGGTGCACAGACTACAATGAGGTATAGACTACAATATGATATAGATTAGAATGGGTTCACATTGCAATGGGGTGGAAATCAGAGATTGAGTACATTTCTCTAAATTTAAGTAGCTCAAGAAAACAGAATTCAGGCTCAAGTAATGATAGGTAATCAGGCAGAGGTTAATAAGAATTAACGTGTTTGACTCCTGATTATGCTCCCCATCCCCATCTTACTGTTATATTTCCTAAACTGGGCTATCCTGATATTGCAGTAAAGTGTTGCCTGTCATCTCTGCACATATGATTGGTGATTTCTGTGCTTAGAAAACATTCAGTTGTTTATCTGGCAAGATAACATTGACCCCGATTAATAAATTCAAATAAACAATAATAATCTGGAAAATACATGTAGAGCCATGAACGGGTGTCAGGAATTATATGTTATTTTCACATGAAATTACAATTGTTGTTAGCAATATGCCCAGAAAAGTTATGCTTTGCTTTATGCTTTTATCTGTGTGGAGAAAAACACTGTATAAATACTTTAATTGCCATCATGTTTACAGTCTGGAAGATCACAAACAGAGACATTCCAGGTAAAATGCTCTTGAAATTACTGGCACAAGAAAAAAAAAACAAAAGGAACAGCGAAAAGGAAAGAGCCTCTTACCGAGACTGAACAGGAAGGCAGCTCCTGCCGTAGACAAACAAGGTGCCTCGGAGGCAGAGAACCTTTGGTGCATGTCGGCTTTTTCGGCTTAGCGACGAGGCCTTAAGACGTTTGCTGGGACTGGAATTTGCCAGATATGCGATTTGGCTTCAGCAGGCACAGTGAACCAAGCATACGCTGGTTTGAACCAGAGAGCCCCAAGTCTTTTCGTGGCTACAGTCTTTTTTGCCTGCTAATTGTTCTCAAGAGACTGTTTATTTTCTGGCCATGGCTAAATCTATTTCCGGCAAGGAAATACGGTCTGCTTTTGCCCTATACTCTTTTTATCTTTCCTTTTGCCCGTTGCTGAATGTGTTAGCAGTGAAGGTATTTTTGTGAGCCTCTCTATTTGACTTAGCACATTTGTAGACATTTAATAATCAATTTATTCATTTCTTGCAGCAATGCAACAGTAGTGTAGTTTTGTATCAACATCTTGCTTAGATTTGTTAATGAAAATAACTGTTTTGTCATCAAAGAAAAACCTACAAATGTACGGGAGAAAAATAATGTTTGAACATTCTCATCGGTTCCTGTAAAATATCTATATTACGTACATTTTTATAGAAAAAATAAGTTGTTACCTATGTTACATGCCCAGTGGTCTTGCTGTATATTAATGCGCCGTGATTGTGCTGCGGTGAATTTATGCAGTAGTTCCCTGTTGCTTTTGCTACAGAATCTCTATAACCATAGTAATTTCTTGAAGGGGAACTCCAATGGAAAACTGTAATTTTATAGGTCATACAATAGCGATCTGTACTTACATCTGCCCTGGATTCAGATTAGACATCAGTACGTGACCTGTTCCTGATGACCGTAAACCGTGTATTTATTGATGGATGGACTAGTTCATGTTTGACTACAGGGTCATATGACAATTTTTTTTTTTTCACCAGCAGTTGTGTTAATGTGTGTGAATGTGTATACAAAACAAATTGAGCCAAAATAAAATTACATTTTCTGGAGTCCTCCTTAAATAACAGTATATGATTTAGGCATAAGTAGGAATATATCATGTTGGTTAACAATAAAATGAAAGTGAAACACAAGGTTTCTTTGCAGAGTCCCTTGTTCAGTAATGTCCAATGAAATTCAGATTGAAGATTGCAGTCTCCCTAGGCAATGAATTAAATGGTAGATTTCAGTGGAAAAATAAAAGTGATAAACACGCCTTAACAGGGTGATAGGATATCCCCAGGTCATAACTGGGTCGTCACTTGGTTTTTGTTGGTTTTTGAATAATAAATCGGGTGCTAAGATTTCTAGTCGTTTTTATGCCTGACTTTTAACCTGCAGTTTACATTTATATGTTTCTGCATGATTTCTAATTTTCAGATTCATTAGTGAAGCATCAGTAATCAGTAATCTGCATGGCTCGATTCATCTGAGACATTTCTATGCCACAGAAGATAATAATGGAGAAAACTGTAGCATTATTGGTATCAAGTACTAATCTTTGCAACCAAATCAGTAACCGTTATTTAAGAATGGTAAGCCTAATTGCCATAGAAGATAGAAGATTAAGCCTAATTCCCATATCTTATTATCATAAACAACTTATTTTTATCATTATTATCTGCACTGGATAGAGGATAAATGAATGCAGTTTCATACTATGCCTTTTATTACTTAAGGCTTTTGTTTCAGTTGTTCCTTTCATCTAAATAACAATATTCTTGTGTTTCTTGCACTTTTTAAATACTGCTCTGGCACATTATAATGACAGCATGCTTTGGCTACTCAGCCTCCTTCTCTGTGCCACTGGAGTCCTGTGTAATACAGTGGAGCTGCAGGAAGACGAATGGTGGGACCACATGACCTCATGAAGGTCCGAGGCGTGCCACACACACCCGATACTGACCCCAAGTTCTTGTCACCTTCTGCTCGGTGATAATGGTTTGCATCTCGGCTCCTTGAAATATCAAAAAACACATCAATACAAAAAAAAAAACAACGGGGTAAAAAAAATCCCGCTGTTATGCTGAATGCCATGTGTGACGTGATGACAGCGAGCCAGGCCAGCGTGGGAACTCTGCCCAGACCCAGCCCGCTTCCTCATTGGCTGTCCTGTCACATGGATGTTGCTGCGTCACTCTGTCTTTCCTGGCACGAGATCCCAGCAGCAGCAATAGCTTCCTGCTAGATGGTCCATTGGAAACACATTTAATCTCTGCCAGCGTATGGTGGGAGAACAGAAAGAAGCTGCTCGGAATTTAAACAGGGATTGAAGATAATGACAGTGCTTGCATTTCGCAGTAATTATAACTGTTTTTCTAAATTTTTATTTTGTTTTTTTTAGCTGTTAAAATGGTTACAGCATCTTATTCTTTTTTATTACTTAACAGGTGGGAAACTTGTATGAACGTATGTATGTGGTACATAAAATTATAGCTGCATGAAGTATTTTGGACCACTTTGTAATTTAATACCAGGTGCATTAACCTGATTTCAGTTAATTATCCATACATGTATCCAGTCTGTTAATTATGCTCAGGATAACAGGGTTAAGTTATTTATCATCTATTTATTTAATTATTTCATATGTGTTTGCTGTAGTATTATAAATCAATATTGCTTGCCATTTAGTGTTTATTAATACAAAGAATGTTCACCTAATAATTTATCACTTACTGTCAGGCATAAAATGTTTAGTTGCACCATATGGCTAATTAATTAGAAAGTGTATAACCATTACAATCATATAACACCAGCTGTTCTGGTTAAAAGACAACATTTATTTATCCTGTCAAAATCTGATCCGTGTCTGATTATGAATATGCTTGATGTTAATTAAACGCAAGCGTTAGGGGGAAAGGCGTTTTGGCATCTCAGATTACAAGAAGGTAACGTAGTTTTGCATTTTTTAGATGTGTAATTTTAACATACTTCTCAGGGAGTACAGACTGTAGCAGAAAATATTGATAGATTACTACAGAAAGATGGACCCTAACAGCAAGCCCTGCTGCTAATGATCAATCTTTCTGGCCACCGTTTCCAGTAAACTTCATATCTTAAAACAGTTACTGCTGGAGAATAGTCAGGTGGGAAATAATCGACATTCAGTGTTTTGAGATCAAAATTGCTTGTGGGCAGTCCACAATTTGATGGGATACTAACTTTGTTAGGAAAGTTATAAATATTTCTGGTAGAAGATATACATCAAAATACAGTATCCTTTTTTAGTCTGTTAGCTTTAAATTTTGTGCTTTTCATAGGTGCTTTCCTCTCGCCGCCTTACTCCACACTCAAATCAGTGACTAGAGTCATCAGTCAGCCTGTAATCAGTAAAAGGTGCTTTCCTATCGCCGCCTTACTCCACACTCCCAAATCAGTGACTAGAGTCATCAGTCAGCCTGTAATCAGTAAAAGGTGCTTTCCTCTCGCCGCCTTACTCCACACTCTCAAATCAGTGACTAGAGTCATCAGTCAGCCTATAATCAGTCATAGGTGCTTTCCTATTGCCGCCTTACTCCACACTCTCAAATCAGTGACTAGAGTCATCAGTCAGCCTATAATCAGTCA
>JABFEB020000132.1:25575241-25591623 GCA_019775895.2 Stomatorhinus ivindoensis
TTATCATCCTCCCTAGAGTGAGGCAGAACCCTATCATCCTCCCTAGAGTGAATTAGTACTTTATCATCCTCCCTAGAGTGAGGAAGAACCCTATCATCCTCCCTAGAGTGAATTAGTACTTTATCATCCTCCCTAGAGTGAGGCAGAACCCTATCATCCTCCCTAGAGTGAATTAGTAATTTATCATCCTCCCTAGAGTGAGGCAGAACCCTATCATCCTCCCTAGAGTGAATTAGTATTTTATCATCCTCCCTAGAGTGAGGCAGAACCCTATCATCCTCCCTAGAGTCAGGCAGAACCCTATTATCCTCCCTAGAGTGAGGCAGAACCCTATCATCCTCCCTAGAGTGAGGCAGAACCATATCATCCTCCCTAGAGTCAGGCAGAACCCTATCATCCTCCCTAGAGTCAGGCAGAACCCTATCATCCTCCTTAGAGTGAGGCAGTGCCCTTTTATTCTCCTTCATACACATGTCCCTGGCTACAGGTCATGCTTAGCCCAAACCAGCTAACCCTCTTGTCACATGCTGGGGAGAAAGTCTTAAAGCCATAGTAGGCCTACTTTTCTGTCAGAGAAGAACATATATACATTATCCTGCCCAATCTGGATTTGTGGGTTCTCTGTTGATCTGAATGCTCTTCCTGGGTAAAATCCTTCTGTAGGCTTTGAAAACATCTGATGGGTTGCTTGTATGCCCCAGCTTTGGGTTTTCTGTGATTCCCCTTCCTGTCACTCTACTGAATGCCCCAGAACATGAATATTCCATGGCTCCACTGTACAGTTCACCAAACAAAAACTTTGATTTACTTACTGTTGACTTCCTTTTCTAACAAACAGCTAATGCTAGCTTTGAGGCTTTCTCCTCAGCATGTGAATTTGATGCCAGGACAACAGCTTCCTCCTGAATGTAAACAAGAACACAGTGTTTAGGACCTGCACACCAATGTTCTCAACAGCCTACTTACCCCTCACATGTACATTTGTAAATACGTGTTTACTCCTGGACTCCAGCACTACACTCCACTTACTGCCAGCTTTGCACCATGGATATATATGATGATTATTTAATGTTGTTAATACGTCATATCTTGTCTTTTAGACTTTCGGTCCATAGTCTGGGGCTCAGCAACCTTGCATTTCACTGTACATTGTACTCAGTATAATTTTGCATGTGATAAACTTGTTTTATCTGGAGTAATATGCTAAGCAGTGCTGTAGGTAGGCTTGAAAGTGTCATATTTTTCCTACTGATTCCTATTGGTCAGGTGATCACTTAAATTATACATCAGCAGCACAGAAATGTTAATTGAATGTGACAAAGGCACGCTGAAAGCAGGGGATCACTCCAGCTGAATGACCAGCTAGCTTTCATCTCTGTTTTTCCTCATCTGAGTCACATATTCATACGCAACATTGCAGCTCCCAGTGCCAGAATTTGCGTGCCAGCTCACAGCTGGACTGCCCACCACCGCAGAGGTTTTCTCCCTTAATGCAACACCATTAAAAAATAAAGGGAATGCAACAGAGTTGTTGTGAGCAGTGACTGTGGTGTAGCTGCGGAGGTTTTGAAATTCAGGTGAGTGTTGTGTACCTTTGAGCAATGAGCGGAACCTCGTCGGTTCCAGTGAAACATGTTGCTCTTCTTATTTGCTTTGTTTAAAACCACCAGCTATGCAATGCATTGATACCGGACAGACCAGACGGTTATATCTGCTGACTGTGGTCTAGCCAGACAGTCAAAGACTGGACTGGGAAACATTGGCCTGGGAACATGATGGTCTATCTCAATGTCATGGAATCAAATCCTGTTTCAGCTTCAAAAAGCTCCAAAGGGTTAAGAGAAAATACTGGGGAAATGTCCAAATTTCTGGCCTTATAGAAATCCGCGGGTCAGGCATGTTTGCTGTTGATCAGCATCGCTCTGTGGAAAAGCCATGCGCCTCCTTCATATAATTATTTTTGGCACGAGAAACACTAGCAGCAGGCAGCTGTTCACAGACAATTGAAAAGCTGTTTACGTAAACATAGAATCATAAATTCATGCACTGGGCGTCAGGAAAATTAACCGACAATGCAAACGAGATGAGGCCACTCTGCCCGTCTTGTTGCTTTGCATATGTATGAAATGTTCAGATTGTATCTGGTACAGATTAGAATTGGCCTAAGGACTGTCTCTCCACTTCACCACCAGAAGGCTTCAACTGAAAATCTCAATGCATTGTGAAAAAAATGTTTTCTATCTTCTGTAGCGTTTTCCATCTAGATTCCGTTAAAGACCTTTTTGAATTCAGGTTTAATAGTACAAAGAACAATGAAATTCATACACTTGTGCTTCCTTCAAACTAAATGAACAACTGGCTGCTAACACTAATCCTGAGAGATGCCATTGTTGATTTACATCAAAATTGTTCTTTGATTGTATGCACACTCAGTCACCTGTAGGGCGCCTGACATTTTTAAGTACACAATGATTGAAATACAGGTGAAAGGACTGCTGAACTTTGCCCAAGAAAATGATGGTTTACTGTAATTTGATCAGGAACATATCATACATCTGTTAGATTAATAATGACTTTCATCTACATAATGAACTGACACCAATTTAAATGTTAACCTAACTGCAAAGATATGAATGCTAATAAGGCTGAGATGTGGAAACGAATCATTTGAAAATCTGGCATGTTAAGGAACAAAAGAATATTAGCGTAATTTAACTACTACTCTGATGTGTGACTGACATTGACCACCATAAATAATAGCTGCAGGCCACAGTATGATTCCAATTAGCCTTGGATAGAGGAAACTTATCATCATTATCAAAGTTAGAGATCAAAGTCAAATGCTGCAATTTAACATCAGTAAATCATATCAGAGGCATGAGGCCAAATGTGACAATACTCAAATTGCAAACATATACATGGTAACACTTCATTATACGGGGCACAAATACTTAGTAATAATAATAGTTACTGCTGAAACACAAATTTTGAACAAATCATTAACAAATATAGTCACTATATTTGTAATAAAAGATGTCATAATTCATTAATGATGAACAAACATGAGATCAGTATTAACTAAGACTTAGTTTGCGGTTAATTAATGCATGAATGTTCTGTGTGTGGAGTTTGCATGTTCTCCCCATGTCATCGTGGGGTTTCCTCTAGGTACACTGGTCCCCTCCCTGTCTGTGGGTCCCCGAGAACCAGATTAGGACACATTGCTGTAGAGAGATATACTCAAGCTGAATTCTATTATAGGTTCTACTTAACTGTACAATATAATTAATACATTTCAAAACACTTTAATATTTAATATAAGCCAATATAAATGATTATAAGCCAAAATTAATTAATGGCTCCTACCAATATGCCTGTGCTGATTTTTAATAGACCTCAGAATGACCACTTAGGGCATGTCACCAGTTATTAATAGGCGAGACGCAGCCAACAGGACGGCTAGGTTTCAGCCATCTGTGGTCATGTGATCAGTTCCGTTTCCTCTGTGGGAATTCTGTGATACAGGAGGTAGCGTGAGCTGGAACACTCTGAATTCCCATGGATTTACCTTTGAAGTGTTTCACTGACTCTGACCCCCCAGACCCTCAAGTAGGCTGCACACTTTGCTGCACGCGAAAAGAGATTTTGCACACTCAGCATTGCCTGACAAGTGCAGTGCTCCTCATGGGCCACTGGAATGAGGTGAGGAGGCCAGATCATAGCCTCTGCAGTCTTCATCAGTAGGCTGACATCCTTGAACCTCCAAATGCCTCCATCTCTGTATATTCTGCACTTAATCAGAATTACAATTATAATTTGATATTCAGTTGTATGCAAATATAGGATTATAATAGTTATTGTAATATTCCAGCTTGTTCCTACAGTTCTTGTATTTGTATATTGAATAAATCCCTATTTGAATTTCTTATAACATGTGATCTACTGTTAATCATAGCACTACAGTGGGCTTCCCTCAAGTGATTACCAACCAGGATCAAGAGGTATATATTTCTGCATGGATTATGGACTTGTCTATTCCATCCATCATTGATACCATTTAATCTATCTGGGTCATAGGGAAGCTGGAGACAATCCCAGCATCTTTGGGCAAGAGGCCAGTCCACCACATAAAAACAGCCACACCTATGAGTAATCAGTTAGTCTGCATGTCTTTGGATGGTGAGAGGAAATGCACACACGCACAGGGAGAATACACAAAGTCCACACAGAAAGGTACCCTGGGTGACCCAGGGATCAAACCCAGGACCTTCTGACTGTGAGGTGACAGTGCTAATCACTGCACCACCATGCCACCCCTACACTGCAGCTCATATTCACTGAATATATTAATCATGCGTTGCCGTCCTGCCACTATCAGTTCTCCTGCTTTTAAATCTTCTGAGAAATTGAATCTGTAAATGCTTTGCAATAACCAGATAATGAAAATGTACCATATTAAATGCAATTATACAGATTAATTGAATCTCCTGGTCTGCCTACCCATTAGTCACTGCCACTGCATTTCTCATACTGTGGCAGATTGACAGCATTAGGGGCTTATACATTAAAGCTTACTTAAAATAATTACAATACATTAAACTTACTTAAAAGTTGGACTCATTCATATGCATGAATCACCTGTGCATATGCTAATTAAACAAGCTTCGCAGCCTTTGCTAAAAAACGGGGGCTATGTTGTTAATGAAAGCTGTTTTTGGCTTGTTTAATGGGCAGTAAATATTTTAATAGGATTCAGCTTGTGTTTGGAAAATAGCAGGTTCCCCATTATGGTAAACAACTCCATTTTGAGAAACTCATCAAGTGACTGCATCATCAGAATGATGCTCTAGCACACAGAATGATGCTCTAGCACACAGAATGATGTTTGGGCTGTGAAGGCACAGTGATGGTTCACTCTCTCTCTCATTACCCGTCTGACAGATTCATGGGGCCCATTTCTGGGCCTTGAACCTTCTTGTCATAAAACAAAATAAAGTCTAATCACTTGGTCCATGACCAGTATGGCTTTTGTAAAGTTGACACCATCCATCCATCTTTTGTTCCCACTTGTGCAGTTCAGGGTCACAGGAGTGCAGAGCCTATCCTGGTAGCTGTGGGCGTAAGGCAGGGAATAACATTGACACACAAAGGCACAACTACGGGCAATTGGGAAACTCCAATTAACTTCAGCACCAACACAGGGAGAACATGCAAACTCCACACACATGGAAACATGAGCCCTGAGCCTAGACGTGTCAGGCAAGAGTGCCAACCACTGTGCCACTGCAGCACAGTGCCACTCAAGAGGGCACCATCCATAACAGAGGATAATTCCCGCGCCAATCCTTTCAATCACAGGTTATGTTATACCTGCCATTCTCCATTGCATTGCTGATGCCTTATGACTGATTTAATCCAAACGACCAATAAAACCTGGCCAACCAAGCCTTAATTGGTCTTTAATTCAATTGGCATTTAACTGAAACAATTAATTTGGGGACATGTTTGTTTTTGATTTTTTTTGTCATTGACTTGCATATTTCATGTGTGCGACAATGCAACATTTGTAAAATTATTTTTCTAAGATTTGCAATTGCTTGGTGGGTATGACAAACATTTCATTGTGGTTTAAAGACATTTAAAAGGGATAATTTTAGAACAACACCTTGTGAATTAGTATTTCAGAAAATGCCTTATGAAAAGTGCAAGCTGACATATAAAGATATCAGTGTGGGACATTCACACAGCTAAGTATATTGGCATTTTGTGTAGAACTAAGTAGATGAGCAGTAAATGGATCACAAGTCACCTTGCAGGAACCCCCTCCAGGGTTCGGGGCATGAATGCCTTCCAGGTCAGTGTGGTCACATGGCTAATTTGGTATCACTTTACAATAAGGCTCCCTTTTGCCTTGTAAATGGTAGTTAACTCATTAATAAAAAGAAAACTGTGTTACAACTTGCTTAAAATTATCTATTAATAATTTACAAAGTGCTACAACCTAATTAACAACCAGATTATAAACCATTCATAAACCCTTCGTATGGGTAGCCTTATTGTAAAGTGGCACCTTAATTTTGCTCCCTCCCACTGTTGCACATTGTCTCTGCAATGTTGTACTAGAGCAGTGGCTATGGCGCCGTTGGTCTGGCCACGGTCAGGACCCAGCCTGTTCCCTGGTGTAGCAGCACTTTTCTGTAAAGTTGCATTCAGTTGTTGAATTTGCAAAAAAAAAAAAAAAAAACCACATACTTTTTTGCCTCTGTGTGTCAAACAAGAATAGCTGGAAGCCCGTCGTCGTGATTCAGTTTATCCAGTTATTCAGTTATGGAAGCATCTTTCAAAAACACTCAACGGTTTGGTGCCAGAATGATATTCCTCAAGGATTTTCAAGGTCAGAGTTACATAATGCATTACACAACATGCCAGGCTTCATTACTGACACCTTTGTCCATAATGTGCTAAACTGTCTCAGCATAATAATTCATTCTGCTAAGGAAATTACAGTCTCCTGTTACAGAATTATAACTAATAAGTGAATTCCCATATGACGATGAAAATGACGTGCTCATGAGTGATTTTTGTCATCTCGTGTCTTCATTAATTCCCTGGTAATGTTCAGTTCACATCCAACCATCCATCTTCCACAACTGCTTACCCAGTGCAGGGTTTGGCTGAGCACGGAATTTGCCACAGGGGGCACAAGGCAGGAGGAGCCCTGGACAGACTATTTGGAGATGTTACGTTTCTTAACAACATCTGGTAGGAAATCTGCAGAAACACACTGACCATGTCTGAGTGCAGACCATATGTCTGATCATTCGTTAATGTGACCAACACATGATTTCGTGTGAGCTGTATTATCATAGCTGCAGATGGGCCCTGGTAATACCATGTGATATGTCTGAATGGACTAGCTCTCTCTATAAATGCATTTTCAGGGAACTTAGAGGCATAGAGCAGTGATTGTTTGGCTAGTGGTGGGAGGCTGGTAATCGCTGCAAAAGATTCTGCGCCTTGTGCAGAAATACTTAATATGCATGCATTCCTAATATGAGGAGCAGGTCAAAGAAGATTGCACTTGATTTGATGAGTCCCTTCTCTGGTGGACACCAGGTTCCCAAAGGTGAAGGCATGGTAAAGGGCACGCATAACTGTGGAACGTTAGTTTAATTGAACAATCCATAGAGAGAAAAGGCCAGATGAGAAACTCCCACTTCACTGGTATTGAAGAAATTTGCAAACCAGCTTTGCGAAATTAAGAGGTTTCCATTAAAATGCATATTCTAAACCTGATATTCACTGGTGGCTTCTCGGAGCTCCTTGAGAACTAAGTGAGGTCTGGATATAGACCACAAATGACTGTCTTCATCTATAATATCTGGACTTGTTGCCCCTCTGCTGCCCTGTGAGAGAGTGCAGTTGGCTATGGATCTGTTTTATACCTTCACTGACTAAACGTGCAGTCAGAGATGGAGGGGATGGATTGTTTTAAGAGTAGGCTGGATAGGGTCAAATTCAGCAGACTTTATAAAAATAGAGACATCTTTCAATCAAAACAGTCGCGAGACTAGAACATGGCTTCCTACTAGACGGTGTTGACACAATGATTTTGGTGCTTTTAGCTTGGATTTAAAAACACTTCAATGGAATGCATACAAAGAGCAGCCAAATTTGAGTTCAACGGCTAGACAAAAATGGAAGTGTTCTATAAAGCTACTCTCTACCTTCTAAAGCTTCATGCTGAGAAATTCCTTTTTCATTGTCTTGTGAGAAACCAGTCATTGAACTTCCCAATGAATGAATCCTATACATAGTTCTTATAATTTATGTAATATTTTTTGGAAAACTGCATAGTCCTCGCTGACAGCAATCAGGGTTCATCAGCAGTAATGCACAGGAAATATTTTACTTTTTTTTCTGCTTTGTTTGCAGTTCTTAGTAATTCCAATAGCTATTTTTTGTGCTAGAACAATGGCCAAACATCTTAGTGCATTTCAAGGGGCAGAACTCTTACCAGCGTCCCCTAAAAGCCCATTGCTGCCCCTGCACTAGCATTCACCAGGATAAAAGGAGCTAATGGATCCCGTCGCAATGAGACCCAGAGCCGCACCCAAAATCTGTCTGCCACACAGCGCTCCGCTTACTGCTCTGCCTGCTGGGGAGACCTTCAGAGCTTTCCCGGCACCATAGCATCCATAATCAGTGCATCAGGCATGACACAAAAAGTCATTTCCAGTGAGCAAAGTGACCCATTGGTTTGCAGCCTTCCTGTGCCCTGTTTTTACACCATCAGTAGAGGCCATGCAGTGCATTTTGCATCTAATTAAATCCATCTTTGCTTGCTTAGCTGGGGGAAGACATGAACAATGAACCAATGTATCTGGGGAGAGAAGCAGGGATGTTCAGGGAACACAGCACCTGGTCAGGAGCAGCCCCCCCCTCCACTCCACTCCACTGCAAATATATGTGAAACACTTATCAGAGTTAAAACACTGGCATCATACCAACAGGCAACATGCTACTTTTACATCCTCATCTTTATGTATACTTCCTCATTATGGTGAGTCATAACACACAAAAAATATTTGGTACAGTACTTAAAACAATTTTGAAATGTTACAGTCTGTAAAGTTGTGTACTCAAACTGCGCTGTATTTAACAAATTTAAAGGAAATTTTAAAGAATTTGCTAACTACTGCAGTGCATGATGGGTATAATATTTGGAGGCTACTTAAATTTCGGCTGCTGCCACCGGCATAGGCAGGGCCAAGGTCTATATTTGGAAAGGGGTATGCATGGTACATTTTTGCCCTTAGGCCTACAGTTGTTCCACCACTGCTCCTGGTGTTTCAGGCAGAATAGGAGGAGGGTCCAGGATGGGCAGTGAGTGGTCAAGTGGGCTAAGCCTCTGTGATTGTGATCAGAAGGTTGCTGGTTTAAACCTGGCCTTGACACTTCTACAGATCCTTAAGCAAGGCCCACAACCCCCAGCGCCTGGGGCACTGCCTTCTGTGACCAGCTTGCTCTTAACTGCAGAGAACAAGATGGGGGAGGCAGGAAGAGAATTTCCTTACAGGGATCAATTATCACTATTTATTAGCAGTAAGGTGTCATCTGTGTGGTGTCTGTGAGACTATGGACATTATCAAAAATGACCTGCTACTCGTGCTCTCAAACATAAATATGTCCGTCGTGGAATTACGGCCCCCTGTAGAAAGCAACACTAAAACATTCAAAATGAAAAATTCCATGAATGAAAAATAGTGTCCAGAATGAAAAAGAACGAAGTTCATAAAGGCTTCTGCCCACATGTATTGAAAGACTCATGGATGCCTCCGTCATCACGCACGCCAGCTGTCTATCGCCACGCACTCCGGCCCTACTTCACTGCACACATTGGTTCTCCATCATCATGCTCAGTGGGTCACATCACTGCACATGCAAGATCTCTGTCTCTGTGCATAGCAGGCCTCAGATCGCAGTGCATGCCAACTCTCCATCACCACACATGCGGGTTCTCCGTCACGCGCACGATGGGTCACACATCACCGCACCTGCTGGCTCTCCAACATGATGCACATCGGCACTCCATCACCGTGCATGCCAGCTTTTTTTGGTCACCATGCACCGCTGCATCACCATGCCAAGTCTCGATCATCGTGCACACCAGTTCTCTGTTACCATGCATGCCGGCTCTCCATCACCATGAACACTGGCTTTTCATCACCACACAATGTGGGCTCCCTATCACCAGTCCTATCACCGCCCAGGGCTGCCAGCAGGACCCCGCCACTGAGAGTAGGATGGCTGAGAGATGGGAATGGGTCGGCCCGCATGACTGAGGCATTAGTGGTGTTAGAATGAGGAGAAGAACTGGGACAAAGCTGGAGGACATGGATGAATCACATGCTCCAAATTATACCTGATGAGGCCCATCTGAGGAACAGTACCTGGGACCAAGGGTGACAATGCTCTCCATCATCACCGTTCAGTATCCAGCTCACCCGCTCTCTGTAAATCAAGGCTGCTAAGCTGAGATGGATTCCAGCCTTGAGGTGCAAGCATGCGGTGCACTTGTGAAAAACAAAGCATGGATCTATAATACATCCATCACTGGCACTTCCAGAGGCTGGAGAACATTGAGGAGTGACGTGTTTAATTAGCCGTGCTTATTTCACAACAGCTCAGCTCCTGCCATCAGACGCGATGATGGTCTGATGTGCTTTTTGTTCCAGCTGCCTGAATCATTTATCCTTCAAGGGTTATATGAGGGAACACCAGCAGAAACACTGGCTAAGAAGAGGTGGGAGAAGCTCCGTCCATCTGAACTGAGGCACCATAGTCCTGGGTCTGATCCAGAAACCTTCAAGCTTCAGCAGGATAGTACACCGGGGCATTGTAGGGTACCCACGATATACTCACACACTCACCACAATTAATGACACCAATGCATTTCAAAATCTCTATCATTACCAAACAGCTTTCCAATCCTAATGACACATTTACAGCCAGCCACTTATTAAGGGGAAATGTTGAATATTTTTTTTTTTTTAAAAGCACTAAAATGGTTCACTTGATCTGGGCCACACTTTTCAACACTTTCATCTGTATGTCTGCAGATGGTGATGGGGGTGGCCTGTTCTGGGAGAGATTCAAAAACAGTAAAGTCAGCCAATGATACGGTTCTACACGGTCTGAGGGACTGCGCCAACACATATGGTGGTAAATTTAAATAAAATCACATTATCTAAGAAACCAAAAAGTATCATTGCACATATTTGTGCCCTGAATTTCCATTATTTAGTAATTTGTCAAATTCTGCTATTTTATTGTATTAACTAATCTTTTCAATTGAATTAGTGTCTTAATATATCAAGGACACCAAGCAAATTTTCATTCATCATAAAATAAAAATCAACACTTATTAATTTTTAGAAGGAAAGCCATGGATTTCTAGAAAGTTTCAGTCCCTTTTTCAGCAGTCTAAGACAAATAGGAAATCAAAGGGAGTTCTCAGCCAATGTTTTCAGCTTAACGTGAATTTAATGGAAATCAACTAAGCGATTCATTCAATCGACAGCTCAATCAAGCCAAATTAATTTGGATCGTAAACCCACATACACGGTGCATTTGGAGCACCAGGGCTGGGATACACTGTCCACATCATCTTCCCGTGTCCTACATGCACCGGTTAAAATGCAATAAGTATAATAGGCCTCATGATTTTTTCATGAAATTTCAGGTGCACAGGCACAGCAGAGGGAAAGGCAGTGCCGCATTAACACTGTCTGCCTTGATGAGCACGTTCCTCATATTGCTACAGCACACTGGCCACGTTCATCACTTTCAGCAGCTCTACTGAAGCCACCTCCTGTTTTCTATCATGTAGCTGAATGGTCTGATGCACGACCCTGATGCACAACGTGCTTCTTCCACCTGATTGCGAATAACGTGTTTAAAAATCAATCATAATAAATGTAAATATCATACGGCCTCTGCATAGCAAGGTCAACCTGTCTCTGAGCCGTTTTGCAAATGTCACAGACACCTTTAATAAGAGAAGCCAGATTTTAATTAAACACCATGAATGATTTAAGAAATTTGGTATGGTATTCCCTGTTGTGACATCTCTTTGTTGGAAATAGAATACAGCCACTAATCTATATCTAACTATTTTGGTAGGCGGTGTTTTATATGCGAAGAATCTTTTCTGTTTTTCTATGATTTCTTCTTGTGATTAAATAATGGAATAATAATCAGTCATAGTTATCTTAGTAAGATGAGAGTGCTCTGAATGAGGCCTTTCTATAAACATATAGATATTTACAATCATACCCACTGGTCATGATTTAGAGTTTTCTTTGAAATAATCGAACGAAATCTTTGAACTATCCAGATGTTTAGTGTAAATGTCACATCAATTTCCCTGTAATGGTGCATCTTCAAATGTTGCTAAGCATTTCAGTCCTATTGTTTGCTCTGCCATATCTGTCTGTGTTTTTTCGTTGAAAATGAATCAAAACAGTATTTTGTACTGGAAGTAGCGATCTTACACACTCTGCTTGTCTGCTTATTAGAGAGCAGTCGTCTTAACATTAAGACCAAAGCGTGTGTCATTTTTCCAAGAAAATCATTGAGAGACACGTGTAGGGGCTAAAAATGGATGAATGGGGTGTGGTAAGGACTGTTATCATCCCTGTTTGCATTACCTGGGAACAGTACATTGGCTTCTCTAATGCGCAACACTGGTCTTCCTAATGGCAAAAGCTTGAAGCGAGTGATGATCTGCATCTGGATTAGTTTGTTCCTAAGGCAACACATTTTGGCTTTGGCATCATACATTCACATTTTCCTTTGAAGACACTCTTAGGTAGTACCTGCTTATTTCAAATGAACAATATTAAATTAAATTAGCATTCACAACAGTTTAGCCAGTAGGTTACTTAAAATTAAGATTTATTTTCCGTGAACCCGTGGTTTCCAGGCCTGCGAACTAATTGAACATATTACATTAACTAGAAGACATAAGCGGTGTACATATAAACACACAATTTTCATTTGCAAAATTAAATAAAAAAATTGAAATAGTAATGCAATAATCAGTTACCTATAAATGATCATAAATGGTCATTAATGCCATCCTTCAATGAAGCATCAGTGGGTGAGGAAGCCTAGCTAAAATATTTAGGATGGTTGCAGGCAGAAATATCTAGCAGATTAAATAGGCCAGTAATCCCAGTGTTGAAACTGGTTTCATACTGGTCTTTAATTCCTTGACAGTGCTACTCACTGGCAGGGCAATTCGGGGCCACATGCATTCAGCATTCCTCACTGGTGGTTTCCAGATTCACCGTGATGGAACGCATTGTTGTTGTCCAATTACATGGTTCTGATGGGACATCAGACTTACAAGTATAAATAAACCTAAGTCAGGCTGATCTCTCTGGGCTCAAAAGGACTCACATTGTGAAATATGGGATGATTTGCTGATGTGCTGCTTTGGGTCATGATTTTTATGACACGTGGAAGGCACCCTGGATTGTTGATACTGACTCTGAAACCCCAGAATGTCAAATTTAAGCCAAATTTCCTGCCAATTTCTACAGTAATTGAGCACAGGACCATCTGTCAATTCTAACTTTATCAGCACCTGTCAGAGAACACATCGATCAACAAAGATGACAGATGTTCGAAGCCAGCTTAATAGGACTGTTTCTCAAAGATCTGAAGATCTTTACAAGGACTTATAGTTTTCTTGTTTTATCCCAAGGTCGTTGGTATAACGTAAAATCACTACAGTAACAGATACTGAATTGTTCATACAGTATCTGAGTGGATTATAAAAACTCCAGAAACCACTTTGCCTGGAGTGGTTTATGTCATGTTCATCTCGAAAGTCTCAGCAGTGTTATTCTCCAAAACCAACAAGATGCGACTAAAGCTTCGCTGAAAGCTGCAGCAGCACCCAAGGCAGCCCCGGGTAAGTTTGGGGATTCAATTTCCAGGACAAGTGTCCTCACTGACGCGTTACAAAGCCAGAAAGTACTCTCCCGCTTAAATGTCTAATAATTTACTCATAGAATCAGTCTCTGAAGCAACTACACAAAGTACACGCTGCTTCACACCTCTGAGACCAGGGTTCAGGGTTCCGTGTGTGGAGTTTGCATGTTCTCCTCGTATCACCGTGAGGTTTCGTCCAGGGACTCCGGTATCATGAGGATAACACGCCGAGGATCACTGGAGTTGCCAAATCTTCTGTAGGTGAGGATGTGTGTGTGAATGGTGTCGATATGGCCCTGATAGCTAGGCATCCCATCCAGTGTTATTCCCTGCATTGCACCCCTTCCTTCCAGCTGCAGCCCTGCACTGAAAAAGTGGCTATAAAAAATGTATGGATAGATGGGCTTTGGATGTACAGTCGTACAGGGTTTTGATTTCCCTCCACAGATACCAAAATCTGCAGATGCTCAAGTCCCATGTATGAAATGGTGCAGTACTTGCATATGACCTGCACGCATCGTCCGCCACTTTATGAACATTTGCTTTATGCCGCTCCGCTTTTATGAAAGATTAAAATTAATACCTCTTTTCACTAATGCAAAGAAAACCGAAGGAGATTTTCACTTTCACCATGAGAAAAATGAGAAAAGCTAGAAGAGTTTTATCGTTTGTTTGTCAGTGACCCAATTATAAATACGTAGTCATGTGTCGCATAACGTTTCACTCAACAACAGGCTGCATGCTGTATATAAAGGTGGTCCCATAAGATTATAATGGAGCTTAAAATTCCGTAAAGCCATAGCGCAACGTATTACTCATGTGTTTGTGGTGATGGTGCTGTAAACAACCTGGCTGCACTGCCAATCCTACAAAAGTATAGTATAGCACATACAATTATGTACAGTGCATAATATTCCATAATGATAATAAACAACTATTTTGCTGTTTAACGTGTTTACTATACTGTACTTTTTATCGGTCTTTAGGCTATAGCATATAGGTGTGTAATAGGTGATACCATCTAGGTTAGTGCAAGTGCATTCTGATGTTCTCACAATGACGCAATTGTGAGGAACAGTATCTTTAACACAGCAGTGAAGGTTCACAAGCTTTATTTCATAAACTTATAACCTTTGGCAGACAACCAGTAAAGGGGCAAGCAGATGTGTGGTTATAATCAGAGCAAACGAAGGGGGGGGAAACGAGGGGAAGGTTTGAGGCAGAGACGGGCAGTAAGGGAGATCGGGCAGGAGGAGCAGGGAGATCAGGGAGGGAAAGCAGGGAGATCGGGCAGGGCAAGTAGGGAGATCGGGCAGGAGGAGCAGGGAGATCAGGGAGGGCAAGCAGGGAGATCAGACAAGGCAAGTAGGGCAGATCGGGGAGGGCAAGCAGGGAGATCAGACAGGGCAAGCAGGGAGATTGGGGAGGGCAAGCAGGAATATCGGAGATGGACAGGTAAGACACAGGGAAGTATGGTGGAGCTCAGAAAGGCTCATTTACCCTTGACAATACCCCACTCTGACCCTGCCTATATTATTAGTTTACTCAGCTGATGAATTGGCCAAGGTGTGTGTATCTGCTCAGCTGACGAATTGGCCAAGGCTGACTGAGACCCTGTGCTCAATAAAGGTTATGGATGGATGGATGGATGGATCTTCTTGACAACTGTAAATTTTCTGTCTTGCGTGCTTCAGTATATTAGTGTGTCCCCCTGCGCGGGGCACCCCCTGGCTTATGGCTTGTGTGGGCTGAAATTACTGCTGCTCTCTACTGTACAAGCAGCTGGTAAAGGATGACATACAACAGTTCCACCACAGTGCTTTCATTCAGGGGTGAAATAGCAGGATCCATACCATAAAAGCTTCAGGTCCTACATTCCTGTCTGCAAGCACTTTGCTGGAGAAAAGGTGTGAATTTGATGCGAAGGCTGTGCTCACAATCTTTGATTACGCCAGATTGAACAGCTGCATGGCACCTGTGCAATTAGAAAACGTGGCCCACCGCGGAAGATCATTTGTATTTTACCCAGCACCTAGTGATATAAATTGCGCAGTGGCTGACAATTTAACAGGAATCCTCTAAGTCAGTCTTTGCTTTTCATTAACACGGCCGAACATCTTTTACCCCCGAGACTTCACTTCATTGTTCCCCCATAATAACCTCGCGGCAACCGGCGCCATGGAGTTCTTAAGACTGAAAGTGAAGCGAGAGAGAGAGAGAGAAGGTAAAGAAAGATGGGGAGCATACATATCCATCTCCTGCGGCGCTCTGGGACACCACAGGGGCTCGCAGGTTTGTATTCTCACATTGTGGCGTTACACAAAGTCATCATGGATCCTTTCACTTCCATCCCGGCTGCACTCTGGTGAGGAGCAAAAAATAAACAACCTCATAAATAAAATCCTAAAAGCATCCAACTACACAAAAATGTGTGGAACCTGAGGTATGAACTCTCCTTTGCCATACTGGCCGTCTGTGGTGTGATGCCCAGAGGGAATAAGACAGCGGATACGCCTTGTGGTTATTCTGCAGCAATATCATCGCCGGGCGATAAAGGCACTGCAATCCAAAACCCCTTTTTTAAATTCTCTGTGCTGATATGATTGTTTCATAATGACAATAAAAGGACAATCATTTAAATGAATCCTATTTTCCCTCAAATGTAGTATACCAAGCATATCCTGTTAAATAGAGATTTCTTTTTAAAAAAAACTCATTTTGATTGTGATTCTGAGAGCTTTTATAACCACCCAATGGAACTGAGAGTAATTTGAAAACCATATGATGTATTTACAGAATCATAAGAAAGCATTACTGCACAACAGACTGTCAGCATTTGGATTGGACGCTACCAGACTTTCTCATGCAGCTCACTTACC
>JABFEB020000132.1:25598896-25611292 GCA_019775895.2 Stomatorhinus ivindoensis
GACAACAAAGGGCAATCCCACACAGCAGAGGGCAATTCCACACAGCAGAGGGCAATCCCACACAGCAGAGGGCAATCTCACACAGCAGAGGGCAATTCCACACAGCAGAGGGCAATTCCACACAGCAGAGGGCAATCCCAGACAACAAAGGGCAATCCCACACAGCAGAGGGCAATCCCACACAGCAGAGGGCGCCCCGCTGTGGCAGCACATCACAAAGCACACACCCATTGGGCAATAGAGGGCCATAAAGTCACCTAAATGCATGTTTTTTTTAACTCACAGGAGGAAACTACAGACACAGAGGGAAAACTCACAGCTGGAAATACACAAAGCCCAAGGCAACACCCACTTTGCAAATTACGCTTTAAATCATAATAAAATTACATAAAATCAGACAACTCCAGTGGAGTTCAGAACATTTATCTCACCGTTTAATGAATATTAGACACCTGACTTGTAGGTAAATGCTGGAATATTTTCACTAGAACCTCACAGCAGTGTTTCAGCTACAATCATAGTCTTCAAAGACAGCACACACTGTGCTCTGTTAATTATTAGAAAAAAACATGCAAACGTGGACAAATTTGTTAGTACCCTTGCAGCTTATTGAAACACTGCTTAATTTCTCCTGAAATGTTATTCAATCGAAAGCAATTGTCTAATGTATACCTGAATGCCTTTAGTATCTGAGAGAGTAAACTAATACAACTGTGAAAAGAAATGATTTGTTGTTTATTTTACAAAGATATGCAAAAATATTATGGACAGATTTGTTGGTACTGCTAAAGAGACTATTTCTCCTTGCATTACAGTCATGCTTCAAACTAAGTGTTTAAACTTAATTAGTATCACAGGTGCCTTCAAGCTTTTTGCCAATCAGCCTATTTAAACTTAAAGAACATGCTGCTGTGTTGTTAGGTATCATTGTGTGCAGCACACTGAACATGGACCAGAGAAAGGAGAGAGCTGTCTGAGGAGCTCAGAGAGAAGATTATTGATAACCATGTTAAAGGTAAAGGCTGTAAGACCATCTCCAAGCAGCTTCCTGTTCCTGTGACCACAGTTTCCATTGCTACTAAAAAGCATAATGATGATGGGACTGTAGCCAACCTCCCATCATGTAGACTCAAGAGGAAATGCAACCTCAGGTTGATCAGAAGGATAGTGCGGATGGTAAAGAATAGAGCCAATGCAACCATCCAAAACTACGCTGAGCAACTGAACAATAATGGGCTCCATGGAAGAAGACCCAGGAGGGCTCCATTATTGACAGAAAGACATAAACAATACAGAGTGGAATTCACCAAAATGCATCTTGACAAGCCCCAAAGTTGAATGTCCTTTGGACTGACGAGACAAAACTGAAGCTTTTTGGCCAGTCACATCAGCTCTATGTTTACAGAAGGAAAAATGAAGCTTAAAAGAAAATAACATCATACCTACTGTGAAACATGGAGGGGCTCAGTTTTGTTTTGGGGCTGCTTTGCTGCATCTGGCTCTGGGAACCATTAATCTGTGTAGGAGGACAATGAAGTCTCCAGACTACCAAGGCATCCTGGAGGGAGACATACTGCCCAGTGTCAGAAAGCTCAGCCTCAGCCGCAGGTCATGGGTCCTCCAGCAGGATAATGACCCAAAACATACAGCTAAAAGCCCTCAAGAATGGCTGAGAAAAATACATTGGACTATTCTTAAATGGCCCATGAACTAACATGTAATTCCTACTTAACATCTATGGAAAGATCTGAAAATTGTAGTGTGGAGGCGACACCTTTCAAACCTGAGACAGCTTGATCAGTTTGCTCAGTAAGAGTAGGCCAAGTTACCTGTTGGCAAATGCAGGCGTCCCATTGTGAAGGACAGAGATCACTTGGTGGCAGTGATTGCTGCAAATTATTTGTCTGTGCCATTTTCATTCGTTTATTGATTCAGTTTAATATTTTATAATTAATCAAAAGCAAAGTCTGATTTGTGTTAAATATGGAATAAACAATAAGGGATGTCATTAAACTTTTCTCAGTTTCAAGTTACTTGGAACGGTACCAACAAATTTATCTGTATCTGAGAGGAACAGACAGTATTTTGCATTTCTGCAATATTTTAGTGCATGTTATAATAGGGAACCTTTGTTTTAAAATCAGGTATATTGACCATTTCCCAACACAATGTCAATCACTGCATCATAACCTTTACAGTGTCACATGCTGCCTGGTCTGTGACGAAATCAGAGTAACACGCTAAAATATATCAAGCAAAACAGTGATACAGATTTAATACTGTGTCATGCATGATAACCGCACATCAGAACAGGTCCCTCTTAAATAATGAGTAATGCAGCCTACATCTGCAGTCACGAAATCCATCCTTAGATAGATGACCTAGATCCTCACGGCAGCCTGAATGTATAACTGTGTGCTGTCAGCTTTCGAACCGCTGCAGAATACAGAGCGTCCCTGAGGCACAGCAGCCTGGAATACTAATGCTGAGGATATGTGACGTATATGCTCTTTAAAGAATAGAAACACCACGGAGCTCCCACTCCGACAAACGCCACAGGCCACTGAGTCCTTCGTAATTAACCTCGAAGACCCGAAGTAATCACGACTGCCCTGACAGAGACAGCCATCGTGCGATAGTGGCCGCCATTTCCGTCTGTGTATAATGTCAAAGCCAACCAGGAACTGTCGAAAATGGTGACAAATTGATGTTGGGAATGAGACGCCAGTCCGTCGCACTGCATGCACTCATGCACAGGTACATGCTGTGGGTAATTTAGGGACATTCAGCAGAACCTATGCTTTTGGACCGTGAGGGAAAACTGGAGAAAATGATCTACTCTGCCCATCTATCTTTTGTTAGCTCTTATGGGGCACTGGTGCTAATCACAGAGAACAGAAGGCACATTTATCATACAACCGGATTCTTCTTTTCATTGATCTAACAGTGGTTCTGCTTTTCCTTCTAGGACTTCACTGCCTCCTTAACATTCGGGTTTGGGGTGTATGCTTACCTGAGGTGTCTCAAAAGACAAAGTACAATAAAGCTTTCTCGATATTTATTTATCATTTATCTCTTGTGATGTTTTAGTGCAGCAGAGTCAATTCCAGAAAAAGTTCCTATAAAAATCATGGGAAGCAGGGGAAGATAGGAATGGCTGAAACAGCAGGACTGTCGCTATGGCGGCCGCCTAGAGGCAACACGCATCCGACCTCCACCCAGGTGACCAGACACAGTTACAGCTCCCCTCCTCCACTCCAGCTCAAGCCAGACCCATCATATTGCAGTCAGGGAGGGGGGATCTTTCCTATTTTCACCTAATCTTCACCGGAGCACAGAACCTGACACCCAGCCTCCCACACATAATCACAGCTCTAAGAATCTGATATAATTTGTGGGGGGAGAACGAGAGTGCCCCTTGCTCTGTGGTTAGTGCTGTCTCAGATGCTGTCAGAGCTGAACTTGGGAAAAACAGCTGAACTTAAAGTTGTGTTGCCAAAAAAGAGCGATCCACACCCGGGCATCACTCCCCCGTTATCTCCATACCTGCTGGTGTCCCGCAGCCTGCTGTTAGATGCTTACGCAGGGCCTCTGGGCCGCTGTCTCTGACATCACCGGCACTGCGGACGTCAGGGCTGCATGCTTCCGCACTCATTCACGTGGAGACTGGGTCAACCACGCCGCAGCACCAGCAGCCATTGACGTCAGCGCCTCTGCGTCACCTGCCACTGTTTCATCAAAGGGACGAGGGGGCTCTCCGCTGCCTCGCTGCTCGCTAACCGCCGGTGATGCTAACGTCGGTGATGCTAACGCCGGTGATGCTTTCAGAGGTAATGCTCTTACAGGGGTACACTGCACACTGTTTATGTGTCTATTATCTTGCGCTTCAACGCACCAAATGTTTCTTAGAATGGACACAATTTAGCAACACACCCCCAAGCATACACTAATCCATTACCTACCTGCTTATTAATAATAAATATTAATAGTCAACTATGTGTGTAACTGGTCTTAATTTATTCCTTTGTTAATTTTGCTTTTCCTTTTAGAGTCGTTTACCCCTGGAGAATTTTAGAGATTCAGTCATCCAAAGTGATCATTAAAATTCATTGCTAAGCAAAAGCTAATGTAATATATTATCTGGACACATAAACAATTAGCCTCATACTCTTTTTCATAGTATTTATTTTATAAAACCACAGGCTAATTATAAGGCAATGTTATTATTTATGACCAAATTTCTACTGTGTCAAAACTGGATGTGATTTTTTTTTTGTACAAGCCATTTGTACCTTAAATTACTTCCTCGCAAAACACTCCTCTACAGATAAATCAATACAGCTTAGAGCGCAGTGGGCACATCTCATTAAATGGAAGTGCTCTACTTGTATAGAGTTAATGGAGATAGCTTGCAGGCACATCAGGCTGCAAAGCAGTGCATTCGGAAAATTTCAGGTCTATAGCTTGATAGCTGATGGGGGATCTTAGCCCTCTTGGGGAAAATAAGATGCAAATGCAGACCGTTGGGCAGGAGAAAAACCTGTGTATGAAGCTGCACCAAACAGCACTCGTGAAACATCTGCTCACACACCCTGATATACACCATGGTATACACCCTGAAATACTCCATGATATACACCATGGTATACACCCTGATATACTCCATGATATACACCCTGGTATACACCCTGATATACTCCATGATATACACCCCGGTATACACCCTGGTATACATCCCGATATACTCCATGATATACACCCTGGTATACTCCATGATATACACCATGGTATACTCCATGGTATACACCCTGATATACTCCATGATATACACCCTGGTATACACCCTGATATACTCCATGATATACACCCTGGTATACACCCTGATATACACCATGGTATACACCCTGATATACTCCATGATATACACCCTGGTATACACCCTGATATACACCATGGTATACACTCTGATAAACTCCATGGTATACACCCTGGTATACATCCTGATATACTCCATGATATACACCATGGTATACACCCTGATATACTCCATGGTATACACCCTGATATACTCCATGAAATACACCATGGTATACACCCATTTTTATAAATGTGTCTTTGCATTGCATCATGTACATTTTTGCAAATTAGATGAAATTGGTCTTTTGGTGGATGTACCAGGATTACTTCAAAGTACTTGTTGTCTACTTTTTCTTTTATTTATAAAGATTGTATTTTCTTAAAAAAAATATTGTACAGCATCTTTATGCTTAATAATAAAATATACACTGGCTCACAGCACGAGTGGAATGCATGTTAAAATGCTTGGAAATTAAAGATTCCATCCATCTTCTAACCGCATGTCCTGGTCAGGGTCACTGGGGGCAAGGAGCCTATCCCAGAAGCACTGGATATGAGGCTGGGGACACCCTGGATAGATGCCTGTTAGATTCTTTACACCTGACAAAAATGACAAATTGACTAAGGTGTGAGATGCAATCAGCGACACCACAGTCACTTTATGCTGGCTATTAGTACACTTGTAGAACACTTGAGATTTCTGTGGTTTTCCAGGTCCGCTAGTCATGTGCTGAGGTGACAGCTCCGAGAGTCCCGTCGCTCTTCATTCTGATATTTTCCCATCTACAAGGTCATCGTCCTTTGTTGTCAATTCATCAGAGGGACCCTTTAAGGACACTGAAAAGGGTCAGGTGTCCTTTCAGGTGTCCTTTCAGGTGTCCTTGGGAGGCAACTTGAAGTTTGGACTAAAGGCATGTTGAGGTGAGTAAGCAGGGTGTGGGACAGCAGCAGCATGCTGGTAAGGCTGTGCTGTGCGCATGCTGACACATCCTTCACAAGGTCTATGGCTGGTGCTGAACACTGACAGGTGCTGAGAACAGAAGGATTCTCCCAGGATGCATGTGAATTATTACACACCCCCTCCACACTATGATTGGGAATCGCATATTGCCTTTCCTTCTGTTGCCGTTGTGTGAGACGCAAGATCTCCTTGGTTTCTCTAGAGTTTGCGAATTTCCCTGGTAAGTCTGTCCTGTCTGTCTGCCCTTTTCTCCTGACCGTGTTTCTGCCCTCAGATTACGAGACCCGCCTAACACATCGACTGCCTACGCACATCGCTTGAGCTTCGCCTGCCCACCAACCATCACCTTCGTTTCCTGATTTGGATTCTGTCTGGATTTCTCTGGCTTTAACCTGGACAGTCAACTCCAGATACACCAGCTTTGGGAACCCGACTCTGCAGAAGTGGCATCCTTACCGTGCATCCCCTTACATTTCTGTTGTTATGCCCCAGTATTGGCATCATTCAAGCAGTTAAAATTTTATTAACGCACTTCTTTATACAATGACATGCTAATTTAAATAAAGAAATTTGTTGTTATGGAAACAGCATTGCGGTCAATATTTCATTTAGACTTCATCTCTGACGTTCCTGCTTCTTTTCCCAGAGTGTGCTGTTTGCTTTTCACTCTACATAGGCCTTTGAAACACCTCGTGAGATTTCGGTTTATTCTGTAAGGTATCCCGGTCACTCTGACCAAAAATTCCTATACAGTCAGACCTCCAATATATACGGGCACCTCCCTCTGCTGGGCTGTTCTAGGCACACGCATGCGCAAATTAATTTTACACAACCTGCAGCTGTTGTTACGAACCCCAGTCTAGGGTTGGGGCGTAACAGAGGGAAAGGTGACGTGGAGTGAGGAGTGGACAGGGTCCGATGGACGAGGGAACACACTTGGACAAAGGGGTATTTTTATACTGTTCTGTTTTTATTAAGGCGTCAAAGCTTGAGGGCTGTGCAGAGACGTTACCCAAAAACCGGGGCGAGAGATCAGAAAGCGAAAGTACAGACAAGGGCAAAGCGAAAATCATAAATCCAATAAAGCAAATAAATCATCCATCAAAGAAAAGCAAACCAACAACAACAATTAATAAGTAAGCAGAGCTCCTGAGATGTCTCGCGGTCGACTTTTCGCTTCAGAAGACGGAAGTGACGAATGCCGCATACAGAGTTGTGGGCGGAGTCTGCGCGTGGAGGCGGAGCGAACGTCGAATGGAGAGCGAGCTGGAGGACGAGGCTGTGGGCTGAGCTGCAAAATCCGTGGCTTCAAAAAGGAAACGTAGTGTCATGTCCCGCCCAAAGAAGCTGGACATCATTACAGATACGAAAAGGAAAGTCACAGACTGAGCTGTTGCAGACCGTTTTGGAGTGGCTAAATCTACGGTAGACGATATTTGGAAGAGTAAAGAAAAAAATCATCCAGCTCACTTGATGCTGGTTACAACCTGGATAACCACTGCAAGAATAGAACGGGATGATTCGCCAGCTCCGACTGAAATAACATCTATTATAAGCCTTGCCTTGATGTGAAAAGGGGGAGGGAAAGACCTCATAAATGTAATGTAGTTTGTATGCGTACACAACGTTGTACTGTACTGTTCATGTATTTCTAAGTTACAGGCACCGCTCGGTCTAATTCTGCCCGGGTAAGGGAGGTTTGACTTTACATTTCTTTCAGATGAGGCCACTTTGCGGCTTCTCAAGGTGCCGTGAAACTTCAAACAAAGTTCCTTTTCTTTAACGGAGCAGAGAAGCAGCTGCCACACAGAAATAAACATGGCCGCCTGGTCGGTGACTTTCTCTCCATTGTATTCCAGATTCCTGTGTCCGAGCCAGAGGTTTTCATGTGCTTCTCTTTCACACACCCCATGTCTTTCCCTCCCCCTTTTTCATATCATGAGTTACTTTCTTGTTGCTGCCAAGGAGACAATTCCTCCATTAGCAGATAGGAAGCAATGGCCAAACGGGGCCGTTTTATTGGGCACCCAGGGTGAGATACCAGGGCAGTTTATTTCCTCCTTCAGCCAAATGGTTTCTGAATAATAAGTGAGCATTCAGTAACTTAAAAATAGCAACAATAAGTGAAGGATTAATCATTTACTGAAAACAGATTGCAGTCAACCCTTTTACACGGCAGGAGTTAGTGGTTTTTGGTCCTTGGCAAGCAAAGTGAAGTGAAATGATACGAGAAATGAGAACAGGGAAGAACCAGGCTGAGATTTGCAAACAAATGTATATTTTACAGTGGCACACTAAATTGAGAAATGAGTGAAACTGAAAATTTTGCTCTGGTCTGTTGTATTATATACATTAATAAGTTACTAACTTTTTGTGTGTTGACTGCTGGACCTCGCGTGTTGACTGCGAGTTTTGCAAAACTCCCAAAAAAAATCTAATTTGATTTCTTATCCCACCCTGCAATATCGAGAAACTGCAATGGGGAAACTCACAATGCAAAATTATCAGTGATCAACATTCAAGATGAATTTGCTGATTGGCCAAGTGTTCAATTTCTTAAATCGCCTATGGCTTACTCACTGGGGGCTTTGGGTGGGGATGCTGTAAAGCGCTTTGAGATGATGTAAAATCATGATAATGCGCTATACAAAAAAAAAATTGTTGTTGTTGTTAAATGTTCATCCACAACAAACAAACAACAAACAGCATACAATAAATGAATGTTACATTGGCCACAAACAATAAGACATTTATTCCCTGTTTTCATGTACCTCTGCAGCACACTGGGAATATTGCCCTTTCTCAGTTGCATGCTTTAGGATTCAGACATTAATCATGTATTGTAATGAGCGATTGATTGGCCATTTGTCAAAGTAACTGATGGTGCAGCAAGGAAAAATTATGCCGTAATTCATGATAAATCCAAAGATGTGCAAGCTTGAAGGGCATGACCTCTGAATAAATTCCACTAGTAAAAACATCGCATAGAAAAAAAGAGATGGTCATCTGTGTCACTCATTATAGATTACAGGTTAGGGAAGTCTTCCTAAGGCATGAAGCCTATTAATTTTAATAGTATTTCACATGATGAGGAAAAATAAGATATTCAGAAATAAACAGCACAAAAAAGGTCAGACTGACTTAATTTGATTCCGCTGCAGGGATTTTATTGCGCTGATGTTTATTTGTTATGCGCAGAACAAAAACATCAACCAGCCTTTCTTGAGTCTAAGCGTCAGTGGAAGAAATGGTCAGAGCATAAGTAATTACTGGAATGTTGCTAGTGCATTTTTTCTTAGCCGGTGCCCTGTAACAGTACATTATTATGAGGCAAAACACAGTAAATATTCCAATAACTTCCACTTCCTGCTCAGTCTATGAGCTTATAATTAATCGCTGGCACAAAGTTAACTCAACTGCTCACCTTTGTTCACAGACATTAGGAGGTGGGCGGGGGTCCTTCATTCTATTGGCGTCGGAACAATAATAAGTAAAAAAACAATGACTCAGTTCAGTCTAGTTTTTATTCGGAGTGTGTTCAATTTCTAGTTGAATCAACCATAGCTAGGGGCATATTGTTGTGCAAGCTTAAATAGCCAAACACATCTTCAGCACTTCAGAGATGGAGGATGGAGATTCAGGAGAGGAAACAGAAAAACATTAAGTCAGGGGTTCTCAAAAGCGTTGGACCAAGTAGCATTTTGCTTCAAACCAAGGTAGCCAATGGTGCAAGACAATTATCGTAACCTGAATGCACATGCGTGTGCACTCACACACATACACACAAACACAGACACACTCGCACGCAAAAATTGGCACCTTTTCAGTGAGGGGATCAGCCAGCTTGGCATGGCAAAGCTGTGAAATGTCAGGGGTGAGTGCAATGCGCTTTAAGGGGGGGCTCTGGTCCAGCATTGTCACCACTGCAGGTACACAAAGGATAATCCTTCTCTGACACAGTGGCTCAGCTCCGGTTGAGCTGCCTGTCTCCTATCAGCCGTGACAAAATACCTGTCATTTCTGTTCTGTTGGCAAGTGTGGAGCTAACCTGTGTCTGTGAACGATCGAGATAAAAAAAAAAATGCTCAAGAACTGCTGCGTGCAGCTTTCAGCTGTTAACCCCACAAATGTGTCATTACTGAGAACATGAAAAACTGGAAAATGATTAAGGATATGTATTTTTAAAGCCTGTTTATTTACTTTAAGTTGTGGATACATTATGTAACTGTGGAGCATGTTTCTGTGGAAGTCTTTA
The DNA here is from genome assembly GCA_019775895.2 of Stomatorhinus ivindoensis. Lineage (NCBI taxonomy): Eukaryota > Metazoa > Chordata > Actinopteri > Osteoglossiformes > Mormyridae > Stomatorhinus > Stomatorhinus ivindoensis. The sequence goes on from JABFEB020000132.1 coordinate 25,608,970, forward strand.
AGTAAGAAATGGGAACATTGTCGCCGTCAATGAAATACAGTTTCTATAAGTTTCGCAATGGTGCACATACCTAAAGAAAGAGATTAACCATCTTGTTCAAAGATGTTCTTGAAACATATCACTACAGACATTTGCACAAAAAAGGAATATAATAATACAACCACTGTGCCTTATACTGAGATGTTTTTTTTATTTCCCTTTTAACATTAATGGTAAAACTTCACCTAATGCTGTCATCAAGAAGTTAAAGTTATATGTGGATTTATAAAAGCTTCATAATGCATCATAATGATCAGCATAAGAATTAATAAAGCATTACAGTCAGTGATGATTATAATACTTAATAGGCTCCAATAATGCATTATGATGGTATCTGTAGTATGGTGTGATGGCCACACAGGATAATATTTGTACATCATACCCTCTTTCATGTCATTAGATTATTGTTTGCACTATTTTATTTGCAGTCACATATTTAGGTAAATCATCGTGCAAGCTTGGTTTTGTTAAATTGTTGATAATGGAATGCACACGTACGTTAATCACGTTTGTCGTGATTAACTTTCTTTTTATCGAGTTACCCGGTAGGTGGAGAGGTTCTGTCCTACAACAAACAAGGCCGTGGCTGACAGCTGAGGGTCAAGGAAGAGTGGCGATCGCCAAGCAGTTGCCAAGTGAAGGGAGAATTTTTTTTTATCATAGTTAGATTGCGTAGGTTACTGTTATAGGTGTTTAAGTGTATCCCAACCTTGCGTGTGTAAATGACCCAGGCGTGTTGGTACTTGTATCTCCTTGTGTTGGAGTTGGGGAGAGACAGTTTTAAGTTTTGTTTGAGTTAAGTTCTTTCGTGCATTAGTTTATATATGGTTTCATTATGTTTTTTGGCCAATAAGTTGTGTATATGATTTGATATTGGTTGTTTAAGTTATTTTGGGTAATAAAACCCAGTTTTTTTATTAATCCTTCTGCATCCTCATGCAGCATTCGCAATGATGAGAAAGGAATACGTGCCTTTTTATAAATATTTATAGCCATACTTATTATACTTTATGAGTGCATTATAATGTGTTTTGGATATGTTCATAGATTCTTATAGACATGGCGTTCGTAGAAAGTGTTGGCACATTGATTAACTAAGCAGACACATCAAAAACAAAGTACGATTGAAAAAGCAGGATCAGACCCTTCCAGGAGCAACTGGAGTTAAAAGCCTTGCTCAGGGGCCCAGTGGTGACATCATTCTGCTGACTTAGGATTTGAACCAACAACCTTCCAATCATCAGTCCTGCCCCATCTATAAGCAACTGTATGAGAGGAACAAGAGAACACCCTCTAGCATCACTTTTTATTTTTTTTCCAACAGGGCACACTAATATTCTGAGGAGCTCTCGTCTCCAGTGCACGACACACCTGCCTCAGCTTACATCTTGTGGAAAAGAATTTCTTTTCCACAGGCATTTTGACAGGTTAGCAATTCCTGTGTGAATGGCTCAGCTGCCAGCCTTTAGTCTGAAACAATGCGATGGAACAGCTGGCATGCAGAGGCCTCAGCAGTGTCTGATAAACCATAAATCAAAGGTGAGTATTCTCGCTGGATGGAGAAGGGGAATCATTTAGTCATTTTTGGGCAAGCAAAGGAATAGCAACAGTTCCAGTTATTTTTATAACCGTTTCTATAACAGTTTAATTACATAATTAACTATTACTTTTCTTTTCCAATTCATTTTTTAAAGGAATGCAAGGACTGTTTATTGATAAACGTCTATTAACATTGTGGAAGTCATCACACATTAAAAAATATTCTCACGACATCTACTGAAAGGAAGGCTGAAACATTAAATCCTAACGTCAGCTCGAAAAATTCAAGTCTTTTTTTGTTCTAAATTGGGTTTCAGTAACAAAAAGGTGAGGTGTGTTTCCCAAAGCCTTCTTAATTCTACGTCATTCATAAGTTCTATCTTTTAACATAGAACTTACAAACAACTTGGCGTTAAGAAGGCTTCAGGAAACTCAGCCCTGTTCAAAAAATAATCCAGAGTTGTACAAATCATACAAACTCTACGAAAGCTGACCACTCACATGTAGCAAAACCATAATATAAGCTTTTAAAGTGAGCCTATCTCGGAGAAGTGCTTCCCAACCCAGTTCTCAGAGACTGCTAGAGAGTCCACATTTTTGCTTCCTCCTTGGTCCCAGCACACCTATACCAGGTATTCCTCTATGATCCAGTACCTGCCATATAGTAACCTGGTGATTGGAAGGAACATTGGCACCAGCATCTCATCTCCCCCTGCTCCCTATTAATGTCCTCATTCAATATTGT
>JABFEB020000132.1:25769574-25789607 GCA_019775895.2 Stomatorhinus ivindoensis
TGGACAGAGAGATGGACAGAGAGATGGCTTTAAACATACAGATGAATTCGGCAAGATACACCGACGGAAAGCGAATCAGCAAGGGTGTGCGGGATGCAAATGAGCTGTTTCGAAATGATAAAGAGCGAATCGGCGGCCGACAGGACGGCGGCACCTCCCGTGCGGTGAGGAGGTGCGAGGAGCAAAGAGCCCGGACTTCATCACACATGCAGTGCAAATTGGCAGCAGTGTGTGTGTGTGTGTGTGTGTGTGTGTGTGTGTGTATACGCATGTGTGTGTGTGTGTGTTTGTGTGTGTATACGCATGTGTGTGTGTATACGCATGTGTGTGTGTGTGTGTGTGTGTGTGTATACGCATGTGTGTTTGTATGTGTGTCAAATAAACATTACCATAGGGTTTACCCACAGAAAAGAATGGCGAGTCCCCACAAAGATATGGGTATAGGTCTGTGTGTGTGTGCCAATGTGAACACTAGATTTGTAGTAACAAACACTACAAATGTCTCAAATGGTATTTTAACTCAAAACTGGCTCTGTGTGAACAATCTCATTAAGAGTCTAATTTAATTAAGAAGTAATTAAAGTACATATTTTAAGGAAGCTGCACATGGTGAATGTAATCAGTTTTGGAGTTTCGTCATGGTGGGATTCACTCTGTATTCATGTAAAAGGGCAGAGGAACTCCCACGATGACTGCGGCTAACTGTTTCCTGGGTGCGGGGAGCTGGACGTGTTTAAGGGGAAGTGGAGGTGTGCAGAGCCGGCCAGTGGGTACCAGTACCAGGCGCCCATATAAACAGTAGAGACCTGTCATGAAGGTTTGTTTACTGGTTAGTCACTTCTCAGGGGTGAACATTTATGTGTTTTGAAGAGTGGCTTGGGACTAGTTAATGGCTTTCAAGGCGTGAGTTTAGCCTAGTTACAGGGTACTAAAGAATGAAGGTTATCTGCAGGGTTTTGAAAAGTAGGTTTACAGTCTTCTAAGTGTGGGTTGTGAATTAGTTACTGGCTTCTGAAAAGATGTTTTGAGCTAATTACTAAAGCATGTGTCTCAACTATGCCAGACCAATGGTAGAGTTTGAGTTGTTAAGCATCATGGATGTTCGAATCAAGACATTCGTGACAAAGGTCTGTCAACACGGTGCAGGGCAGCCCCAAGCACACCCCTATGCACACCTCCAAGCACACGCCTGTGCACACCTCCAAGCACACCCCTGTGCACACCTCCAAGCACACCCCTATGTACACCCCTGTGCACACCTCCAAGCACACCCCTGTGCACACCCCTATGCACACCCCTGTGCACACCTCCAAGCACACCCCTATGCACACCCCTATGTACACCCCTATGCACACCTCCAAGCACACCCCTATGTACACCCCCATGCACACCTCCAAGCACACCCCTATGTACACCCCCATGCACACCCCTATGTACACCCCTATGTACACCCCCATGCACACCCCTATGCACACCTCCAGGCAGCTTCCTCAATACCCGGCAGCCTCATAGGCTCTGAACACCGCCGTATGAACTTCACCATCCAGCAGTACACTGTGGCAGGTAATAACCACCACAGCACACCACACCACCCAACACCACACCACACCACCCCACCCCACAGCACACCACCCCACACCACACCACCCCACACCACCCCACCCCACACCACACCACCCCACCCCACACCACACGAGCCTCATGCCAGCTCCGCGGAGGCGACCTGAGCGGGCGCAGCCGTCTGGCAGATCCCCCTGCACATTTTACATGGCGACGTTAGCAGATCTGACAGCAGAAATGTCACCTTGCTCTGCACATGCTAATTGCACCTCGCAGACAGATATAAATATCTGTTCACAGACCGGGACCTGGATTTCATTTCTAGAAGTTTCTGGCAGAACTGGCTCAGCTTTTGATACCAGGGCCAGAGGAGCCTGGGCAGCAGGGATAGGCTATTTCGGGGATGCCACCGTAATGCTGTCATGGCTGCTGTCCCCTCCGCTGTGACTATTATCATCGAAGGAGCAATGTTGGCCAAAGCACCAGAAGATAGAGGTAAAACGTAGCTACCACTGAGTTATACTTTTAACCTTTAAACGGATTAGTTAACCCTAGGGAACAAATACAAAATACTGCATCTAACCCCATGATATGACCACAGGCATCCATAGCTCCATGTCTCCCCAGAAGGTCCTCTGCAGCAGCAACAGAGCCCCTGGTCATTTGTCCCATGTTCTGACAGGAGAACACCATAAACACAGCATCCTGTGAGGTGCCAGTCTGCCAGCCCAGCCTGTAGGATTCCGGGGCACCCCCTGAAAGGCCTGCATGCATTCAGAAGCCTGCACTTAATTCAGGTGCAGAATACTTCTCATAGCGGTGACCCGTTTTTTTGGTAGCAACCAAGCACCACCAGCCGGCAGCCTAATCACTGCTCCACAGTCTTGCTAAATATAGCCTCCCGTCGCCTCCATTCAGACAGTTTAAACAATGGTCACGACGCGAGCTTTCAGCGGGGAGTTCACGGATTTACGCTGCCAATTTCCGAAGGCATAGAACCCCGGTGCCACAAGAGCGGGTCCGATTCAAAACAGTGACCACGACAGTCCGGCACGGATCTGAGAGGGAGATAAGGAGGCGTACGGAGAATTAGTATGTGCTTGGAAAAGAACAAAACCCCTGCAACCTCCAAAACGCCTTTCATTTTCCTTCTCTCCCATTTAAGGGAGCCCAGCACTGGTTCCTATGGAAACGGGCCTAAACCGAGTGGCAGCAGATGGAAGGAGAGCTGCAGGTCTAAATTTATCCCCCAGCATCCTCCCTGAGTACAGACACACGCTGGCGAGAGGAAGTGGAGGGACGGCCTGCCCGCCACGGCCCGCTCCCCCAGCACCGCACACCCCCGCACACCCCCACTTTTTGAACACCAATGACAGGGACCGCGGAGAAGGCCTCTTCCAGCATATGAAGCCTCCCTCATACCACACGCTACCAAGCGGACCTCTCTATCTCACATGTTTGTGGGGGTCAGCTGGCTGCTTTGGAAGTGCCTCTCTCATCGCCAAGCTCACGCATCACACAACACTCTACTCCCGCTGCATCAACGGTGCTTCTGCATACCCATCCATTTATCTTCCAATTGTTGGTGGAACGAATCGACGAGCATAGCTTTCTGAGTTCACGTAACCCACCGCTCAGCCCCTGCGCCGTCACATGACCACGCTAAGCAACTTGGCCCTCATGGAGAGAGCAGCGAGAATGAAGTGTAAGAGGCAGCACAGGATCACGAATGACAGAAACACCACTGAACGTTTGTTCTTAGCCGTGTACCACGTATAAGTCACTTAACCACAGTGCTGCAAAAACTTTACTGACAGGCTTTCCTTCATAGCGGATGTTTGCTGTACAGATAAATGTAACGCAATAGAGGAGGCTGTCCTGGTGAGACCCGATAACCAAAGCAAACACAAAAGCCTATTTGTTTCTTTAAGACTGACTGACTGCAAACGACAAGCTTGCTCTCGCATTTCCAGAACATCTGCTAACCCAACCTCCAGGTGACTGTAAGGTGTCCAAAGACGCCATAATGAGGGAAAAAATGGGGGGACACAGGTTAACAAGTGTTCCAAGACGGCCTGCAAGATATTTCTCTTAGCCTCTAAATGAATCACCTGGTCATAAAGGAATCAATTCCATCCAAAGCCACACGGTGGAAATTCTGATGTTTCTTTTAGAAATAAGGTACCTCTATAATGGCATAAACCAAATCAAGCTCAACTTCTGGATCTGAAAACTCCTCTAACCCTAAGAGTAATGATCTGTTTTCCAAAAAAAAAACCAGAACTTTCCAATAACAACTCAGTCATACAGAACAAGGCAAACACCTGAGCTGCCGCAAAGAGAACGAGACGGTTCACGTTGCCTGCATGCTTTCTAGTATGCGGTCCGCAGCCGAGGAGACTCGTTAAGAAGCCACTTACGAGGTCATGGGCTGGCAAAGGCGGCAGCTGCAGACATGCTGGTGAGTGGAGCCCATGAAAACGGAACGTCCAAAGGTGGTGCTGGGTTTAATACCCCTGGGAGTCTGGTGTTCAATGCCCCTGGTTCTAGCGCAATGCGCTCAGCCAAGCCTGACATTCTCTGCAAGCTTCCAGCCTTATATTCTTCATTAATATCACATACATACTGATTTTTCCTCTGTTAGACAGCTGATGTGAGAACTCTGTCTTTATCTGGCATTGTGCTTCCAGCTCAGGTCAAATGTCCTAATAAGTCATCCAGATCAGTGGATGGAAGACAGTGGCCCATAAGATGCCATGTCTCTCGATTTTCAAACAAATGCTACCACCTGTTGGGAGTTTTCACCTTGCTCCTTCAAACCCCTTTGCAGCACTTGTATGGCTTTCAGAAGCAAACGGGTAAACAATACAGCTCTAGCTGCAAAAGCTAGTTGCTGTGTTGAGTTTTAAAAACGGTGAAAATGGCCACCAGGAGTGGAATACAAAAATAAGGAGGGATAGGAATAAAGAGAACATAACATGGTGCTAGGAACAGCCAGAGAAAGCCAAGACCCAATCATGCATAGCGGATGAAATTTCACATACATGTGAGGAACAGAAACAGCCTTCTGCCCTGTGGAGCTGCGAGCTACACACTACAGGGCCGTCTGTCGGGCCGAACAGCGCTCCATTCGGAAAGCACAGCCAGGACCTGCATCTCTGGTACGGAGGAAGGACCCTGTCAGCTCAGCGTAGCATTGCATGTCTTCTGGGATGGTGTAGCTTACACTCCACCGGAGCTGCAGGAGCCACAAGTGCACTGTGCCGAGTGACATTAAAGCATAATGTATGTAACGAGTAGCAGGCGAGGGTGAAACGCGTCATGTGATCACTCACGGCTTCTAAAGGCGTATCACGGCAAAAGCTCGCTGAAAAGCCAAAACGGCTGCGGCCACGAACGAGGTACAAAACCCAATCATTCGTGCGAGATGCAAATACAGCTGTTTAACTCCTAATTATGCAGTTCAAACACTGGGAGCGCAAAAAATAAGTTTCTGTGTCAAACCTTTTCAGGCAACATGTATGCTGTGGATTGCAGAGAAAACATTTCTATAGACGGAGATGCAGAATGAGAATCTAAGCTTGGCAAACATACACTCCACTCAAACAAACGTGAGCACAGGCATACAGCGTTAGGAATAGAGGCAACACAGGTGTCCTCTGATATTATTAGTCTTCTACAAATCCCCTTAAATGTATAATTACACTTTGTCTAGTTCTTCCACTGATAACCTTTGAAAAATAACAAGACACCTAAGCCAGCTTCATCTAAACGTTTTTCAATTGGTCTAGATAAATGACTCAATCATAAGTCAAGGTAGCATCAAGTAGCGGAAGATATTCACACACGCTGTCAGCAGTCACATGACTCTCGAACCCTGTCTTGATGACTCTGGGTGCCTGGGTATCACATCCACAAGCAGGGTAGCCCGGGGGGGATCGGGTCATCTTGAGCTATGAGGTCATCGCCCGCGTAATGTGCACACAGAAAGCCATTGATTCAGCATGTCTTTTGGATGAAGGAACTTCATTTCTGCAGGGTTTATAAAACACTGCACAAGACTATTTGATAATTATATGCTGTCAATATTCATCCTATTACAAATACAACGAAATACAATGAAACAACATAAACAAAACACAAAATTACCATTTAAATTTAAATTGAATAAATTAAAAAAATATATATTAAATTAAACTACCATACAAAATTAGAAATCCTGCTTGTGTGTGTGCGTGTATAAGATTGTGATATGTTCTGTAAAGGCAGAAAGACTGAACAGATCTGTAATACTACAGCGGTCACACAATGCCTTTTTCCACACACTCCCCTGTAGCTTCTCAAAAATGCAGGAAGACTCAGTAAATCCCTGACATTTGGACGATCACATATCAGGAATCACCCTCCCCTAATCATGTACAAAGAAATTTAAGACTGCCCCCCCATCCTACCTGGGGTTCCGGCCATAAGGAGGCGTCCCCGTACTCACACTCCTGCTCTGCACCTCAGTCTCCCAAAGCTTGCTGCCAAATGAGCCGGCAAGATGCGTGCATGTGTGTTTAAAAAAGGGTCCTCCCACTCCGCCGAAACACACACACACACACACACGCTAGCTCTCTCGCACATGCACACACCAGTGCTGAGAGGCGCGGCAGTTGCCGTGTCTTTTGGGGGAAGGCTTTCGGCGGGCGCGGTGCGGAGCGGCCAGGCAAGTGAGTAAAGAGAGAACCCGCGTACAGGCGATTCATTCATTAAAAGGGAGAGAGAGAGAGAGGGTGGGAAGGAGTGAGAGCGACAGCATCGGCCCCCTCTGCAGGGCTCAGGCGGTACATCCACAAGCAGCGGCGGCAGCCATAACACAAAGGGAGTCGGAGAAACAGCATCCGTGCCCCCCCACCACACACACACACACACACACACACACACACACACACAGAAACACACACTCACCAGCCAGGGCATCCTGGTGGAGAGAAGGGAAGGGCTTGGGGTATGCGTCCCACACCTGGCAGCAGGTAGTCCCTTCGGGGTCGGAAATCAGCCTGGGAATCTGTGGAAAAGAGAGGGAGAGTGTGCGGGTATGTGGGTTTGTGTGTGACTGAGAGAGAGGGAGGGAGGGAGGGAGGGTAGGAGAGAGAGAAAGGGAGGGAGGGAGAGAAAAAGGCAGTGAGAGTGAATGAGCGCGAAAGAACGGAGATTGTGAAACATGGGGAAGTGAGAGACTCAGTCCGTATCCTTCAGCGGGGGCAGCTGGTGAGGCAGAGAGGTAACATCGAGCGACACCCCCACACCCACCACCCAGTGCCTACCTGCACCGGCAACAAGAGCCAACTGAGGGCAGCGGAACAACCGATTGCAAAAGCCACATCTGAAAAGCGGCAGAACAACTGACTGCAAAAACTGCGTCTGAAGGTGAAAGCAGCAGAATGAACCGGAATGCCGGTGTCTGAGCTGCTCTTGCTGTGTGTGTGTGTGTGTGTGTGTGTGTGTGTGAGAGAGAGAGAGTGTGTGTGTGACTCTCTTTCGCAGTGAGACGAGGGGGTGGGGGTGGGAGACATTTGTAAAAATTAGTCACATGAGAAGCTCCATATTTGGGCAGTGACATCACGGGAAGTTACGGGTGACCAGCGTGAGATGAGGGGTGGATACTGTGTGTGTGCGTGTGTTTGTGGCTGCATTTTTGTCATTGTTCCTCGCCGGGCACGGCCCACTTCCTGCTGCCGGGCCGAGCCGGGGCAGGGATTCCCTGGCTGCGTTTCAAGTGCCGGGAGCCCGGAGGAGAGGCTTGCATAGCACTGCCGTGAGAACATGGAAAACACCTTCTCACTCACAACGAGGTCAGAGGTCGTGTCTGAGAACATGCCGGGGCAAGATAGTGCCACGACTATAAAGGAAATAGCAGACGGGCTTTCCGTGGATGAGGCCCGAGCGAAAGGTATGGCGACATCGGGGATGCTGAACATTGTGGTGCCAGAACCACAGAATCTGATATATAAGATGATCACAGTGAATCAATCAAAATTTAACCACCACTAACACAAAGGACTCCAAAATAAGCGCTCGAGGCCAGGGCTACCACAGATGATTCTGGGTGTCTCCTCAAACATGTACAACACCTCCCTCCATCATGAGGCACTTTGCCCACATGTCAGCAGAAACATCGCTGATTCGAATCAGCAGAACAGTGACTGACACTTTTAGAAAGTACTGGATCCTGCAATCTCTGCCACCCGACAGTCACAAAGTCTAACGATCAACTCCCCTTCCAGATCCTCAAGAAACTCCTCTGAAGACATTTCAGCTCATGCAGCTTCATTCCATGCTTCTCTGTGTTCATTATAAAACAGAGGGAGATTCTTTCCTGTTTGGGCAAGCCCACACAATTTGTCTGGTTCCACAGAGAAGAAGCAATAGTGGCAAACAGCATCTGTGCCCCTATGCAGGCGCTTAATCTCGTAAGATGTCATTGATGCGGCAGGTCTTGATAAATGGTCCTTTACTTTCACTGCAGCACTTTGCAGTGTTAAAGAGATTTTAAGAAAAACACCAGGACATCTGTTAATCCCAATTAACATGGTATCAGTCATTACAGTTTGAATGTCTGTAGCACATTCCCTTAATTTTCACACAGTGTAGTTGAAAATTTGAAAAAAATCAAACTTTAGGTCATACTGAGGAGAAATGTGTTTATACACATTTTTAATCAATAATTTAATTTCACACTGTATTCAAATCTAAAAATGACCACCACATCACTGCAGCTAATGCTGCCAGTGCATTGACCCTATCTGTGCTACATACTACAGACAAATAAATCAACACACTCCATAGTAACTATGTGTTTGTATGGTAAAGAAGAGCAACAAAAATCATGTGTTTTGTGCCTGTTTGAGCTTTTTGGATATTGCCCATCTCTGTAGATATGGGGGATGGTTTCCAGGTAGCTGTTGTCCCCTCTGTCAGCATGGTATCCAGAGGGGTGTGGAGCAACCCTACTCAGACTCCCCTTACCTGACAGACCGTGCAGGTGGAGAGATCCTCACATGACTGCCTGCCTTCTCCACTCCAGTTAATTACATCTGACATGCCAAGCAGGGTCTTTCCTGACAAGCTCACTGTGCCGATATCACAGGCACTCCCACGCGCTCTGAAAACATTAAGATCATCACTAACAAGCAAGTACCAGTAACTGATTGTCGTCAGATGCATTAAATGTTACGCTAAACGATAGAGCAGCTACCAATCACCGATTATCCTCAGATACGATAAATGCTATGATAAACACTAGGGCAGCTACCAGCCACTGATTATCCTCAGATACGTTAAATGCTATGATAAACGCTAGAGCAGCTACCAGCCACTGATTATCCTCAGATACTGTACGTTAAATGCTATGATAAACGCTGGAGCAGCTACCAGCCACTGATTATGCTGAAATATGTTAAAAGTCAGAGCAGCTACCAAGTCAGTAATTGTGGTCAAATACGTGAAAATTTAGAGTAGCTACCAGTGCTGAAATACGTTAAAAGCTAGCACAGCTACCAGTCACTGATTATGCTGAAATACATTAAACAGTAGAGCAGCTACCAGTCACTGATTATACAATACATTAAGAACGTAAGAAATTTACAAACGAGAGGAGGCCATTCGGCCCATCAAGCTCGTTTGGGGAGAACTCAACTAATAGCTCAGAACTGTTAAAATCTGATCTAGCTCTGATTTAATGGAACCCAAGATATTAGCTTGCAATACACTAACAAGAAGCCTATTCCATACTCTAACCGCACGCTGTGCACAGAAGTGCTTTCTGAAATCCATTTTAAAATGTTCTCCTGCTAATTTCCACCTAAACATTACAGCAGCTACCAGCCACTGATTATACTTAAATACATTAAATGGTAGAGCAGCTACCAGCCACTGATTAAGGAGTTAATCTCAAACACGCCATTAACTAAAGGATCCTCAAAGAGAGAACGGAGTGAACGGCATGTGCAAATCAAACAGATGAACTAACGGTGCACACGGAGAACGGGCAAATGGTGCTAATGGAGTGAACAGGGACAATAGCGAGAATGGAGAGAATGGAGGAAAGAACACAAACAAGGTGAACAGAATGAGAGGAGAAAACCAAGCAAACAGAAAGAGAGAACGGAGTGAACCACAGCACTCCTCCAGTCACTCAATTAAGCCAGAGGCCCAAGGATAAGTAGCAGAGAGGAGAATTCCAGTGTGCCCGTGTCCAACTTCCTCCACTGCATTTTCAGGTCCCCGTAAGGCAGAGGACCTTAGTGAGGGCGCAGTCCAGCCCTGATAGGCTGTCCTGCCAGAAGCCAGGACCACCACAGGGCGGCAGGTAAGGGGACCATGCCACAGACACATCCACACGCAAACATGAGAACGTTTAGCCCCAGGGTGCACTTACAGCAGCTACCTTGCTCACATGTCGATGATGTCCATTGCCTTCATCACTGTTTTTTTGTAAACTCTGCCAAATGCAGTCTGAGAAAAGTATAAATCAGCATGACAACTATATACCTCTAGAACTACTAACCTTCACACTTAAATCCAAAGATCTGATTGCTTCTGAAAATGTTAATGTGCCAGTGTCTGAAAATGAAACCGAGGGGAAGCGCTGTACACATAGACTGAACAGTCTATAGATGAGACTTGACACGGCCAACCAAACATCTTCCCTGGACTCGTTATTTCAAGCAAATAGGCAAGAAAGACTGGATTGGATACTGAAAGCTGACCAAACGACACCAGCCATAGTCATTTTAGAATTATTCTGGTTATTGAAATGAGGAGTCAACGAATAGCCTGACTCACAGCAAACTGTCAAAGGACACAATCGTGCTCTTCACGGGAAATGAAAGCTGACTGCTACATGTGCTTCTCACGTGCAGCCACAACACAACAGGGCTATTCCATTCTTTCATGGTTTGACTACCCGGAAGAAAACAACGTGCAGACATCCTAAAAAGAAGAAAGACAGCTAAACTAACCACGGGAACAGAACTTTGCCCTCTCTCCTTCTTCAGCTTTGACTGTAGTAGCAAATCCATAAGTAGCTGCATCATCAAGTATATGCTGAGGACTTCACGGCGACTGGTCCCTTTGCATATAACGACGAATTCACATACAGGTGGCAGAGCTGGTGGATGGTGCCACAATAATAACTGCATTCTGAGCATCAATAAAACAAAGGGGATTATTGTGGAGATCACACACCAATCGCCGTTCACGGCTTCCCTGAGGGAACAGTAAGGAACTTCATGTTCCTCAGTCTTCAGATGTCAGAGAAGCTGAGGTGGACAGAAAGCACTGAATCAATCCCACCAGCAGCTTCCCTTTTTAAAATAGCTATTGAGGTGCATGATGAGCAAAGGCAGACTTACCCCCATTTCCAGCACCACTGACAGTGCCCTCAGCCAAGGTATTATGGTATGCTGCAGCCACAGGTGAGGACATAGAGAGTGGTGATTCCAGTAAAGAAGATCAAAATGATGAAACTGCTATCTATTCACCAGATATACCTCAGCCACTGCTGCAACAAAGCCCAAATATGGGTATATATACACAAGCAGGCTATACATGGCAGCCAAACCAGCAATGCTTTCACCCTGGGTTTGTTAGGGGGGCCATTATTCACAACACTGACCACCATATTCAAGAATAGTCATCACAATCCTGGAATGGATACTGAAGCGTGTGATATTTAAATGTACAGAATATCACATATTTATCTGTAGTTTTTAATTCTTAGAGTCTGCAAAGTAGTATTTAACTTGTATTTGAATAAGCAAATTCAGGAGACATTCGGCAGGATGTAACAGATTACCCAGACTCCAATAGTTATCTGCATGTGTTTCATCAACCCTGCTACTAGCTATTTATTAAATTTAAATTATGAATTATCACCAGGCTCAAACATATATATGTTGAAGAATATAGGTGAATGAAAAGAGCACTGATCATCTTTCAAAGCACCCATGCACTCTCAGGGGCTGTCCACACACGTGGAGGTTTTAAGATTGCTCACTCTCTCCTTCCTTCCCCACTCTATCATTCTCTCTCGCTCTGAGACACCCCCCCACCCCATTTATACACAGCCATAATCCTCCGTCGTCTCTTTACCTCTTCATGCAGTGATACACCGGTTCCTCCTCCTCCTTACTCACTATCATCCCTTCCTCGCACCCCCCCCCCCCCATCTTGGAGGTGGAGGTCATCCCTCAACAGGAGCGTCGTGGTGATACCCTTCCGCGGCTGCCTCGTGCCTACCTCAGTGTGCTCTTTGCGGGGGCTGCCAGCCTAGCGGGGTGCAGGATCAGCCCGGCAGTCAGCTGGGACGCCACACTCCCCGGCCCCGGACACCGGCCGCTCTCGCCCCGGGGATTTCGTGCATCCGTCTCTCTTTTGTTTCTTGTTCTTCTGCGAAAACAGAGGACCTTTTCAATGGCAGAGACGCAGGGAAGCGTCTACTCCGAGATCAGACAATTCCTCAACCATGAGGGTAACTGTACCAAACAATGACCAGCTCCTGCTTCTCTGCCATTGCATGTGCACAGTTTGACTGGGACAGCTCCATAACCCTTTTCATGCACGGCTCTGCATTAGGTGACTAGTAATTATGAGCGGAAGTGGAAAGAAATGCAGAGGAACCCCTGACCATGGAGAGTACGCCCTTTTAGGCTGGGGCGGGGTGTCAAGAGCTTGTTTAGTTCCAGGGCTGCTATCTCTGCCCCCCACCATAGAGGGACTGTCCCACAGCAACTCCAGGAGCCACTGAGACAGATGTTGTGGGAGGGATATGCCAGTGAGCCCCCCCCCCCCGCTGCCAAATGTCCAGACAAGGGCACCCCTCCAAAGGACCTGTTTTCCTTTGTACTCTTAGGTTACTGGAGAATACTCCAGGTTATTCTCTTTGGCCATCACCATATACAATGCAAAAGAGGCAGCCATTAAAGGAATGACCCCTCCTCTACAGAGGGTCAAAGGTCACTAGCCCGAGCTAAAACAAATATGGTGAAATGTGCAAAAATCCACTATGGCAGTGTCTGTGTATGTATGTGTTACTCATGTAGGTATTGCTCTGTGGGGACCAAATGTCCCCACAAAGTGAAAAAAACCTGTTATTTTGACATTACAGGATCTTTTTTTTCCAGTCCTCACAAAACATCTGTGACTGCAGTCAAAAAACTAAAAATGCCAAAAGACTTGTATTTCATTGGTTACTTATGGTTAAGGTTAGAGCTCGGTAGCGGTTAAGGCTGTCATTGTTGTGATTAAGGTTTTGCCCATAGAAATGAATGTGTGTGTGTGTGTGTGTAGTTCCCCCCCCCCCCATGGTCATATGGTGAGAGACTGGAGACTTGACGGGAACAGCGGTGGGGTCTGAGAGCTCCTCACCACATCACCATATCAGATTCTGCCAGTGATTAAGCCAAACCCATCTGTTTGATAGATGTATGAAATGTATCGCCCATCCACTATGTCCAAGGACAAAAACAGATCAGCCTTGCCGACCTGGTAAAATCACCAGCTATTCAAGTCATTTTCAAAGCTCACAAACATTTTATTGATCTTCTCAAGTTAATCTGCCAGGTGAGCCTACAAAACTACCACACTGAGATCCTTAGAAAAAAAAAAAGTCATACGAACCATGAAATGATAATAATTGTCCCAGTGTTACTGTAATCCATAAGCTTTTTCAGTCTCTACATTTTCGAACACGGAAGGGTAAATAATTCAAGGAACTCCAGGAGCTTTAGTGAAACCCTAAGTGAAATGTGAAATTCATCAAACATTTCATACAATTTGCTTTCCAGTCTCTTTAACCACTGTGGAAAACTTAACTCACCATATTATTTGGTGCTGCAATATGTTCAAAATAAATCTCATCTGACATGGTGGTCTCAGTTATTGGTCCAGAATTCATGCAGACAGCCTGTTCATATGCTGTCACAAATGATGGCTTCTTGTGTCACACCTTGGAGGGATCTGTTAGGCCTTTGAAACACAAACACGGCCGTTTCCCGGAACCAAACACCATCAAGCTATAATTACACGAGAACGTAGCCAAACCGACCATTGCAAGAACTTAAGCTACCCAGCTCCATCGATTGCCAAATTGTATTATACGGGAGTTCCTCTAACTGACGTGTAAATCACAGAGCGATCCCCTCACATCAGAGGACAGCAGGGACCAAGGCCTTGGCCTAACAAGACAGCCAGTGACCTTTAAAGTACCTTTGAGCATCACTGCACAAAAGAGTACAATACAGCTGTTATTTATTTACAGAAAACCTTAGCATATCTACTGACACCAACCCTAAAATAAAACACTATCTTTAATAGAAGCCTGCAATCCTACATCCTCCATCACTGATCGGCCACTACAAACATACTAGATGTTGAATTTCTCCTGGATGGCAATCTCATGGCTGCCGTCCTTCTGATAAGAACTATCCAGCCTGACCTAACAGAGCATTCATCAAAACTCTGCCTGTCAAAACCAAGATGGAACAGTTCCAGGAAATGTGAGTCCCACTATTAACACAGTTACTGCTGGAGTCAGCTGAAGTGGAACGGACCTGCTGAATGCTGGCAGACATAACGAAGGTGATACCGTCAACAGCACTCTCCCATTTCTACAGGTTTACAAAATGAGGTTTATTCTAAAATGTTTGCATGTGCGTGTGGCATGTGTCTGTGTATACCTCTGCATGTGTGTAAGAATTAAAATGTGCCAAAAAACACAGGGGTTGCTTGTATGTGTCAGTGTTTCCATAGCTGTTGGGTCTGGATTTCAGTGTTAAAATTGGCCCCTCCCCCCAAAAAGTCTGTATATGTTGTCCATGCATGCTATCCATCCAACCATCCATCCATCACTTACCCAGTACAGGGATGCAGTGAGTCTGGAGCCTGGTTTTAAATGTTGGATATGCATAAAATCATAGTTCCAAACCTTTGTCGGCTACAGACAGCAGACCCCAAGTAAATTTGCTCTTTTTTATTAAGGCCACTTGTATTCAGAGGTTCTCTTGCAAAAATAGCAATTTTTGCTATTTTAAAACTCATTGCTGGCTTTTTCCTCACCTCATGGAAATCTGTCTGCTTGTTTGAGGCTCTACAGCAGGCTGTCCCGGGCATCGCCTGACCCAGAAAACAGCGGGTGTGCTGTGTGGAGGTCAGGTGCCCCCCTGGCTCAAGGGGTGGGGTGACAGGGCACAGAGGGCAAAAATAGCTGTGGGGGCTTGGGTCGTGCGGCAGACAAAACACCATCCACAGCTTCTAATGAACTCTAGAAAGTGGCAAAAAGTGCACTCTTCAACCAAGAACACAAGAAGAAACTTCTTACACTACAAGAGAAACTGGCATTGCATCTCTAAAACAGAGCCGCAGCTAAAAACCACTACAGCTCAGTGCGGGCAGTCAGTCACTTCATGCACCAGGGATTTCCAGTGCTCCTGTTAGCGGGCGAATTTCAAGAGAACATTTGGGAGGGGACTTTCCAGAAAATATGCACTTGTCAAGATCTGGCTAGGCAGGTTCTTCCACCTCCGCAGAAGCTCCGTTTCAGTCATTTCGTCAGTCTGCTCAGGAACAAGTACATGAAGACTGGTTTATTTTTCTTCCGAAAATTTTAAAGAAATTAAATCTCCTTGGCGTATCAAGATATTGTAAACACAAACCAAAGGGCCATATTTGTGGGAGAAAGTCGTGTGGTACAAACAAAGATGCATGTTCAAATGTAAATATGATCTAACCCTGCGCCCCATCACCAACGGGGCCTCTGGTTGTTTGTCCATAGATAGGAGAGACTGGTGGCCATGGTCCATGTCACCTCACACCAAAGGAAAACACAAATAAGAATATTAGAGGGAGAATACGGCGGCTGTGTCTTGGAGGATGAGGAGTAACATCCTGTCTGGTGCTGCAGTCAAATCAGTCCCCCTGCTCAGTAACTATTTACAGAAACTTAGAGCACCAAATTTAGTTTCTCTAAAATACTGGAACAACACTCTGACTGTTACCCCTTCTGCTCCACCTCCACACTCTGGGCATCCATAGAGCCTTGCCTTCTGTGCAGAAGCCCACATCTACAGCTCTGGTCACCATGACAAGGCAGCAGCACATGATTTGTTTCCGTGGAGTTGCAGCAGGAGTAATGTTCTCCTCCCACCGGCCTGTGGTATAGCCAGTGCTAACGGGTGACACTAACGGCATTCACTAATGGGGGGCACTAACAGCATTCACTAACGGGCAGTGCTAACAGAATCCGCAAATGGCATTCACTGACGGGCATCGCTTGCTGAGTCCTCTAACTGCATTCGGTAACGCCTGTTGCTAACAGAATCTGCTAACAGCTTTCCTTAACGGGCAGTGCTAACAGAATCCGTAAACGGAATTCACTGACGGGCATCGCTTACTGACTCCGCTAACTGCATTCGGTAACGGCCGTCGTTAACTGAATCTGCTAACGACACTGGCTAACGGCGGTCACTCATGTCATTTGCTAACAGCTGGCACTAACAGAATCCACTAACGGCATTCACTAGTAGCCACTGGAAACGGCGTTGACCGAAGCCATTCACTCACAGCCGTCACTAGGCCAGCACGGTCATCGGATAGCAGATGATCACCCCGAGCGCCCATTTCAGTGATCCTCCACACCTGACAGACACTTAGGGTGCTTTTCCGCCGCACCAAGCACCGTACTTTTGGTGCAGTATTTTCGGGACTTGACTTCCGGTCAAGTACCGCTACCAAACGTTCTAGTAAAATGAACCAAACCAGCTGACATACTTTGTTGGTGCTTTGGGGTGGGACTTGAAGTGCTTTTTTTGTCGACCAGTTACACTCACTCATCACAGGATAACAGGGAAGAGATCAACAACTGAGATTCTCATTACAGCTGTGTGGCACTTGACTGCTTATGTTCACTCTCTCTCTCCCTCTCTCTCTCTCTCTCTCACACACACACACACACACACAAACACACACAAACACACACCTCTACTTATATCTTTGTGGAGACCGTCCATTCATTTCTATGGGAAAACCCTAATCTCAACAACGACAGCCTTAACCCTTACCCAGCCCTAACCTTAACCATAAGTAACCAAATAAAATACAAGTCATTTGGCATTTTTAGTTTTGACAGATTTTTATAAAACTGAATTTACCCTTGTGGGGACCAAAAAATGGTCCTAACAGCATCAAAATAGCAGGCTTTTGATCATGTTGTAGGGACAATGTAATGTACATCTGACCCACAAACAGACAGACAGATGCACAAAGTCACATACACATGTGCACACACTACTCTCAGTCACATTTGCCAGAGTCTCATATCAGTTACAAGGGCACCTGTCACATGACCAAAGAGGCAGTAACAAGAACCAGGGGCTGTAGACATACGTGGGAAGATAAAGGTCCCCCCGTTGGATGTATATAATTTTGCATGAAGGTCACAGAGGGAGGAGACAGAGTAGAGGCAGCTGGCCACCCCTTACCCATTAAGACCCCCCCCCCAACTTATACGTCCATGGCCAGGCAGGTGACACTAAACAACAGATTCCAGGGTCACATATGATGTCCCTGCCTAAAAACTGCCACTGTTCCCTGAATGCATTTTGGGTGCAAAGCGAGTGACACGCGAGCCACAATCACACAGGGCCCCACATCGTCTAAGGGCCATACGTCATTGGCCACAGATCCCCCAGGACTGTCCAGTCGTACTGAGCAGATTCTCACCTCCTCCCCTGCGTCTTTCCTCTATGCCTATGCCCCCCCACCCCAACAGTGATGCAGGAATAGGCACGCTCAATCCCGGGCAGAGCAGACAGATCTGCAGGGTCATAGGTTCAGTCCTAAGTACAGGTCGTGGAGGGACAGGCAGCTCTTAAAAGCCCAGTGACTATGCCTTGGATTTTCAGGTACTGTGTCTAACCAGAGGGGGGGGGGGGGGGGAGTATGCTGAGCAAAGGAGAGAATGACGCGGTGCGGGGGGAGAGAAGCACAGCTCAAAATAGAAAGGGGAAGTGCTACTTTTAGACGACGCATTCTTTCTGTGCACCCACGCATTTCGGCAGTGGCAGCAGCACGTGGGCTGCGGGGATATAATTAGCGACGCAGGGGCTGCAGCGGTCAGGCACGCTCACGCAGCGGCGGCGGTGGCGGCAGCAGCAGCGGGACTCCAGCCAGGCAGGAGGCTGGCGGTGTGATATGGCAGAGAAACTGAGAGGGAAAGAAAATGCAAGTGACAAAAAAAAAGATCAAGAGAGAGGGGAAGAGAGAGCGAGAGGAAGAAAGGCATGAAGAACGTGAGAAACAGGCGAACAGCGCGGTGCTGCGTAATCTGCTGGAACATTTAGAATGGAAGCACATTCACCCAGAAAGTGCCATGAAAACAGGAAACAAGGATAGTTCGTTCGGAGAAACGGAGAAAGCAAATTAGCGGCCAGGCCTGCCAAAGAAAACAATGGCCTACTGTCTTCACCACAGCCTGCCCGCTTGCCTGTCTGCATGCCTGTTTGCCTGCCTGCCTGCTCACCCATCTGTTTGCCTGCCTATTTGTCTGCCCACATGCCTGCCTGCCAGCCTGTCTGCCTGCCTGCCCATCTGTCTGCCCGCCTGTCCATCTGCATGCCCAACTGCCTGTCTGTGTATCTCTGCTTGTTTGACAGCTCGCCTGCCTGTCTGTCTGGCTGCCTGCCTGTTTGCTCATCTGTGTCTGCCTACCTGCCTGCTCATTTGCCTACTTGCCTATGTGCCTGCTTACCTGTCTGTCTGTCTGCTTGCCCGCCGATCTACCCACTTGTCTGTCTGTCTGTCCGCCTGCTTGCCCTTCTGCCCACTTGACTGCCTGCCTGTCTGTCTATCTGCCTGCTTGCCCATCTGCCCACCTGCCCTCTAACATATCAATTCTGCTCCTTCTTCAAGCTTTTCACAAGAGAAATTTGCATTTAACCCATACAGGAAAATGCAGAATTGGGAAAGAGAAACAGGAAAAACAAAGGTCCCTTACTTCTCCCGTGGTCTTCCCAAAGCTTGAGAGGCACACACCCAGAGAATAAGCAGCAGACTGCGGTTTCCTCTCAAGTCAAACATCCACTTACAGGGTTCCAGACTGTGACTAAATTTTACAACTAGGTGCATGAGTGCGACTTGCAAATATGGCCCCAAAATAGTGGCTGACCATATCATCGTATATCACATGAAACACCCAGAGAGATTGGTGTGCATGTGTATGCATGTGTGTGAGAGCGAGATCATAGGAACTGGGTCAGACTGCAGTTACTCGGTGGCACTGTTGGCGAGGTGTGTACAGGGATTACTTGCGGATAGGTTGACCACAAGCACTGGCGCTAACATGGAAGTTATGTGGAAATGAAGGAAACGGAAAAGAGACAGAAGTAGGTGAGCTAAAACTGAGCAGATGGTATTATTTTATTATTATTAACTCCATATGACCGAAAACTTTTTTGTTTGCATCTCCATATATTGCTGGTGCTGGCGATGGAACGTGCAAATGCTTATTAGTGGAATAATGTTACATCACTTTTTATTCTGGGAAAAATGAAACATCAATCTGCTGGCCAGACATTTTTTAAAATTATAAACATGTTGTGGGTCATACAAGTAAAATAAAAATAAAAGGCTGTGTCCCATTATGATTACAATCGATCCCCCCAATAACTAACAAAACAACTTGTTTAACATCCATTGTTTTGGGGTGGCAGTATAGTTTCTTATGAAATTACGTGCTCCCATGCTTGTTTAGCAATAAGGTTCCAGTTTCTGTTTTGCGTTGGGAAAGCGACACACATAAGTGGCCAGAAACTACAAAGGTTCCCTGTCCAGACGGCCCAGGAACTTTGAACCAGGAACTAGGTTCCTGGATTTCAGTGGGAAAGTGCCTCATGAAACACTCATAAAGCACAACAGCAGCAGGGTCAGATGCACTGAGGGAATAACAGCTGACCACGTACCTTACGTTTATCTCGTAAATCTTTTTTTAAGCACTACTAGACCTTATTACTTTTCCTTTAAAATAAATCATATCGTTCTTTTTGTTTTTTGTTGTATATTTATTTCCAAAGCATGTATCAGTAATACAGTTAAGATGTGTTGCATTCCTGGAGCTCCTAAAACTTTCAGTAAGGAGAACCAGTGCTACTAGTGGAAAAAGTTAGTCTGGAGCTATGACTTACCTACATTATTTTTCATCATGTTATCTAGTGATAGAAGGCCGATTATCAGGCACTTAATCCAGAGCAACATGGCCAAAAATCTGAGGCCTGTCAGTCTGTGCAGCTGCAGAAGTACCTCGCTTGGGACACGACAGCAACCCCATCTTTATGTTTAACCTAGCGAGTGGTCACAAGTCCCTCACATTTACCCCCCCCGGCACTAACCCCCCCCCCCCCGTAGCTGGGCTAGTCGCCCGCGGCCTCTCCGGATCT
>JABFEB020000132.1:25843010-25855366 GCA_019775895.2 Stomatorhinus ivindoensis
TGCTCAATAGCTGCTACACGCTCAGTACGCTTTGCAATAGATGGTCCTGCGTCACCTGGAGGGTGGGGCTGACACACAGAGGTGCCCCTCCCTTCCTGCCCGCCGCCCTGCATAGCACTTCCTCGCCATCGCCAGCCAGGATGAAGGCACAGGAGGGATCACACAGCGAGCCCTTTGCTGCCAGGGCCTTGTTGTCGCAGTGGCAGCAGTGGGGAGGAGGTGTGTCATACTAGAGGGGTAAAGCTGCACACAGGTCTTATCTCCCCCTCACACTGCTGCTTGGGGGGCCAGCAATGGCCTGTAGGGGGAAAAAAACCACCTAAAAGCACACAGGCGTGTGCACACACTGCCACCTGGGGAGCCCTCCCCAGAGATCGTGCCTGTGATGCATGGCTCTTTAGCGGGGAGGCATGCCAAAGACAAACTCGCTACTTTCACATTCTTATGAGGAGCGGAAGCGGATACAAAGGCAGTGCAGAGTTATCGAACAGGTAGACTGTGCCGATTGCAGCCATTGTTGTTATTTCAAAGGCTGAGACCATGTGT
This sequence comes from Stomatorhinus ivindoensis, assembly GCA_019775895.2. Taxonomy (NCBI): domain Eukaryota; kingdom Metazoa; phylum Chordata; class Actinopteri; order Osteoglossiformes; family Mormyridae; genus Stomatorhinus; species Stomatorhinus ivindoensis. The sequence continues at coordinate 25,843,557 of JABFEB020000132.1, forward strand.
TTATCAATTTTCCTGGACTTGAAAAAGTTTTAGCAGACAAGCAATACGAGTAAAAAAAGCAAAATCATAAAACTATACAAACAAACACACACAAATCATTATAAAAAGACACTTCTGGATATAATGAAATGTGAAAAGGGCTGGGGATTCCTTGGAAATTAGGCTACAACCGGCCACCTTTCCTTTTGGTTGAAACACTGGATTCATTGACCAATGAGAAAATAAACAGATGAACAAGTGCAAAAAATAGCTCAACAGTTACTCTGGGAGACACACAGTCCTAAGCGCCATGGCTTTACTCTCCAGGAAAAGGGACTTAACTGAAGTCCCTGTTGGGCAGAATGAGAGGGGCCACCAAGGTCCACAGGTAGAGTGCAAGGCCCAGCCAGCTGGAGGCGATCTTCACCCAGACCGCAGGCATGGTGCTCAGCATGGCCTGGGTCGTGGTTTCGGGCCTGCGTGGGAGGAGGGATACAGATGGAGAGCCAGACAGGGGGGTAATAAAGTAGAGAGGAGAGAAGGCAGAGGAGGGAGGGAGGTAGTCGGGCTGTGAATTAGACTAGAATCAAAAGGAAAATGGCCAGCCTTCATAATGTCCGCTCAGTCCGGCCCAGGGGTCACTCACAAGTTAAAGTGCACAGTGAAAACCTGGGTGCTATTCAGAAGCTCCGCCCCTTAACACTGTCACTGTCATCTGATCATTCTGATACATACTCCACTGTAACTAAGCAGCTTGGTGTCACATGATCCTGAACCATTAGACATCACAAATATTAGAAGGGCAATACTCACTGGTACCAGCTTGTGAGGGTCATCATGATGTATAGAGAGGCCAGGAAGAGGCAGAAGTGGAAGAAGGAGTAGCTGTAGGTGACAGCTTCTTCCTCATTGTCCACGGCCCTCCTGAAGCCACCCTCCTCAGCCCCAACCTCTGAGGTCTCGCCTCCCTCCCCGGTCTGCATCAGCCTGTTTACCTGAGTGTTGCTAGAGGATCTGATGCTGTGGAGGGGGATTTGGAAGACAGGATCAGAGGCTAAAGTCTTTGTTAGCGCCCAAGGCCATGAAGTCTCCTTATGCATCTATCCAGCTACATCAGACAAAGGCTCCTGTCAGACGTAATTTTCCCCAAGTCTCCCAGTGGAAGATCATTAAGCCACCTAGAGTTTACCTTGCATAGAGGGTGCAGAAAAAAAAGATGACCAGTCCAACAATGCCCTGCGCATCCCACCATTGCACCTGCCCTGGGGTGGCAGTGGGGCTCGGGACGCTGGTGCTGTTTGACACCAGGCTCAGAAGGCTGGGGTTACAACTACGGTCTAGGGAGATGTACACAGAGGGTGGGGGAGGGGGTGAATAGGGGGGTAACTTTCAAACTAAAGTACATGGACATACTAGGGGTAGGAATCTGTGACTGTGTCTAGGTTATGGGTCCGAATCCCTGAGTGGCACAGTAATCGGTCGCCATGGGGCACTTACCGGGGTTGTTGGTCATGGAGGACCAGGTGACGTACATGGTATAGAGGCTGATGAGTGATGCCTGCAGCAGGCCAGACTCTGGCTGGGCTTCCTGCAGCACACACACACAAACTGATGGACAGGCACAAAACCACCCATGCACAGCTCCAGTACCTGCATGCCAATGTGTGACATTCACATACTTCATTAGACTGAGAGTGATTGAATAATGACAACAAAAATGTAAAAGTACATATTACATCTCTTATGGTTAGTTTCTCGACGTCTCATCCTAACCTCATTTTTTGGGCGATTAATCTTGTGTGGGAATAAAGCACTAGAGAGAGGCAGACGAGGCACAAACCTGCACTGGGGGCAGGATTGCCACGATGGAAACAACGATGCAGAAGATGAGGTTGAGGCTAATGAAGACCTTGTGCTCAATGCAACCACTGGGCTGTGTGTAATATACGTAGAAAAGCACCACAGCGGTGAAGGCCAGGGCGTAGTGCAGAATGGTGAAGGACAGCAGGCCTGTCAGCCACAAGGGGGCATCAAAGCTTCACCTCGGTTTCATTCACAAATATGTCTTTCTACTGGTAACATTTACTAGAGATACTTATATATGTTCACTAATTGGTAATGCAATAGTCAGGTTAAAAAAAACCTTCCTGATAAACAAAAGAATTTAATTTTACTCTGTTGTCCCACTTAAACTGATAACATATCTCATCATAACCACTATTTTCACATCGTGTTTTTTTTTTTTTACAAATTAATTTCGCAAGACAGTTAAAAGGCCGAAACAAACAAAAAAAACATTAGCCAGGTTGCCCAACTCCCCTGAGCACTCTAACATTATAAAAAAAACAAAGAAAATTATCAGTCCTTCATAAATGTAACATGAAACATTGGATGAGCGCTGCAAAACGCGCACCTGCAAACCAGCACTTCCTGTTCCCCTCCTCGGCATTCTCGAGCCAGGCCTTGTTCCAGTTGTAGGCGAAGTCAATGAGGAGGATGAGCTGGATGACGATGAAGATGAAGGAGCCCACCACACCGAAGTAGAACCACACTGTGTGAGAAAAGGGATTTCATTTAGCGACACGTTCCCTACGTCTGTTTGTAGAGGAAGCTCTGAACCACACCACTTCCTGCTGACTGTCAAGAGGTGGGTTATAATCTGCATAAAAAGTACAGCAGATCACCAATGGGTGTTATTCTGTATTTACACGATGGGTATTAAATCAAGCAAATGTTAGTGATGCAGACAGCCAGAGAAAGTGTGGGAAGAGCCCTGGGACGTGGTACTGTGAGCACAGAACACATTTATGCTGCTGCTGATGCACAGAGAGCCTGACTACCTCCCTCTTACATAAGCAGGCACCACCCCTATTCTTTCACTATTTTTAGTTGCCCCTTTCATTGGCACCTTCAGTTTGTGCTGCTGCTCAGCTAGCAGGAGGCATGGTTTCCTCATCACATTTATGATCAGATGGAAATTAATGAAAAAACAAAGAAGGTCGCCATACAGTATATAAAGCCTTAGCTGCAGGACGCAGGAAACCGTGATCAATCACTTTCTCAGTGGAGACACTGACTGAATTCAGGCAGCTGAAACTTAAAGCTGCTCTCCGCAAGGTTGGCACTCTTCGCAGGCCGTTCCCTTCAGCACAGCTGCATGGGGGCAATGAGTGAAGTGCTCTCAAACTGCTATACGACCGAATGCATTAAGATGCACGTGAACATCTGCCTTGCATCCCTGTCCAGCTTTGACTCAGATTCCCCTGCTTGGCAGCTTACTGGCTGATCAGACCTGGATCCAGATTCACAGCATTTAAGGCCAAAACGTTACAGCATGACTGACTACACAAAAGGTCCATGCGATCTTAAGCTGGACCTCCTACAACACATTTAAATACTTAGACGTTTTTAGCAAAACCTTTTCATAAAAATCTATCCACATATAAACCAGCGGAATTCAGGCTGAATTTTACTGAAGGAGACTGGTGTTCACAACCCAGGAACACAACAGCACAGCCACGCCAAAGTGAAGGTCTCAGCCATGCAGCCAAGATGGCAGTGAGCCCCCGCTATTTAATATGACTCAAACATGGCCTCTCGCCTTCGGTTACAGCTATAATCTTCATTTCAGCACATTCACATCGACTTTACATCAGAACACATTATACGGGTAACAACACAGACAGACTACAGCTCAGCGGACTTTCCCATCGACCCTGAAAACCAAACTACTGCCAGTGAGAGCTGCTGATAATGTCACATGTTAAACTGCTTAAAGCCCCGCCTTTCCAGTTGAGTTCCATTGTATAAAGGATTTTTAATATGGTTCTCATCATTAATCCGTTCATTCATTTGTTCACTAATCGATTTATGCCATTGTATAGCTAAAACAGGGTTTATAGTTTGCACTACACAATTCAGTTTTTCACATTATTTCTGTTGTCACCTCTGAAGCACTTATTTATACAAAGCCCTTCTGACCACAATGCACCGTTATCGAAGCATGTACAGCTCCCCACATGGGTGATGTCATCACAGGGGAATATGCACCAAGCAGTGCAGCCATTATACAGGTATGGGCATTTTCAGAGTTGACCCACTGAGAGCCATAAATTAGGCCAAAGTCACGTTACATGGACAGTCAAGAAGTAGGCAGTTGTTCAGACTTCAGTAATACCTGCATAGCAATATCTAATGTATAAGAGCCAGGCTAAAAGTCCCCTCTGGTACTGCAAGATAATGGGCCTCAAGAGGGCCTCATCTGATTCAGTATTTAAGTCTAGGGGCCGTCATCCTCGGTTGGTGTGAACTTGTTAAAGAACAGAGTACATCTGATATATCAATCGGTGCATGGCCCCAACACAAATATGAATCCACCTGCAGCCAACAGCACCAGAGGCAGACTGCGTGTCATGACGTCAGCATTTAACGTGCCGCAATGCCCCCCTGGGTACAGTCCTGTCCAGAGAGCAGCAGCCTACTAGATGCAGAAACTCACTGGCGCCCCCTAATGCAGGTCCAAACAGCAGCAGCCCACAGGGTGCGTTAGAGGGCACTGGCACACAGAGGCGCCTATGCTGGTCCTCAGTGCTTCAGTCTGCTGTGAAGCTCATTCGTTTGCACATTCGGCTGGTGAAGAAGCCTAACGAGAAAGCCCCATCTAATTCCACGCAACAGACCCTCCTCGCAGGGCTCGACTGGGAGGCGTATTCCTGCCTTGCTTACAGCTGCAGGGGTCCGTCGCTGTAAAGGCAAGTGGTGAGAGCTCAGAAACTGCTGCTATGCACCGTGAGGAAATGCGCACATTGTATTTTTGTAGAATCTGTTCATCTAAAACCAGAATCAGTGTGGTGCGAGACAGAGACCCAGCTGGACAGCAAGCAATGAAAGGCTGTCAGCGGTATGACGCGTGGTGTAAAAGCTGAAGCGCTGGACTTTGGACAGGAGAGTCATGTGACGCTTAAATAGCAGTTCTGTGTATGGCTACACTAGGGACTGTAACGGTTTCCAGATGTGGGCTGCTTTTTCCTTTCTCTTGCCCTTTTAACCACGTAATATACAGCATCTGGCTTAGACAGAAGGCTGCAGAGAGGGGCTTCACCAGAACACAAGTTGCTAAGTAAAAGCGCAACAAAAATCCAGGAGATGCAGCACATATGGATGAAACGGAGATCCCCAATCTCGGGGTTATAAACCATGAAAAACTACAGCAGCAAACAAAAGCAACAGCACACGACTCTGGGGAGGCCCTGTGCCCCAGGCGGTACCTGTGTTGAAGGTGCCATCCGGAATGAAGAAAGCGCCCACTGTTGTACCAACCAGGATCAGGAACTTGAAGAACCAGAACCTGAGAAAGTAACACAGGCGGCTTCAGAACCTCGAGTTACCCCCAGCCAAAGCCCACATGGGCTCCTGCAGTACTGTGTAGCCTAATGGGTCAGGAATCAGGGTCTGTGTCCAGAAGCCTGCTCTCACCTGTATATACATGTCGTGGTCTCATGGCGAGCCAGACAGAATGTGTGAAAACTCCACAATGTCCCCATGGCAATGAATAAAATACCATTATTCTATCCCCAATACCCTCAGTCAAGGCATTTAATGAGGAAAAGTAGTGTTTTTCCAAAGCCCATCCGTCTTCCCAGTCCCCTTTCATGTGGGATTTGGGCTGTGCAGAGTGATTTGGCCTCGATGAATAAAGGAGGAGATGAGCGGAATGCTGGCTTCAAGAGGCCTCCCAGGACGCCATAGACAGACCGCATGCGGGTTCACCAAGGGGGTGACCTGTGAAAGGCACACCGCTAATGGGCAGAGCTGCCAATACTAGCGTCTCACACAAAGAGGCGCTCTACACACTGCCAGCAGCTCTCATATCCCTGCCAGCAGGAAATAAGCTTACCCAGGAAAAGGGGGGAAAAGAGAGAAGCCATGAATGTCCCTCTTTTCTTCGCTGCCAGTCTGGGTGGCTGTGTTGGTGCCCTGAGACACTGGCAAGGCTGGGCAGCAGAGGGTACCACTCCCTTAAGATCACATTTAACCCTGGCACCCCTCATCCTGGTGCTGGCAGTCTGGTGAGTGTGCACAGAGTTAATTATGCATTACCAAACCTTTTACACTCACACTGAGTGGGGGCTACTCTCCAAAACAGCCTGCCATTTCTGCCATTTGGTATTTGGACCGGCAGCATTACTGCTGTACCACCTGCTGCCTATTATGGAAGTTTTTCCCAGTATCAAGACTGTGGGAGTATTCAAATAAAGTGGAAAGCTCCCTTAGCATCAGCGGCGTGGGGCCCTCTGACTATAATCAGAAGGTCGTCGGTTTAAATCTCAGCAGAGCGATCATATCACCAGTAGGCCGTTGACCCCCAAGGACTGATAGGTTACCCTGTGCCCGGACACCAAGCTTTGCTCTCCTCTGTATACATCTGTGAGTGTGTGTGTGTGTCACTAATATCCCTTTATACTTCAAATGTCACATCATCCATCCCACCACACACACACACTAGGGCCGAGCTCGTACGTACCCGTTCTGCAGGGCGGCGCGGGGATCCTTGCTGCTGCGCACACGCACCATGATGACAGCGAAGAAGAAGAAGAAGCAGGCCATGGCGAAGCACATGCGGTAGACGGACTTATAACCGACGAGGACGTCACAGTTCACCTGATTCTCTAAGCCTGGTATAGAGCTGCCGCCTTTGCAGAAGCCCGGAATCTGAAAGCACAGGAGAAGCACATGGCCCCTGGGGCACTCAGGCACACGCATGTACATGTGTATCCACGCATGCTCAACAAAAGCAGGTCCTATATGCCGATCACACACCGAGCCACCTGCTAAGTAAACATGTAAAACTTGTTTCTCCCGTTCTCCTATCCTTAGAGAATCCTTCAAGGTTGAAATCAAATCCAAAACACCGACCGCACTGAGCCACTGGGTCAAATCATTCCAACCAGTGGAAGTGCAGAAATCTCCACCACTGCTGGCCCCTTGAGTGGTGTGTGCACTTCGTGTCAGCTAAGTATGAATCTGACACATGAGGTCACTTTTACCGACCAATCAGGGAAGTCCAGCTGAGCCATCTGTCCACTGGGTGAGGACGGGGCTCAGCTGCGCAGCCCACTTACCTTTCGGAGCTGGTCCTCCATGCCTGGCAGGATCATGATGACAGACACGAGGGTGCCAAGGAGCAGGAAGAAGGAGAAGATCAGCCTGGTCACCGTGGAGTTGTTACTGAAGGGGCAGCAGCCACACAGCAGACAGGGGGCCGAGCCGCAAAGACAGGAGGCCTAATATGACAGAGAGAGACAGGTAGTTAGATGCAGATGGTGGCTGGACACAACGTCTAATGTAAGACAGAGGGGCACTAGGACAATGTACAGGGCGAGACAGGTGGGCAGCTGGACACAATGTCTGCTCTGGTGAGAATGAGAACAAGAGAAAGACAATGAGTAGGACAGGCAGATACAAAAGGGCAGAAAGAGAATGACCTTTGAGGATGTAAGAAAAACTAAATCATAACACAAACAATGAGGGTTTGGCTGGTTTAACTTCATCAGTGCTCATTGCTGCCAGGTAAAACTGGTTATGCACAGTTTGAGCTACGTCATCTTAAGAGAACCTGCGGGAGGAACACATACGTCACTATGGAAAGACTCTTACTTAGAAAAATAATAAATAAAAGACAAGAACTGCTCAGTTAAATTATAAGCGCGACCAGGGCTGAAACGGTACTCAGTCTTGTTATGTAACATTCGCTACATCATTTTCAGGGGTAAATTCACAAGTAGATTTTAATTATGGAAATGATTGTGGCAGTGAAATAGTTGCAGTAAGTGACAGGTATGGGAACATTTTAGTTTCCCAATAAATTACACCAGCACTGTAGAGAGAGAGAGAGAGAGAGAGAGAGAGAGAGAGAGAGTAGTTGATAAGACCAGGATTGTCTGTTGGCTCTTATAACAAACTCTGATATGTTTCTGAAAACACATCCAAAACAGAGGCTGCAGATGAGGGATGCTCTGCCCGAGCGATAGGTGTATTTATTTACAGATAAACAACCACACTACATAGTAGAGAACATGAGAAATAGACAGAATTTATTTTGATTGTTATAATTATTTATACAATGTGCAAATAGTTGTAAAATAAGTGTTTCTTAGCTTTTGCTATTCAATATAGGTCGACAAACACATTGCCTTTTGTTTACAACTGCTCCTAATTCTCTTTGTTTGCAATTTTAATTTCAAACAAATTCTGTTTTCCCTGCAGTACTGAAACTGCACCAAACCATGAACCCAATAAATTGCATCCAAGTTAATTCTGTGTACCATTATACCCCTACAAAACACAAATGCAAGAATATTTCTATAAAGCGTGAAAAATGGTCACTATTGCATGACATGTTTTATTGGTGGAGAATTTAACCAAATTTCATTTTAACACATGTAATATAAATAATGAAGTCGCCACTGTCTGGTGTATGACGTCACTACAATATACGAAGGAAGTTTTAATCCAAATAAAGAAATCGATTGCAAAACTGGTAGAGGAATTGCAAACACCCTACACGGAAATAGTGACATCAGTAAACTGGGATAAATTTAAAACATTACTGACTAATCGCAAAGACAGTCAAGCTCGGGGTTCGTCAACCTCTCCGTACACGAACCCCGTATCCGTGGCAAAATGTTTTGACTGAGGGGGGAAAACACAGTGTAAGGTACGTGTTTAAATACCACATCCGTAAAAATTTTAATTGTATTTTGATAAAAACGTCCTTCACGATTCGTCGTGGTGTCGACCCTTGCTCCAACTCCTTAAACTGCCTTAATCTAAATTTACAAAACACCAAGTAACGGTATCATTTTAAGTAAAATTACAAACCGATTAAGACATATTAACTTGACAAATTCACGTAAACGACTCACCAGCCATACTAAACATTTCCCATGGTTTTACACTCTGTGTGGCACATTAATAAACACACATTTTAACACAATACCCGTTAAGACAGACTACGAGCCATTTCGAATTAAAACCGTCTACAAGTTATGCACATAGCCAGCCCTTTAACATCAATATATTCAATTTATCGCCAGCTGCACACTATATAATGTCTCCCCGGTCGCATGTAATTCCAAGCACTAACATTAACGACGACAACAGTCACTAACATTAATTCACATTTTTCGCACGCAGCGTTTAGCTAGTTAGCGTTAGCAACCGCTGACCGTGATGTAAATTAAATGCCGACTTACGCAGCTGGCCAGAGAACATAATGCCATACAAGCACCCATCTTCCTTCCCTTCCTCTTCTTCTTTACTTCGGTGGAGGACGATACAGATCAGGGGAAATAAATACGGAAAATGTGGCTGACTAGCGGCTGACTGCAGACGTGCTTACGCTCCCCTTCGCGCAGCGGCCGCCTCTCCCCATTCCATTCGCTATGACGGGGTTGCCAGTCTGAGATGGTGATTTAACAGTAACCTCCCGTGGTGGATCGGAGGTGCCAAACAATCATAAAAAATAAAAAAAAAATGGAAAAAATGAAATTCCAAATGGCCATCTGCAGTAGTGTTAATTGACCGATGCGGTTTATTTAAGCTGCTTACATGAATAATATTTAATTCTAATTACTAAAATGTTGTTCTTGCTAAAGTAAACTGAATGTCAGGGGTGTAGTTAGACATGAATGGATGGGGAGTCTTTACTGGGGGGCGGGGCTAATAGATGGCAAAGTTATCCATCCATCCATGGGACCGAACCCAGGCCCTTCCTGCTGTGAGGCAGCAGCCACTGCGCTGCCCATAGATAAACTTATATATAATATACAAAGCTAGTCATGACATAAGCCAATAAATGGGAGGGCTATAAAGCGATAAGCCAAACGACACCCCTGTTGAATGTGATATCCATATCAGGGTGGAAACACTTCATAATAAGATCCGTCCATTTCCAACCGCTTATCCGAGATAAGGTCGCCAGGGCTGGGGGACGAGGTTGCCTAGTGCCTATCCAGGCAGCACAAAGCACACCTCCGGAGTACACCCTGGATGACGGTCCATCACATGGTACATGCATATATAGGTCTGACTCTGTGATTGGCTACTCTGGAAACCAGATTGGAAACTGGTCTGGAGCCAGTTATCGAACCCACAGCCTTGGAGACACCTTGCTACCTCAAATAATAAGACCCCCCTGTCAAATAGCAAACATTTTGAGACTAACTAAACAGCTTTCTGGGCATAAGAAGACCAGCTTAGTGACCGTGGAGCTCATTACTGGGCGCCCTGCACAGATAACTGGACGATTAGTGTTATTTAAAAGCGCATCATCTGGCGACCTTGCTGCCTAAATATCGGAAGACAGCCCCCTAGCGACGAAATCTTTCATGTTGGTTAAACCTGTATCATTCCCGAATTATTTACAGTTTAACGCAAGAAATATTGCCTAGGATCTAATTAACAAATTTTGTTAATAAATTACGTTTTTATATCTCAGCTACGCAGTTAGAAAATGGATGTTGAAATGAAGTATATTTGATATACTGTATAGGCAGTTTCTTTCTTTAAAAAATTGATCAAAAACAGTAAACGCTGTCCTGGGGTATCGTTTAAAATGCAATGCTAATGATTTGATTATACGCAGGAAACATTAACTGAACGATATAACATATAATTTACTGTCAAATTATTACCGGTCATGTTCAGAATCACAATAGGCCTACTTTTATTATTCCGGAGGAAAATACATTGTAATTGCAGTCTGTACAAAAAGACCAAAATAGACAATTAACATAAAATAACATATGGAGATGGTAATAAGTAGGTGATTATGAAAATAATTACAGTACAGTGGCGAAGAATATTGAAATTTCGCTTGTGAAATATTTCACGAAAAACATATGTTAGACACACACACACACAGTGGTACCTCAGAACTCGAACTTACTCCGTTCAGAACTCTGGATCGAATCCTAAAAATTTCGAGTTCTGATCGAATTTTCCCCATAAGAAATAATGGAAAACCAATTAATTTGCCCCCCAAAAAATACACCGAAATATGAGTTTTTAAATGATTTTTACGCATTTAAACACAACATGAACCAGACAAAACAAGAAAATCATATACTGTACTAAACACATCTAAGTAAATTTTTATCAAAACAGCCATTTTTAAAGTAAGAAAATAAATGTATCCAAACAATGTGTCAAGTTAAAAAAATAGACAATGTGTCCTGCGCCGATCTTCCGCTCCTTCCGTGTGCTCGCCTCCACGTTAACCCCATGTGGAATCCCCGTGTGATCAGCTATTTCTGGTTGTTGTCATTAGTCCTATGTATTTAGTCTGCATTTTAGTTTGTTTCCCCGGTCCAGTCATTGTATTGTCCGTCTGCGTTTTGCCTGCCTTACCTGTAATTAAACTCCGTATTCCCCGGTACCCTGACGTCTGTGCCTTTGTCTCCATTCTGTCCCTGCTGGGCACAGCAATATTATTATAATTAAATGTATTAATAGTTTATTATTGTCACGCTGCCGCTTGGGACGGGCAAGCAGGAATCAGGCAGGAAGCAGCGAGGATGCAGGCAAAGGGTTTTATTGCCGAAGAAACAGGTACACGGACTACAATGACCAGAATGACTAGATCGAATGACGGACCTGGGGAGATTATCTCGGACGCGGACTAAATACAAGACAATCAGGCACGGATAGACAACAGGTGGTTACAATCAGGATCCGACATGAGGTAAGGAGGGGGGGGGGGGGCGTGGCACACATGAGGCTATGACGGGCGGATCATGACAATTATTAAAATTAAAATAATTGATTAGAAA
>JABFEB020000132.1:25857842-25869810 GCA_019775895.2 Stomatorhinus ivindoensis
AATGCCAGAGGCAATAGTGAATGGAGAGAAATGAATGTAACTGTGCCAACAGCATAGCTACATTAATGCCAGAGGCAGTGGTGAATGCAGAGAAATGCTAGCACATGTGCTAACAGCATAGTTGCATTAATGCCAGTGGCAGTGATGAAAGCAGAGAAATGCTAGCACATGTGCTAACAGCATAGTTGCATTAATGCCAGTGGCAGTGGTGAATGCAGAGAAATGCTAGCGCCTGTGGTAACAGCATAGTTGCATTAATGCCAGAGGCAGTGGGGAACATAGAGAAATGCTAGCACATATGCTAACAGCAGGTCTATGCAGTGAAACTGAAGCCCTGTGGCTGGGATTAGTTCAAGCTGCCACAACCTCCAACCAATGAAAAACCCACTTGACTCAAGCTAAACATTTTCTTCAACAGAGGGGAGGGTGGGAATCTGAGCCACCTCCGGCAGAGACTCTCTTCCAAATAGCCCCTCCTGAACCTCAGTGAAGCTCTTAGCTTGGGTGGATATGGTAAATTAAACAAGCAGATTAAACATGGTTTGCTCCATCCAGGCTAAGGATAGCAAGCACAGTCATCCTGATGCCCTCAACACTATTGCTGTCTTTGGCATAAATGTCATAAATATGTAGAATAGGGGGTTGATATAAATTTGACTAGCAGGCTGCTCTTACCCCTTAATGCATACTACATTTGTAGCAGTAAGCTAATTACCATATCCATCTGTTAATACTCAGCTACTTCAATTAGCTGCCTAAGGATGATTCCTGCTCATATTATCGGCCCAGTTGCTTTGCCGAATCATTAGACCATCCGTCTACAAACAGCTTTTTCCTGGTCAGGGCCGCAGGGATCGGTATGCATCATCTCAGTTATCATGTACTTTCAGTAAGTAGCGTTTTATAAATATCAGTGGTGGTTCGGTTCATGTTTGTAATGGAAATTGAGAACGGAAATTGTCTGAAAATGGCAATAAGAAAAAGGGGTAGTAACAGGTAAGAGGGTTTCACTTCATCAAGGGGTAGTAACAGGTAAGAGGGTTTCACTTCCAGGTGCACAGTGGTGCTCAGGCGTAATCAGCAGCCAAAGCATGACTCCATCATGATGCCTTAACTAGATAATACTTTTGAGATGGAACAACAAACTCATTTTCAGCTACTATGATCAGGTGGTGTTATTCGATTTGAAGTGGTAATTACCTCCCATGGATGTATCAGTCACGTTCCTAACAGCAGCTCCTGTATACAGTCGTTATCATTTTGCTATTTAGTTTTTACTTTTTTCCAAAGCAACATCTGTCCATGCATCTTCCCAGTATAATATAGGAATTCCAATCATTCATGCTCAAGAATTCAGGAAGATGTGACCTGGGATCTGAACCAACAACCTTCAGGAGACAATATTGCATTCTTGACAACAATCCACAGACACATGTTTCTTATAAGCTGAAGGTTGAAGAATGAAATTAAGTACATTCCACTGACCATTCAGTTCTGTGTATATAAGGCATATCTGCCTATGTTTGCTGCCTAATAAACAGAAAATTCTGACTTTCCATCCAGTTGTTATCTCCAAAACTAGCCTCCCCATGAATGTCTGCCCCTTCTGCTTGCCAGCTCTCCTTACAGTAATTAATTTCTTCATTTGAAAAGCATTACTCCTGTTTTTCAAATTCTCTCCAAAAGACTTTTCTATTCCCCATCCCAGCTAAGGAGGTTCTCTATACCTGCCTCCCCAGGTTCTCTCGAGTCTGCTGGAGTGACAAAGCCTCAACAACGATAGCAGTGAACATCGTTCTTCATATCTGCTTATGTTGATAAAATACCTAAGCTTACTACCTTCCTGGGGAAGACTGATTATCAAATGCAGTTCCTCTGCATTTTAGTGTATGATTCCTTGTAGTTCTTGGGTCAGCCACACTGTCACAAACCTTTATAGCACAAAAAAATTAAGGGAACACTTTGAAAACACATTCGATCTCAATGGGGGAAAATCATGCTGGATGTCTATACTGATATGTACTGGGTAATGTGTTAGAAATGAAAGAATGCCACATCGTCTTATGTAAATCAAAATTTTCAACCTACAGAGGCTGAATTCAAAGACACCCCGGAAATCAAAGTGAAAAAATGATGCAGCAGGCTAGTCCATTTTGGCGAAATTTCATTGCAGCAACTCAAAATAGTACTCAGTAGTTTGTATGACCCCCACATGCTTGTATGCATGCCTGACAATGACGGGGCTGCTACTAAGGAGACGATGAATGGTCTCCTCCTAGATCTGGACCAGGCCATCACTGAACCCCTGGACAGTCTGACATGCAACCTCGCGGCGTTGGATGGACATAATGTACCAGGGGCGCTCTATTGGATTTAGGTCAGGCGAGCGTGGGGGCCAATCAATGGAATCAGTTCATTCTCCAGTAACTACCTGATGACTCCTGCATGAGGCTGGGCAATGTCATGCACGAAGAGGAATGCAGGACCCACTGCACCAGCTTAGGGTCTGACATCCCGATACCCAATGGCAGTCAAGGTGCTGTTGTCTAGCCTGTAGAGGTCTGTGTGTCCCTCGATGGACATGCCTTCCCAGACCACCACTGACTTTTACATCTGTCACCTGTGCTCAGCGTGAACCAGCACAGGGTGGCAGTGGTGGACCTGCCTATTCAGGTATTCTGTGGCAAATGCCAATTGAGCTCCACAGTGCTGGGCAGCGATCACAGGGCCCACTAGAGGACGTCGGGCCCTCAGGCCACCCTCATGAAGTCTGGGCGTCGGGCCACCCTAATCACACCAGTGGCCTGCTGGGGCTCATTTAGGGCTCTGGCTGTGCTCATCCTGTTCCTCCTTGCACGAAGGAACAGATACCGGTCCTGCTGATGGGTTAAGGACCTTCTACGAACCTGTCCAGCTTTCCTAGACTAAATTCCTATCTCCTGGAATTTTCTCCATGCCTTTGAGACTGTGATGGGAGACACAGCAAACCTTCTGGCAATAGCATGTTTTGATGTGCCATCCTGGAGGAGGTGGACTACCGGTGCAACCCCTGTAGGGTTCAGGTATCGCCTCATGCTACCAGTAGTGACACTGAAAGCAAAATTAGTGAAAAAACAGTCAGAAAAGATGAGGAGAAAATGTCAGTGGCCCCCACCTGTTAAACCATTCCTGTTTGGGGGGGCGTCTCATTGTTGCCCCTCTAGTGCACCTGTAGTTAATCTCATTAACACCAAAGTAGCTGAAACTGATTAATAACCTCCTCTGATACTTAACTGACCAGATAAGCATCTCAGAAGTTGAATTGCCTTTATGCTATACTCTGATTAAAAAGTGATCCTTTCATTTTTTTGAGCAGTGTACATCTATTGATTGCCCTTGCTTTCTCAGTAAACATGACTGATTTGAATATATTTGCATCTGCCTAGCCTGTTCAAAAATATACTGGGGCAATGGTAACTCCTTATTTATAATAATTCATAATAATATAATAATTCATAATTCATCTGTACTCCACAAAGTCGATACAAGTCTCCTTAATTCTCACACCTTTCTATGTCTCCCCCTATGGGCCACAGATGGTAGCACACCTAAATCTCTCGATTTCCCCCCAATCTCTCAGTTCCCTCCAGGAAGGCACTCGCACTGATTAAATGTTAGCTGATTCCTCCTCACATAATTCCCATTCCTGTATTGATCAAGCCTGCACATGTCCTCTTAGGGGGCTGAATCGGGCTACGTGAACCAATTTCCATATGCTAGTCCTGTGATATGCACATCATGGCATGCAGTGTCTTGTTATAATGGATGATGCAGTGTCTGTACTGGCTAGTATAATATCCACCCATTGATCCATCTTTCATAGCCACTTTGCCAGTACTGGATAGCAGGATGTGTGAAGTTGCACAGCTCTGTCTTATTTAAATGACAGGAAATTTTATAAGCAATAAAAAATCAATGCAGTAAACAAAGACAGAAGCACTTCAAATACAAATCACACATAACTACTGTATATATTTTTTTTGCACTACCAACTAATTAACACAGCCTGGAACAGGGATAAGATTTGTTTTAGAAAGGTTTTTGATGTTTTTTTGTCCACGATCTGTTTTCACCCAATTTTTAAAATTAGCTTCTTATTAGAATTTTTATTTTTTGTAACATGATGTCCTGTAAAAACAGTATTAATTCTAGAAGAGGATTATAGATTAAGTGAGTCTTCAGGTTAAACTCTTAGCAAACTGCTGACACAGGCGAATCAAGTTCTATGGTATTTTTGGTTGGGTAATTGAACTATATGCAAAATGAACCCACTTTAAGATCAAATGGTAATTTCTCAAGACCAAAGGAAAATATTAATATTTCTCATATTGAGTTTCAATCTAGGGCATTTTGATTTCACAATATTGAAAAGCAGGCATAAAGTCATCTTGCGACAAGACCCAGACTAGGTATGGTGGCGAGAGTGTGTGTGTATGTTGTGCCATTTGAAGGCTGGGCTCCACTTGCAGCTTTTAGTGTGTCAAGGGCAAATTTAGGGCACAAGGACAGCAAATGTAAAATAACTGAAGCTATTCCTCCTTGATTTAAATGTCAGTGTGGTGAAATGAAAGTGCCATTGATTAAATGGAACCTGTTCCACTCCTGAAAGGCTGATTTAACCCTAAATAATATCAAAACATCTCTCCTATCGGCCCCGTGTTCAGAGCTCAGAACGCATTGCTTTTTGTGCATAATATCACACTGAATTGCATTCTCATAGTAAACACACAAAATTAAAATCTGCGTGACTATATTAAATAGGAAGTGTAAAACACTCTTTCAGTATAATAAATGCACTTCATTCATTTTTCAAGTGCATATCCAGTACAGGGTCATTGAGTCTCTCTCTCTCTCTCTCTCTCACACACACACACACACACACACAAAAGCACCATAAAGACAATTGACCTGCATGTGTAACTGACCTAACAAAAACACATATAGAGAGCTCTTGTGAGGTCAGGCACTGATGTTAGTATGCATATCAATACATTTTGGACAAATCTATGCTTCCAACTTTGTGGGAACAGTTTTGGGAAGGCCTTTTTCTGTTTCAGCGTGACTGTGCCCCAGTGCACAAAGGGAGACAGGTAAAGAGCATGTGCTAATTACACATAACACCACACCTCAGGGATGAGAACCTGTGTGTAGCCATACAGCAGGTGATTCCCCAGCACTACATTAGTCCAATGGAACAGTGTGAGTTTTTTTCCAGTGGCTGCAGTGCCAATCCTGCCACCAACCCCCAGATTTTCCCTGTAAATTGTAGGAGCTGCTTTCAAGTCTGTATATAGATTAACGTCATACCCAAGACAAAGTAACTGCAGGTTAAGGGCCTCGCTCAAGGGCTCAACAGGGAAGAAACACCCCAGGTATTCATGGGATTTGAAGCAGCAACCTTCTGATTGCTGGCACGGATCCCAATTTCAGGGCCACCACTCCACCCACAAGTTTACAAAGCAAGGTCCATAAAGACATGGTTGGGTGAGTTTAGTGTGGAAGGACTTGACTGGCCCACACAGAGCCCTGACCTCAACCCTATCAAACACCTTTGGGATGAACTAGAATGGAGATTGTGAGCCAGACCTTCACATACAATATCAGTGCCTGACCTCACAAAAACTCTTCTGGATTAATGGGCAAAAATTCCCACAGACACACTTCAAAATCTTGTGGAAAGCCTCCCAGAAGAGTGGCAGCTGTTATAGCTGCAAAGGGGGGGGCAACTCTTTACTGCCTATGGCTTTAGAATGGGATACCATAAAGGTTCCTGTAGGTGTAATGGCCAGGTCTCCCAATACTTTTGCCCATATAGTATATATGTAAAACAATGTTAAACATTGTACATGAGATGATATTCACAGCTTGTGTTTATCCCAAAAATAACCAAAGAGCCCCACTTACACCAGTGACTACATGCAATGAAACTGTAAACCCAGAAACAAAATCGTCCTGAAACATTTTTTTTCCCCCGGAAAATGTTTCTCCAGCCCTATGCACACTTCCTGATCCAGGATGGCCTTGAAGTGAACATGATGAAAGGCACATTGGTGTGGCCTGCAGAGATCAAAGTCGCCTTAATGAGACAGACGCCGATGTTCATCCTAATTAGCCAGCAAAAAGATGCCCCCTAGAGGAACCGCAAAAAGTATGCAGTGGGTTATTAAGGTCTATGAACAGATCCGCTGGAAAGTTTGTGAACCGCAAACCTGAAAATTCTAACAAGCTCTTTATCGTATCATTAGCATATATCAGTACTCCTGGATAATCGGGGATAATGAAAACATTTATCTTTGATAACTGATTATCTAGCACATGTTTGTGGTGAGTGTGGAAATTAGAGACACCTACTAATTAACTTTAATCACACTTATGAGAGGAAACCAGCACAGATCCAGGGGCAGGAACAGAACCCAGATGGGAGGTTCTGCTGGTATCACCAGAGCCCCACTGTCATCAAAAGAATGTATGTGCAAAAGATAAATTACAGGTGCAATACTGTGCAGAAGTCTTAGGCAGCCAAAGAGAAATAAGGTTAAATGTTCTTCATGCTGGGGTAAAACTATGCTATTGTTTCTGACAAAGTATGTTAGCTTAGCCATTTCAGAACTTCTGCTAAAATCACCCCAGTATTTGCAGCTCCCATCCAACACTCCCATACACATTCTGACTCGACCACTAGCGCACCTTGTATAGCTTATTAGTATCTCATTGATTTTTTTGAATGAATTAAATTACTTATGTGAGCTGGTGGTGAATTTTAATAAAAAGCTGGAAAGGCTGAGGTGTCCCCGAGGGGAGGTCTGGGAACCGGAGTGGTGTTCATCTCACCACCCAACTAGGCATCAGTGACTTTTTAGAGGGCAGAAGAAATTCTTACTAGTTTTTATTGCGTTACTCTTAATTTGCAAATGTTCTAGTGTTAAATCGTGTTATGAATGAATTACGTTACAAATGGCCGTTTCGTGACTTGAAATGTCTGTAAGTCATTATTCAACATCATTTTAAGGGTACACGCAAGTACAAAGAACTAGGATGCTGGGAGTACGCACGCTACGCTGCTGCACGGTGGGAGTAGCGGCCAGAAGTCGTACTAGGCGGAATTGGCGTGCAGGAAAAAAATATTGATGTTGCGGACAGGAAATTTGGACTTATGGTCCTATTTGTCTGAAAATTCGTAAGTTGAAAGTTTGTAAGTAGAGGAGCCTCTGTACTGTATGTGCAAAAATATGTGGTGCACATGGTTCTTTAAGCATGATGAGCTGTGTAACTAATTAAAGTGCCAAGAAGGAAACTGGTGGCTGCTATATAAAGGAAAGCTGAGTTCAGTGTGGTTTTCCCTTAAATTTTTGCACGATATCCCATTGTTATCTAACAAATGTCAGAAGACTTTAGCAAGCATGTGACAAATACTCAGCGGCCTGGATATGATTACGAACCCATTGTAAGATCTGAGATTCTTCAGTGTGCTATAAGACAGATTTAAAGTCAAAGGTGACTCTGCCCACAAGCTTCGTGCTTCAAGATGGACCCATTGCAGAACAAAAAGAGGCACAGATCTGCAGTACCAGTCAAAGAGCTGCACACAGATACTAACAGAAGGGGTTTCTTTATCTTTACTAACTCCAATGCTAAATAAAAGTGACAAAACATAAATGGAACCATGGAATCATTTTAAAAGGTAGCCAATCAAAAATATGTCATATATTAGAATCTTTAATGTAGCCACCCTTTGTCTTGGCGAAGACCCTGCACCATCTTGACATTCTCTAAATTAACTCCATGAGGTTGGGAATTGAGACCTTTTTTCAGCAGCACTGAAGGAGTTCTTCCATATTCCCAGCGCTCCCAGGGTGCTTTTCCTTCACGCTCCAGTCCAGCTCGCCTCACACACCTCTGTTCAGCTTAGGTCAAGTGAATGTATAGGCATGGTAACCTGCTTCATCCCTCTCCTGCGTGGCCTGGAGGTGGGTCATTTTCTTACTGAAAAACAAATGAGGGTAAATAGGCTATATATCGACAGAGCTGCAGGCACCCAGACATACCTGATGTTCACTTGCAGCTGTTTGTTCTCCTGTGATTCTGTGAATCCCAAAGACATTTACACCAGGGTGACTAGGAGGAAATACCTTCTTGGTGACAGGGAAAAAGGACCATGGTTTCATCTTAACTTTACGAAAGACCATCTGTGTAATCAACCCAACAGAAATGACCTGAGACAAGCGATCCATGCAAGACGTGAATCTGGAATCGCTGAACCGGTTTTATAAGCAAGAATGAGGAAAAGAATCCATGGCTGCCTCAGATTGTGTGACAGCATCCTAAATGAAAACATCTGCAGTGTTCATATTTATGTTCCATAAGTTGTCTTCCAATCACTTACAGTATCTAGGAGAGGGTTAGAGGTCAGCCTGGGGTATCCCCGGCACCCATATTGCAGTGTTAATCCAGCCTAGGGCTCACACATACTAAGGGCAATTTAGAGACTCTGTGGGGTAACCGAGGTACCCAGGGATGCTGGCACACCATGTGGGGAAAGCAGGGGAAGGACTGAGTCACCAAAACTGACGGTTGGCAGCAAAGGTGCAACTCATTGAGCCACATTGCTGCAGTTTTTAAAACATGAAATAACAGTTCAGGATTCAGGATGTCTTAATCATGTTTTGGAGATCGGACGAAGATTTCTGAGAAGCACGCATGGCGAGAGGTCTGCATGCATTCAAGCAGCGGTTGGATTTCTGTTGGAATTCTGTTTTTGGGCCAGTAAGCTGGATTCAATTCTCCGCTTTAATCAGTAAATTGTACTGCAGAGCACCAACTACCCCTTCAGGCAAATCGCAGAACAATTTTAAAGAGTAATAACTTCTCTGTGTTGGGTTTGTTACTTAAGCTAGCAGGTTTGCAAGATCTTTGTTTCTCAAACTGCAGATAACACTGCTGATCACTGTAGCTTTTGCGGGGGACAAATGGGAAGCAGGTGAGATTTCTCTCTCCTTTTCATTCCCTCAGCTCACTGTGCATCACACCGGAATACAATACAGAAATCACAAGTTCAGCAGATGCAACCACTTCTCACTTCTACTACTTTCAACCACAACCATTTCCAACATTCTTGGTTTTTGGCCAGACTCCAGTAACCCATGTGTTTTTCTTTGTTAAATATAAACTAAAATATAACCTAAGAGGAAGCAAGTTTCAGCTGGGAACATAACTGGGAACGTCAGTTTCATTTAGCACAATTGGTGTGCAGTTACAATTGGAGGAAAATACGGCTTCCGTGGATGTTGGAGTTATCAGTTAGAATCCGGACAGGTCAGGAGGCCCCCTATAAAGGCAATCTCTCCAAACCAGTTCAAGGAGTGAGTCACCACCGGGGCTTTGGGGAATCCATGAAATAACTTCACAGCAGCGGAAATCAGCTGTGTCAGCCTGACATCAATATGTAAGGAGACAGGAGCCTGTGTCTACATTGGGCTGACCCACTTCTTGATTTAAAATGACAGTCCTGTCTATTCCTGGAACCAATAAAGGGAACTATTGTTATCTGTGCATGAGAATAGATAAGACGTTGCTTTAATGTGTTAACATTTACTGAGTGGTAGAAAATATTAGTGTTTAAGAAAGTGTCTTGCTTCGAGACATCTGTTCAATAACATCTGTTTTTTTTATATTAGGCCTATATAGATCGAGCCACTTTAAGATAATTTTCACGTTGATCCTTCCTATAAAATGCTGCATGTTTTGGTACTGGTTAAAAGGTTTCAAAAGCCACATAAACTTCATTTTCACTTTCTAAGATTTGCAAACCTGTTGAATGACACGATGATTCCAATAAGTAACGGGTTGGCAAGTCTGACGCCGACTGGCTTTCGATCACAGCACGCTACTTCGCCTCTGTCCTTGCTGGAACTAAACCGGAGGCGTACCATTTCGAGGAAGCAAAAGGGGGAGTCGGGTTTTTCCAAAATCAAACTACTTCGCATTTGGTTTGATTTTGTTGAAAATGATCAAAGAAATATATATTGTTAAAAAGATATGTTGATAAAGTTTAAGCTATCACATCAACATCCCCTTCATCAATTCACAGCTGTAGTTTTCCAGTCTGTTCGGCTGATAAATCGCCTCGGCGTGCTTTGTTTTTGGTACCGCCCCCTCAGTGATACCCTGCGCGCACTCACAGAACAGGCGATACAACAAGGTGTCAGCGGCGGTGGAAGTGAGGATGCTCTGAGTCTTCGGAGCCTGTTTAGCCTCCGGCGTCATTCTCTTTTAACACAGGGTAACAGAAAATATATAAGAACTTTGGATTTTGTGTTTCTTATCTACAAGCAGCGACTTCACCACCGGTAAGCCTTCTTTGCTGTCCGTGATTTCCTGCCACTCCGATGCGTTCTTAGGAAAAGCTTTGGGCATCGTTAATGGAGTAATGCTGGGAGATATGCTGTAATTTGTGTTTCACTTGAATCGCAAATGGCATCAAGATTCGGATGCAACTTTCAAACTTGAATCTTTGTAGGACCAAAACGGTTATTTGTGTTTACCACACTAAAATAATGTATCATAGCAGTATAATTTAATAGAAAGCTTTTCGGGAGCACTTCACTTTTTAGGTGAAGATGCATAAATGTATAGAAACATGGCCCGCTTGCGATCCGAATTTAACTTTTTTCCCAAACCCCTTCCTGATTGGCACGCGCACCCCAGCGCTTTCCCGACTATTATATTTAAATTGCAAATTCACTCAAAAGTGCGATACGAACCTTTTCATTTTTCCCTCTGAATAAATGTTGCAGGATAAATACCTTACATTTTCGGAGGCGGACTCCAGAGTGGCAGCCTCCTCGACACTTTGTGACACCGAGCCCAGGGCTGTAAGTGCCCGTAAATTATTATAAGGGACTTCTTTATTTATCGTAGTAACGGGAAATCAAGCGGAAAGTTATACCGCCGGCACAAATCTGATTTAGGTACCGCAACACTTTGCGATGCCTTTTGGAAGGCCGTTGTATGGATCCCAACGGGAGAGTTGGCCGACTCTATTTGTAGCGATAGACACCTTTAAAATGAGCAGTGGAAGTGCTGAAACATGGAATTAAATCTAATACTAAAACTTAGTAATTTTGAGTCCCCCGTGGCCCTGTTGTCTTCTTTTGGGTTCCTATGGGGACCGTGATGTATTACCTTGTAAGAGGGTGCAGCATCATCCCTAGGGGGGGCACTGAGCTCTGGGGAAAACTCTTGTCCTGAGGTCATGTTGCAGTCTACTTATTGTGACAGTGCTAGCTAATGTCTGTCACCTTCTTTTCCCCTAACACAAAGACACACACACACACACACACGATGACAGGGTGTTATCTGACAGGTGAGATATCAGACCGTCCCATAAGGGCCCGCTGCCACGATCTTGCCCCTTAGGTCAGTGACTTTGCTGCGAGCTGCCTAGTGGTGCTGTCACACAGCCTAAATGAATGACCAGTGAGAATATGCACTGCCTTTGCTGTAGCCTCCAGTTAAAAGGAAAGTGTAATGGTTCAGTTGTTCAGAATTTACTTACATGTTACGCATTTACTCCAAACAGCACCCTTCAGAATGGGACATCAAGCTAACATGCTGTCCAGTATTATCTCCAAATTATCTCCAAGGTGTTACACATTCCCAATTTACAATATTAATTCATCTTTAACCATTTTTTCTGGTCAGGGTCACAAGGGACTTGGATCTTATGGCAGGCAGGATAAGACACGGTCTAAGGGACCACCCTGAATGTGATGCCAGTCTGTTGCAAGGTACACACGCACGCAGACACACACGCACGCAGACACACACACACGCACGCACATGTAGGGTAAGCATATCCTTACGGGGACCGCTCATTCATTTCTATCTGAAAAATGCTAATGCTAACTATGACAACCTTAACCCCCACCCA
>JABFEB020000132.1:25908809-25926074 GCA_019775895.2 Stomatorhinus ivindoensis
TATATATATATATACACACACACACACTTTTGTTCACTTGCCACCTTGTTACACTGAAGACATCATAGAGTTTTTCCCCCCCTTTCACGTGCTTGCAGTAATGCTTGATGTGGATATTTTGTTTTCTATCTTTGCAGTTTAAACAGTTGGACAACTAAACTAGTCTTTTTCCATTTGAAGATGCATGTCTTAACATCTTCTGTTGCATAGTGCAAGTTACTCCATATTTCAAACCCACTGTTGTAATCTTAATAAAGTTGCAGTTTGAGTCATGTTTGTTTTTATAAATTGTATGGCTTGCCTGTTAATCGCCATCTTGTAACATTTTACTACTGGTCTTGTTCATAAAATTGTAAAGTTTTTGAATACTGTCTTACTGGCACTGCAGTGGTTTAAGGGGTCATTTAAATAAACCACATTCTGACACACGTATCCTAATCCTACCATTCAATGTTGTAGAGTAAAGGCCCCAGACCTGCTCATTGTAGTTTTTTCTGTGGGTTGATGCTGAATTTCAGGACTTTAGCACATAGTGACATTGCTGCATTATCCTCAGTCTAAGTATTGGCAGGTTAGTCTGGGGTTTTAGGACATTGGGTTGATCTATGCTGAGGCATATTAACACCAGGTTTTGGGGCTATTACTCCAGGTGTAAAGGTATGTCTTGGAATGCACTTATGACATTTTGTGGTGTTGGAAACTTAGCTGGCTTTAAGGAACCTGTGCTTCAAAATAAAATTAAAAAAAGTAGTGGCATGAATCATGTTTGAATTGTGACTTCTGGCAATATTAATAGTTTTGAAAGGTCTCTGGTCTTGAAATTTACCGCATTATGTTCTGCAGCCCTTAGACAGTGAAATGGTTCAATTTAGTTACCATCCAGAGTATTTTACCTGACAGACTGAACATTTAAACTTGTCTACTGTGTGGCGGCAATTTTGCTTATTTACCTTGCGTCTGCTGACATCTAGTGCTAAATTAGAAATGTGTTCAGTTTTCCAAGGAAAACTACGTTTTGGGTGGGGGCACAAGTGAATTGTCAGGCAAATTTAAGGCCCTTCCCAAATACAAGTATGGTGACTTCTGGAAGGATTCAGATGCTTTCCAAGCCTCTCTAAAACCCTTAAGCATGGCAATAATTCTCAGACTACATCTAGGTGGAGCTCCCAGTTTGGTTGAACCTGAAATGAGCCAAACCCGGAGACCCAGGAACTGGCTGTGACTCTGCCCCACAGGCATGCTTGGGCTGCTGGCTGACATGAGGCCTCCACTGTGTCACTGGATCCGGCTGGACTGTGATCAGATTATGAACTTGTTAGCTCATTGGTCCTGTTGTACCATGTGATATCGCTCTGCTGGACTGTCACAAATGTGTTTCCACAGCCCCATTACAGCACTGTTAATTAAATCCTGATCATAAATGAGTTGTATAAATACAAAAGTAAATCCAGTATAAGGAAATGGCTGTCAGATAGGCCTCTGTTTCATCATCCCCGTGGCTGTGACCCTTACTGCTCTCTGTGAGAGCCCCGCCTGTCACTTCCAAGACAAAAGCAGCATTTGGAAGTGAGTTCCTTCGCAGTTTCTGGTGGCACACTGGCAGGGTACTGGATGAGGTTGGAGAATCCTATGGCACTCTTCCTGGCTAGAGCCCTCTATCGCCTCGGTGTCCGGCGCGGGAATTCTGAGCGGGACGAGCCAGGGAGAGCACCGAATACTTCTCAGCGCCTTTGGTGGGTCTCTGCACACAATGGCTGGCTTTCATCGATGCTGGTCATGCAGTCCTTTCACAAAGGGTCATTATGGACAGCACCAGCGTAGGAGACAGGCAGGCAGGTCTGACCATAACATGGGGGGGAAGGGGGGGTGGGGGAATGAAGCAAGGAAGCTAGTGACTCAATGAATGGCAGCTAAATAAATACACTCCAGAGATGTTTTTGCAGTGCCTCATTCAACAGGTGTAAGCCTTCCATAATTCCTGGTTTGATGGTTTGGGGAGCTCTGATGTTGGTATCCATAATTTATAAAGAAAAGTCTATTAAGCGTGTTAATATATTGAAAACAAAGCCCCCTCTTTATTAATCTGTTTCTTTTTGCTCCTCAGCTCCAGTAAATCATTTCTGCTCCCAAAGACATAAACCCCAAGTCTCAATAGGGCTATGGCTTATTTCACCACTGAAGGGCCATATTAGTCTATATCTTTGGGGTGGAGTAGCAAGAGTAACAAAGGGAAGGACGTCTGGAAGCCCCAACATCACCTGCTGAAACACAAAGGCCCAACAGTACCTCGTGTGAGCTGATGAAGTGCAAGCTGTCACAGACATTGACAGTTTTGTTTCAGCTGCAACAGGATCCATTTTTGCATCCTCCATTCCGGTCTGGTTTGACTCTGCATCCTGCCAATCTAAGTGGAGACAAATGATGTGATGTGCAGAGAAGATCATTGGCTGCCAACTCCCTCTGTCTGAAGCCTTATACTCTTCAAAGATGAGGAACAAGGCTAAGAAAACAATATCTGAACCCTCGCAGCCTGGTTACCCCCATTTCCAGTGTCTCCCATCTCAGCAGAAGCTGAGAGTATTAGCCCTGAACACAAGGACCAGCAACCACCTGAACAGCTTCTTCCCCTGGACCACCACCCTCCCAGACAAGGTCCCATAAGAAGCTAATTTGCCCCTATGGGATCTTCCACACTTAGTTACCCACTGTTCTTTATATTCTATATATAGACCGTAAGCTTATTTGTAATGAATCGATCATTACATTGATTGGATCATCCTCAAACTGTTGCTGCAAAGTTGGAAGCATAAATGTGTCCAAAATGTCTTGTTATGCTGAAGCATTAAGAGAACCCTTCATTGGAACTAAAGGGTCTAGCCCAGCTTCTGAAAAACAACCCAACACCATGATCCCTCCTCCACTAAACTTCACAGCTGGCACAATGCAGTCAGGCAGGTAACGTTCTCCAGGCATCTGGCAAACCCAGACTCATCCCTCAGACTGCCAGACAGAGAAGCGTGATTCGTCACTCCACAGAACACGTTTCCACTGCTCCATCGTCCAGTGGCGGTGTGCTTTACACTGCTACATCTGAGACTTGGCATTGCACTTGGTGATGTGAGATTTGCATGCAGATGCTCGGCCATGAAAGCCCATTCCATTAAGCTCTCGGTGCACAGTTTTTGTGTGGGGCCCTGGGGATTAATGCTGAAGATAATTTGCAACTCTGCTGTTACTGAGTTAACAGAGCATTGGTGATTTTACACACTATGCACCTCAGCACATGGTGAACCCACTCGGTTTCTTTATGCGGTCTGCTACTTCCTGGCTGTCTCTCTTGTTCCGAAATGCTTCCATTTTGCAATAATCCACTTACCACTATATTTATTGTTTTAAATATATTTTTCTGTTTGCATGTTTCATTTGTACACCTATGCCACCACCTGCAGCAGAACTAATTCCTTGTACTTTTTGTACACGGAAAATAAAAGGATTCTGATCTGAACCAAAGTCACGTGTTCAGCTCTAAGAATGTGTGCCACTCTGGTGAAGAAGGGAAGGATTACAAGAGAATAATGTAGCAGCCCTGCTCTGAGATATATATGTGTGAGAGAGACACGGACCTGGGGATGGCATGCTGTATCTGTGATCAGTGCTGGTTGAAATCGTACTGTTGGAAGAGTAATTCCAGTATTGGGCCCTTGAGCAAGGCCCTTTGGATAAAGGCGTCTGCAAAAAAGTTAATATGAGTAAATCATAAAGTATGAGGGCGAGGCCATGGTATGAGTTATGTAAAACAGCTTACTCGGTTGGATGAAGTCAAAAATACAAGTTTGTCTAGTTAAGGAATCATACCAGCTACGGATGCATTCAGTATTACTTGACTGATCTGTCAGTATTTAGTACAGTGCGATGTAACAATCAAACTGTCACAAAGTGCTTTGCTAGGGTGACCAGATAGTCCATGTCAGGGAGGACACTTTGAGCTACTTCGGGTTTTACAAACTATTTGTAAATGGAAAAACCCCTGTGTTTGGCTAAATAGTTCAGCTCTTCTTGTGCTTTGACTGGTTTGTTTCCTTGATTGAACGACTCATCCAGCTGTTTCACATTAGCATTAGTGACACATGCATGATTATAAGAGACTGACCAATCAGCACACAGCAAGAACGCAGTGCTTAAGTGAAATCCAGGTCCTTTTAATTGAAATGGTAATTTACAATTCCTGTCCTAGCTCAAAGTGTCGTCCCTGACATGGATTATCTGGTAACCCCAAACATATTATCCAGTTGTTTGAAAGTGTACAACTTTTCACCGTAGTACAGGCTTTCGCCACGATCGTAGTGGCATACAGATTTTTACGAATGCACAAATAAAGCAGCGGAATAGGCTTCGTATGCCGTAAACACGAACGGTGTTACAAGCTATGCTGACAATCTTATTTAAAGCACTGCTCGTTTCCACATCCCTCTCGAGATGTGCATGTTCCGGTTACTACCCAGCCGTAAGAAACTGATTCCAGATCGGCTTAGCCAAACCCAATCCCGATTCTCACCGTTTTTTACTGAACGTGAAAACAGACACAGGGTCGGTGGAGAGAACAGCGTGCCAACGGTGCTCGCGAACAATGAAACGCTGGCACGCCATTGGGTGGAACCGACGATACTGCAGATACCGTGCCCCCAACTCCGCACGTGATTGGCTAAGGAGAATGTCTGTTAAGCCTTCAGCAATTTCCAGACAGACCACTACCCATCTCTTAAAAAACCGTCCTTTACAAAGTCGACGACAGTTTACAGGTAAAAGGGAGAATTCTACTCGGTTCCCAAAATGCCGCCTGTTGAGAATATCGATCGGCGTAGGAGGGCGCCTTTGTGAGACAAGGACTGACACCCGCGACGATCACCAAGCCTCAGGTAGGCGAGCGCATTCCCCAATGTCTCTCCGTATCTGCAGTTCATTCCGGGACTACGGTTTAGGGTGGCGAAAAGGGGACATTTCTCATTTTGATTCGCCTCTATATGGTTAATTATCACTGAAATATGGGTGCATTACATGTCTGTCTTTTAAACGGAAGAAATGTCAAAATAATGCATGTTGTAAACGTACACTATAAACCACATTGTGCAATACTGTACGCAAATAGAGGAAAAATGTGTTCACATCTGTTACATTATTATATGATGGCGGGTTATTATATTCTATCACAAAAAGAATAGTGGAGCCACAGTCGCGTACAAAACAGCTGTTAAACTGGGATATTCAGGTTGATTTTAGTACAGAAATCAGCGTTCCGTTCTAAAAACGGCACTCATTTGCATGCGGCCACTGAATTATTCACGATTTGTGCTGGAACACCCGCCCTGCCGGCGCTGCGGCGGACCGTTCATTCACTTGCTTTTCAGCGGCAGCATGTTGGGGATCTAGCTGGAGCGGTGCAGCCTCGGATCGAGGGAGTCATGCGTTACGCAACTACCATCTTCCAGACATTTTCACCGGCTGCAGTTCCGCTCGCTGTCGTTGCGCGTCGCCGGGTCGAAAAAATTCATTTTCAAAAGTCATACAGCCCGTCGGTCAGCTAGTGTGGTCACACTTTTTAATCGACTCGTGTATTAATGCACATGAAATTTTAAACTTGTTGCAATTATTGCTATAATACTGCATGCCCCTTTCTGTTCCTCATGTTACCTATCACAGGATCACTACCTTCCCCCACACCGGATAAGTTATGGATGATATAAATGCTTATTTTTTTTTGTTAACACCACCACAGCAGTCTGTTTCCTTCCTTGTCCTGTAGATCCCATAGTTGCCAGCCTCCATCAGTATGGCCACGGTGGTGATGGAGCAGATCGGCCGGCTATTCATCAATGCTCAGCAGCTGCGGCAGCTGCGGCAGGTCCCCCGACTGCTGGACTCGGCATTCCCCAAGCTGCCGTGCACCATGGAGGCCGCCGACGTGCCCTGGGTGTTCCGCGAGCCCCACATCCTAGCCGGCTACCGCCCGCCAGACCAGAGCTGGCGCTACTATTGCCTGACGCTCTTCCAGCGGCACAACGAGGCCGTGAACGTGTGGACTCACCTGGTGGCGGCCCTGGTCATCCTGGTCAAGTTCCGGCAGGTGGCAGAGACGGTGGACTTCCTGCGGGACCCCCACGCCCAACCCTTCTTCATCGTGCTGCTGGCCGCCTTCACCTACCTGGCCTGTAGCGCCTTGGCACACCTGCTCTCGGCGAAGTCAGAAATGTCCCACTACACCTTCTACTTCCTGGACTACGTGGGCGTGGCCATCTACCAGTTTGGCAGTGCCCTGGCGCATTTCTACTATGCCATTGAGGAGGAGTGGCACATGTGGGTGCGTGGCGTCTTTCTGCCAGCCTCCGCCTTCCTGGCCTGGCTCTCCTGCACTGGCTGCTGCTACGGCAAGTACGCCAGTGGCCGGCTATCCCGCACCTCCCACAAGCTCTTCCAGGTGGTGCCGTCAGGTCTGGCTTACTGCCTGGACATTAGTCCAGTGCTCCATCGCATCTATAGCTGTTGGCAGCAGGCCTGCGACGACCCCGCTGTGGTCTACCACAGCTACCAGGTTCTCTTCTTCGTGGCCGGCGCCTACTTCTTCGCCTGGCCTCACCCGGAGCGCTGGTTCCCGGGCCGCTGTGACTTCGTGGGCCAGGGTCACCAGATCTTCCACGTTCTGCTGGTGCTGTGCACGCTGGCGCAGCTGGAGGCCGTGCGGCTGGACTACGGCGCGCGGCGGCTATTGTACGAGCGTCTGCATGGTGACCTGGCACACGACTCGGTGGCCCTGTTTGTCTTCACGGTATGCTGCAGCGCGCTCACTGCCTTCTACATGCGGAAACGCGTCCGTACCCTCCTCAGGGAGAAGGAGGCGTAAACAGGTTTGGGGAGCGGCAGGCGCACACACAGACAGACACACACATATACACACACACAGAGCTGAGGAGAAACACTGAAGGTCTTTATTCGATATCGGTAACAACAAAACCACACTGTGCCCAAGACCTCATTTTAATTTTCACCCGGTCTGACAAAACTCTGTAGTAACCGAACATCTGAAAGGAGGAATATCTTATGAATTTTCACGAAGTCTTTTGAATTGTGATGAACGCCTTTTGCGAGAGATGGAGTTTTCTCAACAACTGTCCAGACCCTCAGTTGTCCTTTGGTGTGTAAGGAATCCCCGAAATAAGCAAAATCAAGTACCAATATTTTCTGTAAAGCAAGTTAAACAAGTTCACTGTAAAAATGGTTTCCATTAAAAAAATTAGAATTTGGCCAGTAGGTGGGGACAAAGCTGAAGTAATGGTTTTGAATAGAATCTGAGCTATTGGAGGCTTGTGTCATAGGCTTAGCAGACAGCTCAGTGTATGTTTGCATCACTGAAAGCATGGTCCTCTCTGCTCTTTCTGGGGATGGACACATCTCTCCTCAGATTTGGCCAAACTAAGACAAAGGAGGTCAAGTTATGTGATAAACGGCTTGTCCCAGGAACTGTCTGATCTCTCTGTTCATCGTTGTTGAGAAAGACCTTCAAAGATTGTTAGAACCCCTGTACCTTGCTTTGGGTCTGTTTCTATTAATAAATCACGAACAGGTGGTTCTGCAGCTTGCAGAGATTGGGTGAACTTCCACGCCTACAATTTCTGTCTGAAAGGTGCCATAATTTTAAGAAGGGATTACCAGTCCTGGTCCCAATGGGACAGTGTATGCACTGGATTTTGTTCTAGTGCTTGTCTGAATTATGTTCCTGGTTTAACTAATTTAATCTACTTTGTCAATACTAAGGTTGGTAGCATTCTACAGTTGTATATACACTGTTGCACCAAGACTAGATCTAAAGAGCCTTAATTTGGATTGTAAATATGTCACATTCATGGATATTTGGTAGTAAGTATGACCTTTGACCTTCAAAATGCAGAATAGGTCGGGTTTTAACTGAGCTACAATAACAGACTTCCATACCACAGCCTAGAAGCCCGTCTGTTGTGGCCAGGGAGGTAGGAAGTAACTGTCAGTAACTGAGTGTGAGCTGCAGAATCACTATGGAGGCCGTTAATTAAATGTATCACTAGGTTACATCCTTTTGAAATAAACAAAAATAGTTCCCTTAGTGGTATTTCAGTCTTCAAAACATTCTTTAGCATTAAAACATTACTCTCTTAAAACCAAATTACATACAGTGTGAACTGTCTCCCAGATGTATTAGGAACAACAAAACCAGTCACATGATTTTTTTTTATGGCGAGATTGTATCTGCCCCCAGCTTGGCCTGATATTATACTGCGCGCAGTTTGCAGTTGTTTATTCACTTTCTTTTTGAATAGCAGATGGACTTAACTGCCCTAGGTTGCCATTGTGTCTGTTTGCCTTTGGAACAAGGTTCCTTTTGTTTCTGACGGGTTGTGCCCTTGGCCATTCCACTTTGGCAATGCCTTTGTGCATAGTCCAGGAAGGTGGATATTTTCAGTTAAAGTGCCACTCAGCACTTTACTCAGTATGATGTCTTTGAAGCCACATCATGCACCTGTGTTTGTGTGTGGGTGAGACTGAGGGGCTGTCAGGGACAGAAGCGCATGACCGTTTACTTCTGGCATTAGTCTGTCTGATGTATCTATAGAGTAGTGATGGGCAAATGAAGCTTCATGAACCACTTGCTGTATTTTCTGACCCCACTAGATGGCGCTTTCTGTTAAAAAAAAGGCTCAAAGCATGCCTCAAAGCAAGCCAAGAGCACCATCTAGTGGGGTAAAAAAATACAAGATACGGTTCATGAAGCTTCATTTGCCCATCACTACCATGGAGTATCTATTCAAGGACTCAAGGGTTTTCTCCAAGAGGGTCCTTTGATTAATGGAGTTCTTATTTCACCCCAGTGCCACATAGCAGTCTCCCATCAGAGGGCACAGAAAAATTAGGCTGCGTTTTTGAGGATTATTTAATGATGTCATACAGTGCTGCCGTTACTGAAGATGATGTCAGAGAGATGAGAATAATTAGGAGATGCATATGTTTTTTCCGGATTACGCACTGAGAATGGCAGACATGAGCAATACAGTGGCTCCATCAGAACTGATTCACCTGAAGGACAAGATTTTTTTTGGTGGAAATACTTTTTCCCAGAAAAAAGCGCATGTGAAAAATTTCAACGTGATAACCGATAATGGCAAGAGCCAAT
Organism: Stomatorhinus ivindoensis; assembly: GCA_019775895.2. Taxonomy (NCBI): domain Eukaryota; kingdom Metazoa; phylum Chordata; class Actinopteri; order Osteoglossiformes; family Mormyridae; genus Stomatorhinus; species Stomatorhinus ivindoensis. Next base: position 25,918,006 of record JABFEB020000132.1, read on the forward strand.
GTTTTGTAAACCTCTTGCACTTATCCAAATTGCCATGGTCTTGTATTTCTATTGTATGTTCATAAATGCTATGACTAATAATTCTCATTTTTAGTGATGCACACAAATTCTAATATTCTGACCACGTACAACTGAGTTTATAAATATGTTCAGTATTGGTGTTATATTTATATTGTCTGAATATGAAATAAGGCCTTATATTTGTAAGGTATGGATTTAGAGAATTTCAAAGCTAGAGGATGCCGACGTGGGTGCCATTTTGCTACTGATGTGACTGCTGTAACAGCACATTGACAAGTGTGAACACAGCAAAAATTTAGGAGAAATAGCAGATAGTTCTTATGAGAAATGCTGGACATAGAAGTTTGCATGGAGGGGGGAAATGTTAGGTTAGAAATTGGGTCGCAGACTAAACATGAACTTAGTGCTAAAGATCAAAGAGAAATGGGATCGGTCACAGAATTAAGGAATGGAAAGTGGCATAGGGGAGCTGACCGGTGAGAGCAGGGGGATCTGGTCAGCACGGGAACAAGGGCGTCACATGAGAGACTCGAGAACCTTGAGAGACGAGAGCAGAAAGATGAGGTTCCTGTGGGGGAAATTGGGAACTGAAGCTGCTTGGAGAGGAATCAGACCAATCAAGCCAGCCGGCTGTTATGACTCTCTCATGGTTGGCTACAGCATGTTTCCCAGGGCGGTTTTGGCACCAGCGGGGCCTGATGAACGAGGTTGGGCCCTAGATATGATGAGTATGTTCTGAAGAAGCACTTATACGAATGATACCTACAAAAGAAATCTGACAGAGAAAAGCCTGACTTGTTTGTAAGTTGATGTAATGTGGTATTTAAACAAATAAACTAATGAAGTTAATATGTCCTGGTTCCTTTGGTGTTTTGGCTTTAAGTTAAATACTTATGGCTTATCTGAAGAATACTAAAAATATAATGTTTAGTACAAAAATTCTACAATGATATCTGTTCCCGAGTGTACCCAGTGCTTCTGTAATAGGCTCCAGGCCTCCTTCGAACCATGGCCAGGAGTTGGAATACAGATGTATAGATGGACAACAGTAATAAATACGAAACAACTTCCTATACAACACAGATTATCTTAAAAAGTAATTATTTAGAATGTAACCTCTAAACTATTAAATCCATTTAATTCATCATCATTTAATGTGTTAAAATGTAATCAACATATATTTTGTTGTTTTAAATAGCAATACATAAATGCAAAGAATACAATTATCAATAGTAACACGTCGAAACAGCTTTTGATTTTAATATGACCAGCACTGAACATCTCGTTGGTAGTAACACCCAGCTAGTTAGGCTCCACCGTATGGACAGAGAAATAATGCAACTTGAGGAAACGTGGAACGAAATCGCTGGTTCTGGTAGGAACCGGGATGCTGCCACCATATGGCTAAATCCAGTATTGTTAATTGCAACGATAAAACTTAAGACTTCACGTCGGCTAATATAATTCCTTCGGCGTTCAAGTACCTAGGTTAAAGGAGACGGAATCTGTTTCAAAGAGATTGAGCCTATCATGAACTATAAATGACTGAGGTAATTAAGAGAAACGCATGGCTGCTGAAGACTGAGGAAATGCAGACTTAGCAAACCGCCAACCAAGCGAAAATGAGGGTAAGGTTTTTCGACTTTCTTGAAACCTTTGGTACTCATCCTCGACTGGAAGTTAATAGAAAAACGAAAGTACCGTACTTGTTGCAGTGGACAAGCGCCCACGTTGGATTGGTCATGCAAATAGCTTGCCTCTATAAACACAGCACAACCGCAATCTTGAAAAAACTTACGAACTCAAAAAACAACGATAAACGAAGTAAAAATTAAGATTTTAAAATGTATTTCGTTTAATATAGGTTTACTATATGCGACGTGATTTTTTGGTAATAAATACTGGGGTATTTATAAAGCAAAAAGGAGTTTATACATTCTCATAAACTCGTCTAGTAGTGATTTAAACAGCAAGGATGAAAATTATAATGATCGTCTCAGAGAACGCATACAACGCTCATGCAAAAGCAGCGCAGGTTTCTACTGGTTTTTAAACGTATCCTCATGAAACCCCACCCATTCATTTATGTCCATTCTAGTGGACATTTCATTTTTGCATCTATCCTTTCACGGATGCAAGGAAACGTATTTATTCCTGTTGTACACTAAAGAGGACATGCTGTGAAATTAAAAATAAAAATAAATTAGAAAAAATCTAAATTGTAAAATGTCTTTTTTTTCCTCCAAAGACAAATAACCTAAATTGAAGGACACATTTCCTTGAGTCTCAGGAGGAAGGAACAATAAATACATTTGCTAAGGTAGCTAAGAATGTTTTATTTATTCGACTGAGTAAAAATGTTTTAGCGACACTTAAACTCCCGGCAAGATAATAACCGTGTACAGAACTGAAAGTAAGAAAAGGCCGAGGTTTTAATTAAGCTTACTAGTATTACATCGACCTCCATCTGCGCTGATTAAATGTTTGCATGCTTGCATATCCATCCACCTTACAATTCTCATCAGCGAATGTTTGCACCTATACATCGTAAAAGGTTGAATTCTAACTGCAGTGACATTTATTCCACCAAGCCACAACGCTGGTATTGGCCTAAGAAATTAAACGTTGAACGATGATTAAACAGAGGAAATTAAATTCAGTAAATTAATTTAACAAAGAGATGACTACTTAGAGACGTACTCGCTTATTTAGGCTGCCTTTACATATCAGACATGTAGGTTACACAAGAAACCACTAGATGTCAGCCTTGTAAAAGCAAACAACCATCGGGGATTTTAAAAGGTTTTTTTCGTACAAGATTTGACAATTAAGGGTTATAGCTTTCAAACCCCGCATAGGGCTGATATATTAGTTTCCCTCTTTCTAAACTAATTGGCTAGAAATGGGACAAACCATAGGAGGTTATAAGCTTGTATTGACTGAAACACCTGAATTAAATTAGTATTATTTTACATTAGGCCTATTGGTTATAATAAGGGAAATTTGTACAGTGATATGATTTGAAGGACTGCCAAGGGCATTCAAATGAAGTGACATGTTTATACCATGCAAATATTCATAAAATAATAAAATATGAATAACGAATGGAGGCTATTGACCTGATTAAGTGCTTTCTCCTGTGCATTATTTTCTCCTTTCAGTTGACATTCCCTTTAATGGAGATTATTTTAAAAAATACAACATTCCCTTCAAACTGGTTTCTTTGGGAGTCTTCATTGCTTTTCAAAAGTTACCAGATGAAAATTTTGCACTGTTGAAAATACTTCATAAATCAAGTCTCAGCGACATCACAGAAGGACACGACCCTCTGGTCCTCTGTGGATGGGGTAGGGGGCGGTCGAATGGGTCTGTCCAGCTGACAAGCACCCCCCACCCCACGGTCCTTTTCTGAATGCAAGGTCAGCTCCCAGAGGAGTGGGAGTCAGAGAAATGACGGGTCAAAGCCTACAGTGGCCAGGATTACTGTGTCACACTGTCACTCACTGCCTGGTCTGAAGCCAGTTGGAAGTGGTTTATACCCCTGATTGACAGCGTGCAGCGATCCTGATGACCATTGCGCCCAAAACCTCATTTCTCCTGTCACTACCTGACCGGCTACGTCCTACCTACCCATGATGCCATTTGTTTCCTTCCCTGCTTTTTCCCTCTCGGTGGGGTTGTGGGGGCCCTCTCGGAACTGGCTAGGGGTGGGTTGGAAGGAGGCTATAAAACCCTGATGGGTTTTTCACTTATCTGGCTAATTTATTTTGATCTGTAATTTCTCGAATGGCTCCATTGCATTACATGGGAGGCAGAGGAGAGCCTTTGGTAGCCAGAGAAGCAAAATGGAAAATTGAATTGCCACTTATTATTTTTTTTCCCTTCAGCCCATCTGGATGTGCTCCGTGAGCTGGATAGTGGGCCGCGCCGTTTTTTTTTCCCCGAGTGCTTCAGGATGTAAGAAGGCCAGGAGCCCTGCTGCTTGAAGAATGGACTTGTTATTGGAGATTTGAAGGCTTTCTATTCTGTACATGATGGTGGGTTTATGATATTTTTCAGGACAGGCTTTGGGGGGAGGTGGTCGGATTACTTCATTGTGCACCTTTCAGAGTGATTCATATGCACAGGGTCCTAGTGCACATTGGGGAATTCTAATTCGAGTCCAGCAGACGGGGGGGGGGGTTGCTGTATGCAGGAGGTCAGTCACAGAACCTGAAGCTATCATAGAAAGCTCCCTCCCTCTGATTTTGCTCCCTGGAAGTGACAGTCACTATTAATGCAGCCCTGGCCTGGCTGTCCATGCCCACCTCAGTCATGGAGACCGTCTGCAGATGGGGAGCTATTTCACAAAGTACTATGGCTGCCGACTATAAAGACCCAAGTGCAGGAAACTGACAGAACAAGTGCATTCTGGGCTTGTTGTGCTCCAGGGCGGAAGAGATGGAACGTATGTTTTTTTTTCTTGTGTTCTGGATGGTTATCTATATCTCAGCAAACAGGTCACTGGTGAGGGAAATATCCCTCACTGCTGTTTCCCTGATGTGAAATCTTCACTTTGAAAGCTCACAGCAGCAAGTGAGAACAGCAGAATAGCAAAAATCACTCTGCCGGTTAAGTGTCTTTGGGTGTTCAGAGTCATGAATGAGAGCCCCTCCCACTCACGCGTGTCCATGGCCACCTGACGCTGTTGCTCTAGAAAGTATGGAGTACGGAGCTACCCCTAGGATTCCTTAGCCCTTCCACTGCTCAACTCAGTAGCTATAATTTTCTTTTTCTCACGTCTGCAGACATGGACCAGTTATAGAGCAGCATCTCTTTTATCTATCTACTTTGTGCTGTTGTCGGTCGAGCGCCGGTAAGATGGGAAGTGGGACACGAGAGGTCTTGCCTGCGTGGCCGAGATGGCCCTGCGAGGGCGGCGTGGCCGGCACTTCCCCGGTAATTGCTTTTTATTGATCTCAAAATAAAAGCGGCAGCTGCCAAGCAGCCTGCAAAGGAGCCGGACCCGACGACGGCGAGATCCAGACGATCCCGCGGGAAATGAAAGGCCGCAGGGCAGCCGGCATCAAGGCGTCCCGCTCCGGTGTCACAATGCGCAACGTGGAAGTGTTTTGTGCACCTGGATGTTCACTTCTGCTATACGTGTAAATTACACACTTAACCCAAAGGGCTTCAATAAATATGAGATAAACCAGCATCAATTTGCAAAGCTTGTGAAACAGAGCCTGTCCCCAGGGCCTCGATTGCAGAGAATGAATTTCATGGGTTTGTTTACTAAATAGATGACAGTTACATGGTGAGGCAGGTATTGTCTGATGGGAATTACTGGACTGTAATACTTGCTTTGGTGGGGAGGGTAAACAAAGCTGTGAGACAGGGATAGAATGGGTATATGCTAGCCTGCAGTGCTGTCCACTACACAGTGCATGTGGTGAATTGGTGATTCTGAATTGACCATAGTCTATGTTTTATATGTGTGAGTGTGAGCCCCCCCCCCCGAGCTGTGCTTCCCGACCCTGTCCTGGCTCAGCAGTTATGGAGAATGGACGGGCAGACAAATGTAAATGAACTTCAGAGCAGTGTTGCCCCCCCCCAGGTCATTGTGAGATGTGATGATTCTTTGATTCTCCATCCATGAGCCTCTGTCCAATGACCAGTGATATGATAAGATTTAATTTCTGTGAAGTGAATTTATAGGGGAGCATTTTGGTTAATTACAGCGCTTTGTGTATTAGACACATGGGAAGATTTGCAGGCAGTTCCACCAAACATGACAAGTGTGGTGCTTTTTACCGGCGCGGGGGGGTATGCCAGCTTCACCCTGGAGGGGTAACACACTGAGACACACACACGCACACACACAGACTTGTAATTAAATCTTTGTGGGGACTCTCCATTCATTTCTATGGGGAAAACTCTAATCCCAACATGACGACCTTAACCATTACCCAGCCGTAACCTTAACCATAAGTAACCAAACTAAATAAAAAGACTTTCGGCATTTTAACTTTTTGATTGCATTCACAGCTTTTTAGAAAACTGAGTAACCCCTTGTGGCTACTGAAAAATGTACCAACAAGGTTAAAACAACAGGTTTTTATCACATTGTGGGAACATTTGGTCCATAGAATGTAATATATTGATGACCCACAGACACACACACACACACACACACACGTGCACACAGACCTACAAACATACACTGGCCCAGTAAATTATAATTCACAGACACACTTTATGTCTGCCTTTTTAAAGTCCCTCATTCCGGAGAACCCGCCCCCCCCCATTAACGACTTTGCAGAATGGTCTCCATTCCCTGAGCCCACGCTAAGAAAATCATTTTGGATCAAAGTATAAATTGGCTTCCACTGTACTCTTGCTTCTGATGACTTCTTAGCCTTACATGAAATGGCCGGAGGGTCTTAAATCACAGACCCACGTTGGAAATAATCACCTCACAAGTCGCTTCCTGTCCTCCTCCTATCTATTCCCGCTTGTGTCACTATCAATTTTCAAACCCTCCCCTTCCAGTCCCTGCAGCAGCAACCCCCCCCCCCACCTTTAAATGCTCCATTTCAGCTGTCGCACCGTGATTTGTATCGAGTGCAGCGGGGCTATAGCGTGCCGAGCGCATGCCCAGACACGTTGTGTGATTACAGGGGGGGGCGGCACTGCGGGCTCTGCACTAAGCCTGTCCTCCAAGGCCTCCCGTCACAGTGTGCCAAACTCTGGCTTTCTTCCACCACCTCTCCCCCGTCCACTTTGACCTTAACATCGTACTGCTTGAGAAATGAACATACATGTTTTAGCCACGTCGGTAGTGACTGAGCAGGCCTGGTGCAGCTCCAGCTGATGTTAGGATTTATGGGTAACAGAGCGCTAGACCCACTTTACCGAGCAGCTGGCAGATGCCTTCCCCAGCCGGGCCGTTCGGCAGGGACGCCGTGCCGTAAATCAGGAGCTTGCGCGGCTACACCCGCTGCTATAGGAGAATGATGACGGGCAGGTCTGTTCCCAGAGTCCCGCTCTCTGCCCGGCGGAAGCGCATCTGTCTGTCCTGTTCGCTCTTCTTGTGCGGGTCTTTTGAATGCCTCATTCAGCTACCTGGAGGAGGGTCGTAGGCAGTGATAGCTGAGATAAGGCTGGTGTATGGAGGAGTATCATACATTGACAGTTAATCACCAGCTTAATCGGTCACGTCTTTTGTTTCCAATGGGTTAAAGCAGGCAGAGGACAGCCCAAAATAATTGCACCCACAATGCATTTCTGCCATATGTATTGTAAAGAATTAGTATAAACTGGTGCTTTGGTAATTTGGTGGTGTTGTGGCTCAGAGGGTGGCACAATGGCCTCAGGTTGTAGGTTCGATTCCTGCCCTACCTTTCTGTGCCTGCATCTTGTATGTTCTCCATGCGATGTTGTGATTTTCCTCCTACAATCTAGTCATGTAGTGAGGTGAACAGTTTTTCCTGTATCATGCTGTGTCTGAGTTTCTGCCATGTCATGGTCTGGGATTTCATCCTGGATGCTTTGGGGTCACAGTGATCCTTTGCTGCAGAAGCTAATTTGGATGGATGGAGCTTCTTAATGATGGATGCATGTCTTTGAATGCGGCTCCCAGAATCGCCTCTCCTCATTCAAGGTTGTTTCTGTAACTTTTGCCATAAAAGGCCACCTGAAAGCCGCCCCCCCACCAAATTCCACAGTGACTTCTCAGTTAATTAATTTATAACTAAACTTTACTTTTTCCATTGGTGAATCATTCCGTGAATTATCTGGAGCAGCGGCTGTTATCTTCTCCTTGCACACCACCCCCAAACTTCTTGATGAAACAGTCTGCCGAGTGCTTGTGGGTGTGTGTTTATGGGCCGCCCACCACGGGCTGCAGGGTGACGTCTTATAGCTCACGGAGGAAGGTAATTAAGCAGCTTTCCGGTAATAACAAGTGGGTAGATATGGACAGGGGAGATGGACTATGACTGTGATAGCTACTGGTATGGGATCCGATGGTCAGTGCAGCTTCCGACAGTGACCCTCGGGGGGGGGGG
>JABFEB020000132.1:25926174-25945788 GCA_019775895.2 Stomatorhinus ivindoensis
GATCCCTGGTGGATCTGGCTACCTACCCCCCACCCTCCCTGGGGCCGGCTTGAGAAGCCCAATCTGAGCTGATCCATAAAAAGTGCCCCCCTCTGGGCGGTATGCAAAGCGAAGTCAGCCTAACATAATCCTGGCATGTAACCGCAGACATGGCGGCGAGGCGCTGGACACGGTCTGTCATCTGCCTCAGCATGCGGCGGGCCGAGGAGGACTCACCGTGGAGGCCGATAATTTCATTTTTATTGGGCTCTACTGTCAGGATTACGGGCCCGTCTGAGCTGGCGAGGTGGTGGTGGTGAGATCCAAGCAGCCTGGGGTTTGTTTGTGTGTGTGCGCTCATGCGTGTGCACTGCAGGGCTGGAGGAACATCTTGAGAGCTCCATGTGGTGAACGGGATACAATCCAACAGGTTTTTAAATCACAGGGACTGTGGGGAACTTTGGGTAGAGGTCAACATAGCCCAGGGCAGGCAGTCTGGCGTGAAATGGCCACCCCTACCTGAATGCTCCCCACAATGTGTGACATGCAACAACAGCGACGAAGATCATGACAACCAAGGGGACAAAGACTGTAGCCTGAAGCTTGTTTGGCTCTTTAATTTATCAGTCACTAACTTCATGGTTTAATACGGTTAATCTTTGCTTAAAAATGAATTTTCCTTGTCTGTTTTTATGTATTGATGCTTAAAGATGGAAACATTGGGGGAAATATCTAAAGATGCATGAACAGAATGCAATGGCATGGCAAAAAATAACTTTAAAGAGTGCTTGCACTGGTTTATGGTGGACCAACATGCATTGGTGTGGAGCATCTCAGAAGAGACCCCAGTCAAGGAGCCTGGAGCAGGGGGGCCTGTGGGGGTGAACGTGGCCCCTGTAGAAGAGCTGATGGTCAATCAGACCATCAGCATATGAGTGAGCCAATGATTCATGCTGCAAATGAAACTATTTGGTCCAGAAAGTTACTGAACATTTGCTCTGGGCAAAGCTCATTCTGAAGGTGGGGGAGTGTGTAGATCTCTCCTGGGAGATCCTCCCACATTTATTTAATGCCACGCAAAAAAAAGTTACATGCCTATCTCACTCATGGAGGAGTCTTACATACCGATTGTGGTCACCCCTAACAACTGCTCTCAGCAAGAGGGACAGGGGAACTGCTGTGAACGCTCCCTCCAGTGCAGGGGTGTCAAACTGCAGTCCTGGGGGGCCCGGGGGGGCCTGCGTAGCTTAGTTGTTTCCCTGTTCCACGTAAGGGGAAACCAAAAACTGTGCAGGGCTCTGGCCCTCCAGGACTGGAGTTTGAGAACCGTGCTCCAGTGGAAAGGTGTGGAGTAAAGTGGAAGGTTGTAAGTAAAGGATTACTGTTTAGTTTTCACCCAGCACCTCCTGGCACCTAAGGCCCAGTTTTTCCCAATCAGAAGGTGGTCCATTCATGTAGACTGGCTGGTTATTTGGGTGGCCTGACCACCAAGCCTTCACCCAACAGTGCTACCCCAGGTCCGGCTCCAGGGCTCTTTCCTAGCAGCCTTAGCCCATGCTGGACACTCCGCATGTCATTACTGAGGCCCTCCCTCTCTGTGACATCACTGTCACTGTCAAGCTGTTGGTCTTCTGTTCAGTCCTTGCAGTGTGGATTCCTCAGGAGTTTGTTTTCCGTTGTCAGTCCTGTCACTCCCCCAAAAAATATCCATATGCCAATGTCTGTTTCACACACGCATCGTTCAAAGGAATTTTGTGATAAAATGAAATTTCACGCCATTTTTTCCTCTGATAGTATGACTCATTCCGTTGAGCACTGACTGAAATGCATGTCTCCTAAGCAGACCGGCCCACCAGCACCCTTGCGATTATGGTTTGGTGAATCGAGAAGCGAATTTGTTTCTATGGTTACCAAACAGTACTGGCACCAAGTATAAATATTTATTTATTTTTTCTTTTATTTCTATGCGTATGCCTTAGCGGGTACCAGAACTCGCCATTTTCCTCAGGCTCCTGTGTGTTTGCAGGTGGCACAGCTCAATGCCAGAGCTAGCGAGAGGGGGAATAAGGAGAGCCCGTTTTCAGCTCACACCACAAGGGGCCAATTTGGTATATGACGTAATCCCGCTCTGTGAATGGGTGACATATGAAGCTTAACACTTAGTGAAAAAGCACTCCAGAATATCAATTTTGAATCTGCAACGACCTTGTGAAAACCAAACCATTTAAACTTGCTCACGACTCAGTTGACGGCAATAAGTTGAGAACTGGCTAGCTGACATGCGCTAGGCGGGCTGCCAGGCCCCGGCTAGCCCTGACTGACTGCCGGTGAAGGCATGCCTACTAGATCTTCGTGGGCTAAGACATACAGGCTGCCTGGCCGCTACATCACAGCCCGCCGTGTTTTCACATAGCCTCCTCATAGCTGAATTACAGATGCTCAAACACCAGGGCCATAGATCAGGCCTTGCAGTGGCAAAGCTAACATTACTCACGCGCTCTGCCGCCGTAAACACATTTGACTAATGGCTTTACGGCGCATCCCTGTGAATGTAATGGGCCTTTCGGAAATCTAGACGTGACAGTAATTAGTACATGATTGATAGTGGTGTTCTGACAAAAAAAACTTCCTGGTAACCAAAATAGTTTTGGGTTTTGAACAGTGCTACAAAATGATCAATTATTGTTTTTGGACAGCATGTCAGTCCGTCACAGGGCACAAGGCATGGGACACCCTGGATGGGATGCCAGTCCATCACAGGGCACATATTAACACACTATGTGAAGCACTAAGTCACCTAACTATGTATTCCTGGACCGTGGGACATAATCAGAGTGACCTACACAAACACAAGGAGGACATATAAACCCCACACATGACTGGAGATAGGATTCAAAGCCACAACCCTGGAGATGCAAGGCAACAAACCAAGGTTTGCTCCTGTCGTTCCACTCTGTGTCCCTTCCCCATTTTGGCCAGCAGGTGTCGCTGGTCATCCCGTCCCTCCTGTTGTCAGTCTTTGTTTTCCTCTGCTCTCTGTTATCCATATGGCTCAAAGCATTGCGCATGTGGCTGGCTGTGATCCCCTCTGTCTTATGTTCAAACTCTGCCTCCTCAGTTTTTGTATTTAGTTCCATAGTGTTTTTCTAGTTCCTGTGACTGGTGATTTGTATTTGGTTTTGGTTTTGTTCTGTGTGCCCATGCTTGTCATTCTATCTGTCTATTATTCCCCCAGTGCTACATTCTGTTTTCCATATTTCTTGGTTAGTTCTTAGTTTTAATCCCTTGAGTTAATTAATTCCAACTGTTGTCTGTGCTTGTGCCCGCCCCGGTGTGTTTTCCTGCTTGCTCATTGTCTTGCACCCTTCCCCCACTGGATAATTGTCTGTCTCACTCCTGCTGTCTCGTTACCCAGTTCAGTCCCTGCTTGAGTTCTGTCCCTTAGTGGTTCATTCTTTTGTATGTTTGATTGTAAATGTTTGGTATTAGATGTATTTTCTGCCCGCCTGCCTTCCCCATCTGTAACTAGTCTTTGTTTTCCCCTTTTGCCTTTGACCCCTTGTGGTTCTTTTTGGTTTTTTTTGTTGTATTCCTAGTATTTCCTGTTTCTGTTCTAATAGACCCTATTTTTTCAAGTGAGCTGCAAGTAGGTCGTCCATCATAAACTCAAATTAGGATTCGTAAATGTAAAATGAGGATTATAGTCATGAACCCTAAGCACAGTCATACATTTCCATCTCTGAATATGGATTTGCGTTTCATAAAATGACAATATCATTGTGACATTTAAGCATGATTACTTTAGACATAAATCCATCTCCGTAATATTTCCTTTGTTTCATCAACGGCAATAACGTGTTCCTCTTTCTACAACACATTTTCCTCTTTCCATAAATGGATACTTTCAAGAAAATGATTTTATCATAATGTGATTTGTGTGCCTTAAGGTTTCCATCACAGATCCTATGACAGCAGCGTGTGGCACAGAATGGCGAGAAGGGGCCCCAGCAGGTCAGAGCAGAATCCTAGCTAGAATGTCTGAGGCCACTGACAAAATGTCCCTTCGGGCCCTCCAAATGGTGGGTTGGGGGGCCCCCCCACCGTAGAAACCGCCATTCCCTGCAGTAGAATTTACTGAGTGGATGCATAATGTTTTCTGGGGGTGTACGTTACCCTGGGTAATACCACATTATGGGAGGGAAAACTTGTTTAGGAGGGAAAAACTGGGTTAATTTTGTAAAACTAGCTTAGGATGGTACAACTTGGATAAAATAGTAAAATTAAGTTAGGACAATAAAATTTAGTTAGGATGATAAAACTCGGGATAGTAAAATTAGGTTAGGGTGGTTAAATTGGGTTAGGATGGTAAAACTGGTTTGCAGCTGTGATTCACTGTCACTCTTGTTTTTTTTATGAAAATGAATTGGGAAAATATCCTTCAGACTAAAAGGAGCAAAAGTGTGTAAGGTGCAAATTAGATTCAACAAACGCATAAACAAGCTTATAAGTTTGCACATGAACTGCAAGTTAAATGTATTGGAGTAGATGTCATCTCTCTCTCTCTCTCTCTTTCTCTCTCTTTCTTTCTCTCTCTCTCTCACACACACACCACTCTCTTTTTTATACATACAAGTTTAGATAGGTGTCAAATACTACTGACACCAAACACCCTCGTATTTTCTGCGTTGATTAAAAGTCCAAATAAATTAAAATAATGATGTTACAAACCGTAGCAGCCCAAAGCATTTCATGATACATATTAAACATATGGTTAGATTAAGATTGATCATAGTATGGAATATGACTGTGAAGCTTGCCTTTGTAAGCCTTATCTTTTGGTTATAGCCTATAGATTGAATTTTCCTTAAAGTTGGCACAGTTCCTCCAAATTCATTGAATTTCTCAATCTTAATGGAAATTCAGACTGAGACAAACTGCGACCAAGTCAGCTGAAGACTTTTGGTTCAACACTGAATTAATTTTCTGATAACAAACATTCGAGGGGAGAAAAAATTGAGTATATAAAAGTGAAGCATATCTGTCTTTCTGCAGCTGAATCTGAGGTGGATTGTAGACGGAATGTAAATTGGCATTGAAGTATCATTTGCCGTTCTGAACTTAACATTCTGAAAAGTGGAAAGTGGCGGATTTTTGCTCTTGGTCAAGGTGACATTCAGACTGCTTAGTGTCGCCGATAGTGTAACCGTGTCTTACATTAGCTTTTGGTTTGTCAGCTGCTTTAAGGCGGGTGTGGAAGCTTAGCGAGTTGTACCATGGCCTCACATCTTCAGGTTTGCCTGTTTGATTTCTACCCCTGACTGTGTGTGTGTGTGTGTATGTGTCTGTGTATGCTAAGTATATAATACATTGTGGGGACAAAATGTCCTCACAATGTAATAAAAACTTGCAATTGTGACATTGTGGGTCCATTTTCTGTGTGCCCACAAGGGGCTGCAATCAAAAAACTAAAATAGCCAATAGTCTTGTATTTTGTTTTGTTACTTACTTACTTATGGTTAAGGTTATAACTTGGTAGGGGTTAGGGTAGTCACTGATGGGATTTCCCCATAGAAATGAATGGAGAGTCCTCACAAAAATATAATTACAATATATAATGTGTGTGTATGTGTATGTGTGTGTGGAGCTCTCCCAAGATACTCACAGGTTTCCACCTGCAGTCCAAAAGCTGACTGGCCAGCGATCTGCCACCTTTGAGTTGTTCATAGTGTGTGACATTGCCTGGCATCCTGTGCATGGTGTCCTGTAGTTACAGGGATGGAATCCATGTTCACCGTCAGCCTGTACAGAATAACATACAGTGGCCATGTTTTGCTTTGCAAAAAAGAGAACTCTACAGGCAGGATGCAAAGAGAGGCCTCAAAGCACATAGAAACTATTCTGACTGTAGAAAGCAAATATCCACATGAAACCAAACGAAATCCCAGACATTTCAGGCACTTTTTAGCCCCAAAGAAGAGGACAAAAATGGATGGATGGTCACTCTAGAAAAGGATTCCCCAATTCTGGTCCTGGAGGGCCAGTCTGCAACACCTCATTGGTCACTCAGGCACATCTTATTCAGCTTAGCAGCTAATTGCCAAGTTTAGTAGGTGTGTTTGAGCAGGGAAATAAGCAAACTGTGTCACAGACTGACCCTGCTGGATGGGATTGGGAAACTGCCGTAGAATAAGAGGTGGTTGAACATGGATGGATGAACAGATATGGATTCATTTAAATATACAGCAGGATCCTTTCTGAAGTCACAGATTTGTTCGGTTTTATGAAAGCAGGTCTGATAAACTTTTGGCTGACATTGTTAGCCACTGTGCCACCTTCTGCCACAGTGATATTTAAGGTGGCCAATCAGGCGGAAACACATTTGCCATTCACTGCTCTGCCGTTTGCAGGGCATGCTTTGGTAAAAAGAGGGAGGACTACGAATCCTTTGTTTTCTAGTACAATTACAGTGCTCTTTCATCTGTGACGTCTCGCCGCTTGCTGATTGTGCTGAATTAATTAAATTTAACAGAAACAATTCAATTCCAGCATGACCTCAGTGCAGTGCTATGCACAAGATCACTAGACTTTCCTCAGAAGCACTCCTTTTAGAAATCCAATAACAGTAACACTGCTATATTTCATTCAGCTGCAAATCGCCAATACCAATATGGAGTCCCATTAGCGGCAGTGGATTTTCAGGGAGATGACAGGTCCAACTTTCATATCTTTGCATACAGATTGAGTCGGTCCTGCCACCTCAGGTAAGTCATGCTTGTCTGCCTGCTGTCCTGAAATCAGGCTAATTTCAGTGCTTTGCCCCTTAAATGCCAACTGTTGGTGTGGCTTTGGCTGGGATCAGTGGCTCTGAGTACCAGTTGAAGCCGGAGTCAGTAATACAAGCTGTGTGCGAGGTGCTAAGTCCCAATGAATTTCTGCTACATGACCAGGGTGGGGCCTTGGCTTCTATGAGCAGTATATGCATCTGGGCCCCTCGCCCCTTTCTCCTTGTGCTGCTTCGTTCGTATATATATATATATATATATATATATTATAATGAATAGTATATGCATACTTAAATTAAGTTTTTTTTGGTGCACTTTTTGCCTCTGTAATTTAATTGAATTTAAAATCAGTATATCAAGTGTGTCTGCAATTAGTAGCAAGTATATTTAAATACGTTTTAATGCATCTTAATTGTGTGTCAATATAGCAGTCACTTAAGGGCCCTTTTAAGTTAACCATCTGCCAGCCCCAAACAGCAAATGCAGCATCTTAGGTAAAAAAAAATAAAATAACTTAAAAAATTGGCATGCTAAATTTTGAAAACTCAGACGCAATGTCGACATAACCTAAGATGGAGGTAGTGAAGTTTAAATACTAGAACTCGTGCCCATAGGTGGAAATTAACGGGAGAACATTTTAAAACAAACTTGAGGAAGCACTTCTTTACAAAGTGTGTAGTTTGAGTATGGAATGGTCTTCCTGTTAGTGTAGTGGATGCTAAAACCCTGTGTTCCTTTAAATCAGAGCTAGAGAAGATTTTAATAACTGAGCTATTAGTTCTCCCCAAATGAACTTGATGGGCCTAATGGCTCCCTCTCATGTCACGTCCTATACGTGAGCGGGGAGCGGCGAAGCAAATATGGGAGGTGGGAATTCAAAAGACTTGGGGAAAACTAACTCAGACACGGACTAAATACACAGAAAAGGCTGAACATAATAGGCAACAGGTGATTACAATCGGGAAGTAACATGAGGTAATGAGGGGGGCGTGGCACACACAGGGATCGGACGAGCTGGGCATGACAGAAGCCCCCCCATGAGACCTGGGACACAGGACCTGATAAACAAGACTAAGAACATCAACAGGGAGCAGCAAACAGAACAGAAACACAGAACAAGCACAGAGGCAAAAGCCAAGACAGGACCTGACACAGAACAGGGAACGCAGACAGGCACACAAGAAAGGGAGAGACCGAGGGGACAGAGAACGGGGGCACAAAGGGACCAGGAGGGAACAAACCAGGAGGCAGGAAGGGAAAGGGTGGGGGAACAAGGGGAGACTGAGGGAACCCAGGTGGGCGAGGGAAGGCAGCCACAGCGGACGGGAAGCCGGAGCCAAAGGAGACCACACAGGGGATGAGGAGACAAACAGAGGGACTGACAGAGGAGACGAGGATGGAGCAGGAGGGGACACTGGCACAAGCAGGCAGGAGGGGGAAGCCACGGCAGGCGATGGCGCAGCCGGAGCTGGGGAAGGTGCCTTCCAAAGCAGGGGGATCCGCAGGCGGCTGACAAGGCACCGGAGGGTGATCCGGAGGCGACAGCTGAGCTGGAGCCATAGGACCTGCAGGCAGCCACTGAACCACAGCCAGGGGACGTACGGGCCAGCCAGGGGGCAGGGCGGGAGGGACCCGGTCCCTGCATCTATGTCCTTTCCACTTCCGGGACACAGATAATCGGGGACCCTGTCGGCCCCCCCCACGTTGGAGTGATGGTGGAGGAGTCCTTCCACCACCCAAGTACCTGGGGCCCAGTAGGTAGATCCCTGAGGGGTCCCAGTCGAGCTCCTCCTCTCCCTCCACCCAGGGAGGAGGAGCGATGATAATACAGTCCGGGACCTCCTCAGGGACAGAGAGTTCTGGGGTAGGCAGAGCCGGGGCCTTGGCGAAGCAGCAGGGAGCTTGGGCAGTGCAGCCAGGAGCTCAGGCGGTGCAGCAGCGACTGGGGACGCTGACAAGACGGGCAGGATGGGCAGGGCAGACAGGATGGGCGAGACTGGTGAGGCAGCAGGCGGCGCCGTGGGCGTGGTGGCAGCAGCAGGCGGCGCCGGGACCTCAGGCTGAGCTGGAGGCCTAGTAGGCTTGAACGGAGCAGGGACAGGTGGAGCAGAGACGGGCAAAGCCAGGACAGCGAGCATAGCTGCGGGTGGCCTCAGGCAAGACCACTGTAGGCAGGCGGGCTGCGGGTGAGATGGGCAGGACCGGCGGAGGCGGTGCCGGGACCTCGGGCGGTGCAGCGGGCAGAGGCGGCACCAGGACCTTGGGTGTGGCTGCGGGTGTAGCGGCGGTGGCAGGCACCACTGACTCACAGCCAGTAGGGGGTGCCGCAGCAGCCGGAGCCTCACTGGTCAGTACAGCGGCTGCCAGAACAAGCAGGACGGGCAGGATAGGTGGCGCCGGCGAGTCAGGCGGGACGGGCAGGTCCATTATAGGCGCCAGGGTTGGCGCCGGGCGAGCTGGCGTTGCTCCTTTAAGGGCCTTGGGGATCCGGGGAATTGCATCCCAGATGGCCCTAGCGCCCGAATTAGATAGGTGAGCCACCTGGTAATGGTAGGCCGTTAGCGGTGGTAGGTCTGTGGCCGCACTGCGGGCTTTGCGCACCTGAGGGGGCGTTGTGGCGGTGATCTCCAGTGCGCTTGGGGATCCTAACCAACCACTGGCAGGGAGAGGAGCAAGAGAAAGAGGGGCGGCTCCCAGGACGATCTGCGGTTGGTCCACCGCTCTCTGTTCCCTCTCAGGTCGGTGGAGGCGGGGTTGCCTCGGAGACCGTAACCATTTCAACAAGCTGCCGGAGGTCTTTGCGTACCTCCTCCACTACGTGCACTTCCATGAGCGGAGGTTACCTCTCGAAGGTGGGTTCCGCTCCGGCTAGCCAAATCCAGTATGCCGGGGTCCTCCCAAACCTCCGGCTGGTGAATCCAGTAGATCGCCTCCTGTAGCAGATGGATACGCTGGTGCTGTCTGCTGCGGTGATTCTTTAGCGAGATCGGTCATTCTGTCACGTCCTATGCGTGAGCGGGGAGCGGCGACGCAAATATGGGAGACGGGAATTCAAAAGAACGGGGTTCTATTTCACACACGGCAGCACAAGACAAATGTTAATGACCGATCTGGGGAAAACTAACTCAGACGTGGACTAAATGCACAGGCAAGGCTGAACATAATAGGCAACAGGTGATTACAATTGGGAAGTAACATGAGGTAACGAGGGGGGCGTGGCACACACAAGGATCAGACGAGCTGTCAATTTCTAATGTTCTTATGTTCTTATGTTCTTGCTGCGCGTATGGCCTCCTTGAGGGAGGCATGACAAGTACACTATTTGCATAACAGTACATTGCAGTACAGTACACTGTTATGAAAAAGTGTACTTTAAAAATATATGCTGAACCTGCTGATCTTGCACATGTCTCTGTCTTGTCTCATCCAAAATTCCTGCAATAACCTGAACCCGCACACTGCACTTGAACCAATTGCACATGTTCACTTTTGTTCACTTTGTACCATTGCACTGTATTGTTTTCTTGTACAGATAGTTTACTCAAACATAAAGCCACTTCATTTAGTTTAGTTTAGTTAGATATTATTTATTTGTAATTTCTTGTTTCTTTCTTTTACTAATGCACCATGGAAGGGTCTGTGTGAAACGGAATTTCAATATAATGTATACTGTGTTTATTGTTGTATTGACAATAAACCTCTCTTGAATCTCCTAATCTCTATATTTACGTAAAAAATGTGTCAAATTAAATTACATTTTAAAAGCTATACTAAAACGCATTGTCAAAAGTGAAAAATCAAGTATAATTCTTCCTAAATGTAGCACTAGTCAAAAGTTTGGAAAAGACAAGCCAATTACAAAGGAGAAATGTCACATCACATGACCTGGCCACCTGACCTAAAGGCAATAAAAATCGTTTTCAGTTTCACCTGAGAGTGATGGAAAAGTGCTAATGAGTGTTCGGCATATAAATGGGACCTCCTTCAGGGTAGCTGGACAAGCATCCCAGGAGGCCACCTCATGAATCTGGTATAGGGGAGGAAGCAGGGTCAGACTGTTCCTGGAGCAATCGGGGTTAAGGGCCTTGCTCAAGGACCCAGTGGTGGGATCACTCTGCTGAATCAGGCATTTGAACCAGCAACCTTCTGAGTCCCAACTTACAGAGCATCCCCCCAACATCTTATTTTGTTTGGTGAAATACTTTTTTGGGTCAGGGCATAATTTCATATATGTTATTTTATAATTCTGATGTCTTTATTATTATTCTAAAATGTAGAGAATAGCTCGGTACTATATGCTTTTATTATATTTATAATAAATTTTGTTTAAAATATACAAAAAATACACAAAAACAAGCACATACAAGGAGGTATACATCTTCTGCATGTCGTGACAGGAGAAACCAAGCCCTTCCCCCACCCCCCCAGACTAGCTATCATCTGGCCCTCACTGCATCACCCAGCCAGCCCTTCACCCCCAGACTGGCTGTTCATGCTTCACCCCCACCGCCAAGCCCACGAGACCAGTTGACACTGTGCCGTTTCCAGCCCCCCCCAGGACTGGCCATCACTGTGCATTTTCAGTGCCCTGCCGCCCTGCAATCCTTTAAAATTGCGCCGTGTCGCATTTCGCACCTGAGCGATATTTCTCATCTTCAGTGAGCTTCCACTATTGGCTGCCACTATTCTTTTTTAGTTTCTGTTCGATTAAACACCGAGGGAGGCCCGTAAGTGCATTAAAAAAGACTGATTTGCCTGTTTTCTGCCTGCATTTCAACTGGTTAAAAAAAACATCCAAGAAAACACACTTTTGTTAGTCTGAAAAAGGGAAAGTTTCAGCTGAACAGCAGCATTAAATTCATTAACTGCACATCTCATCAAAATGATGAATCTGTGATGCTTATCTGCTGCTCTGCTCCTTTGCTTATTCAGTTCAGTTTAGTCACTCTTTAGTGGCTCTGAATGGGTGATTTATATGAATTTATTCTGCTGCTTTTCATTACACTGACTTTTGTCCCTAGAAGACACTTTTTCCTCTGAATGGGAGGTTTGGCCTCATAGCTGCGCAGCTGTGGGTCTGATTCCAGTTCCCTGCTCTGTGCGCGCACTGCTTGTTCTCCTTATGGCAATGCAGACTTTCTCCTATTGCTCCCTCCTACAGCCCATAGTCCTATAGATCCTATGTGAATCAGTGTCTCTGAATTTCCTGTAGAGCCCTGTGATAGACTGCCATACAGGATAGGGCACCCCCGGTCTGTATTGCCTGGATTAGGCTTCAGGCTCACCATCAGCCTGTACTTCATAAGCAGTTACAGAAGATGAACAAAGAGATTCAGCCTCATCACCTATAGGAATAACCCCTTGATTGAAGTTTAACTTATTATGCAAGGAACCCTTCCCATCCTCAGCGCTCTTTAATGTGAGGAAGTAAGTGTCTGAACTGACGTATAGATTTCTGGCCATGCAAGGCTTTACTCTTCCTTTCGGCCGCCATTGGGAATTCATGCTCTCGGTGGCGTGGAGCTTGTGTCCGCCGCTTAGGGCAGCTCTGCCCGTGCCATTGCACTGCCATGTTGGTTCGGGGGAGAGACAGAATCTGTTTTTAGCTCTTGCTATGAGGCGAATCAGCATTTTAATTAGTAAAGTGCCCATTTTTAAATTAGGCAATTATCACACCTAGAGACATACAGTTGGCCATCATTGCTCCTAGCAAACGATCCTGCAAGACATTCACATATATAATTGGAGTGAAAGCAATTCTCATTAAGGGTTCTGAAATGGTCTGGTTCACTCTCTAAAAGTCTCGGATGGCCTGTAACGTGCTTCAGATGTTATCACTGGCTGAGCAGGAAAGAGTTGTGAAAAAAACAGGCAAAAGAAGGGTAAGCAGAGCGAAAGAACTCATCCGCGTGTTTCCAAAACAATTCACGTAAAGTGTGGAATATCTAGACAACATCTAAATGGAAGTGTCTCGGGAAAAGCAACTAATGGACAGACGCAGTAGCTGAGGTTTGAAGCTCCAAACTCCATAAATCGAAGGCAGTTGACGGATGGATCAGGAGGCACGACGGGGGACGTTTAAAACATCCGCTGACTGGGAATAATCATCGGTTGCCGGGAGGCCTCGTCTGATTGGACGAGAGCGTGTTCCGTTCCCCGGAACACTGATTGATTCCGAGACTCCATTGTGCTGGTTTATCGAGCAGGATGGAGAGAGGCGGGATGCCGGTAGCTATTGGAGTCATTATCTCCTCCGAGACCGCCGGAGGGTGTCATTGCTTGAGGCGACGTTTTGAGATGCTGATGAATTGAGCCTGTGACTTCATCCCCCTGAGTGGCCTTGTGGGGCATTAACTGGCATGTTAAGCTCTGCAGACTGTGCTGGCACCTCTCTGTCCTTCTCTCCTCTTTAACACTATCCTCATTTTCAGGAAGGAGCTACAATGAAAGACGTTTCATGCCTGTTCAAGGTGTCGGGATTTCGCGAATTTCGTCAGCACGGAAGTCTCAAACCAGGTCGATTCACGGTCTGGTGGAGTGTTGTTCATCTCGTTTTTGTAGCTTATATGCAAACTATACGAAGAGCTGATTAAATGTGAGAACATTTAATACAAAAGTCATTCAATGTAATGTAAGCCCTGACATGTAATATGTTCTGCCTGGTGTCGGTGGACGCGCACACAGTGCTGTTCAGGGAAATCCGTGAACATTTTTGAAGTGTATCCAAATAATCCCGTGTGAGGAAGATTAAATTGTTCAACCTGAAAGCAAACACCTCAGTCTGATTCAGATCATTTAGCCCCCTGCACCTGATCTTGATAGCTTTTTGGTACCACCTGTCTTTTCAAGTAGCTAAGTAGTACCGCCAGATCTTGGACGTGATGGTGAAGCGCATGGTGCTTTTTAACTGGATTATTGGTACTTTGAAGCATCAGCCCTCTGTGTACCTGCTGGAAGTGTCACTGGGGGGGGGACAGTTACGAGTCACTCGGTTTCAGCTCGTGGGGCCCCATGGGATGTGAAATGGGTGAATTGGCCCCTGGAAGACTGACACAGGCACCTCTCTGTAAATCGACCCCCCCAGTGAGCCTCTGTAGTGAAAACTCCCTGCCCCCGCAAAGAGTGTCCCACTAGACTGGCATTCCATTGGTACTACAGTTGGAGAAGCTCACGGGCCTTTGTGCTGTTCCTCCAGTCCCAGAATGGCATTACGATCTCTCACGTCCTGACAAGTGATGTGGCGCAGCGAAGGACAGCCAGACAGCGGTGCTCAGAAACAGGGACAGAGGAGGTCCGGCGCAGGAGCTGCTGTGAAATTATTTAGCCTTTTTCACTGGGCTGTGCTTGTGCTGAAAACCAACTCTGATTTACCATTCACTTGGTTTACATCGTGCTTTAAATTATCTGATGTTTTTAGTTGTTTTATTGTCTTAACAGTCAAGCCGAAGTGGGTTTTCTCTCGCAGTTGAGGCAGCTCAGCAAAGGAGTCTTGGAAAAGGAAACATTACTTTCTGGAAAGCCATGCGAAGAACAGGGGCAGAGTAGGGTGGATATTACGGCAGATGCAGACTCAGGGAAGCATGTAGCTGGGCGGAGGTGCGAAGTGCTCCTCTCTGACCTTGCCGATCACCTTGGTGGAAGCCCAGCTTACAGGCAGAGGGCACTGAGAAAATACGCAAAAAGATATTGCATGTAGATATTTAAAATGGGGGAGAATTATATAACATTTAAAAGTAAACATTTAGCGCACACTTTTGCAATCAATAGGAGTGCAACCTAATTGCGGCTTCTAGTTCGGAGTTAAACACTGCAGAGTATGTTACAGTCACAATCACTGATATGAATTTAAAAGGATTATATAATGATTTTTGTAAAAAAAAAAAAACCTTCAGAAATTTTCCATACTTCAGTGGTCTGAAAAAAATGCCCTCTAATTTAAAATTCTGTAACATTTGTTGGCACTTTGATGCAATAATGTGCTATAAATAATAAAAAAGAGCTGGTTTTATGTTTTATTCAGCTCAAAACTCAGTCAAGGAGTAGAAGCAATACAATAAAATAAACCTGTGACACAGCTGGTGACGTCCCCAAGCTGCTGGATGATTGTGGCTGTCTGCTCTCAAAGCAAAGTCTGCTCACTCTACTCACCTCTGTACGGCAGGGTACCTAGACCAGGTTTTGAATTCATGCTTGTTGTTTCTGCTACCACCTTTCATTCTGAGTCCAGCTAAGACAGGTGGCCAGAGCGGAGGCCCGTTTGGACCCGGCCCAGTGCCGGACCTCATGGGGCTCCTGACTGCTGGGGTGCTGGGCGCCTCCTTAAAGAAGCAGCTGGGGCTGCTTGGCTGCACCGGCCGCCTGACCAGTGCCCACTTGGGCACGCCGGCTTTCTTGGATGTGCCAATTGAGTTGACGTGCAGTGCTGCACCTTTAGGGATGTGGGCTCGATGCCAACCATGACTCTGTGCTCTTAGTGGGGGAGCCCCCCTCCCCCAGTGCAAACATCTCATACTGAAGTTCAGCATCGGAGGGCTATTTATATATATCTTACACCGCATGACACCATCCTGTCCTGGTTGTCCCCAGCTGGGTGCCCAGTGTTGCCTGAGTTGAGCTCCAATCTCCCCATAACCCTGACTGGGATATGCTCTAGGCAGATAGATAGATCGATCACAGGACATTAATAGTGACTTCACACTACAGACATTTATAGTTGAACTTACGTTTAAAAAAATGTTTTTCATTTAAATATGGTGGCTGACGAAACCTTCCGCGAGTGGAGAGGGAATGGGTAGAAGTGTTTCTGAGAAAGGGAACAGTTGTTGCTTTTTCATGGGAATAATATAATTAAAAAGAGATTAAAAAAACATATCAAGCTTATATGTAATTCATGGACAAGATAAGATAAGGTGCACCCCTGTCTGACAGCTGGGTAACAAAAGTTTCCAAAAAAGTGATGTGAACACACCAAAATGCACCGGTCAGATGAAGGAATTTCATAAGCAGCTAGCTGAGGTAATGCTAGTGCTTATTTTCACAAATCTACTCTGTCGCCATACAGATCAGTGAACAAAGAGAGAAGATAGTACAGTATCTACAAAGTGTAGGTGAAATATCTGTTGTCGAACGTAAAAGAAAAAGTTTCATGGTACAAAATGTTTTGATTCTTTTTGAGAGGTCTGCCACTAACCCTGTCTTTCCATAAAAAACATGCTACATCTATTATGAGCTTTTGCCTAATGTGAGATTTCATGGGAAAGAATCTGTCTCATTATAACAGAAATGCCTGGACATTATTTAATTACCATCAACACCTGTCAAAAGCTCACTTGTTTTAAGAAAATGTGGATTAACATCACGAGGTGCACATTCTGTTCATGCTCCATAATGCATGCTTTTCACACAGTAATTCTCTCCCAGACAAAGTGATATTTATACATGTTGATGAATGGAGCTAATAAAAATGATGTAATGACAATGGCGGTTTATACATAATAATATGAGTAGTTTCGCTTTGAATGCTTCCATTTTGTTAATGTTGACAATTAGTAGCATGACAAGGGCCTTGTAAGCCTAATGTCCCTGTATAATTCCCATTACTCAGAATGATCTTTAATGGTGCATGCAGCTCCAATGCAGCTGCCCCTGACCGCATGAAGCCTGAAGCCGCGTCCCAAGAAGCACTTATCCGTCCTATGACAAAACGGGCCCGTCTATTTTTCCCATCATGCCCAATCACACTACTCAAAGTATATTTAATCAATCGCAGTTGGAAGCCTGATGACTCAGTGGGCATTCACACACGGTCTGTCATGTATAATAAACAAAAGATAAGCCTTTTAATAGCTCCGAGGTGGTCCTGTTCACTACAAAGGAACAAAGTACTGGTTGTCTTTATAACGTATAGGTATATTAGCCCCCCCACCCCATTTTGTCGATTTAAAGTACATTTTCAGACCCTCTGTCCAACTTTTTTAACGTCTGTTAAAGTCTTTCAGAATGAAGCCATTTACACCCATCGCATGTTTCTGCCAAAAGCAAATTTGGACTTTAAATGCCATCCCTGACAAAACCACGCAATTCTGCGCCCAACATCACTTCTTATTTGAGCTCTTCCTCCTGAAGTGGAGAAGGAAAGGGTACGAATGTTTTTCTTCTGAGACAGAAAATATCTGCTGCTCTTTCAGGGTATTTACCACTATGAATTTTATGTATTTTTTATTTATCCTTTATTGACAGAATTACAGTAGAATAAATAAGAACAGTAGTACAGTTCATTTCCTTCTGATAAACCCATGTTCAATTGCATGCTAATGGTGTCTCCCTGACGTCTAAGGCCCTCATGCTCAACATTTGCATTCTGCTTCCTCCCTAAAACCCACAGTAAATATTTATAGAAGAAACTGGCATGCAGAGATAAGGGGGGAGGGGGGACCTGGCTGCGATAATGCCAAGGACTTTATGGTGAATGCTTAATTGAAGTGCCGTCTGGATCTCTGGGATGACGAAGTTTTGCAGAATTCTGAGGACGCAAATATTTAGCGTAAAGGTCAGAAAAGATTATATTATGCACGTCTTTCAGCTGTGCAGAAACTGCTTCTGAGTAACAGATTTTGGCATAAACAAGCTCTTGTAATGACTGATGTGGCGTACAGGTCAACTGTACACACGTTTATGCCACTAGTTGTCCACTGTAGCCTCTCAGACTGAACACTTTTACCAACAGCCGTAATCATACGCAGTTCCTTAAGCCACCAGAAAAGAAAAGGGGATTTTATATCGCCTTCTGCGAAACACATTTAGGATACAGTGGCTGCAATCAAAGAGTGTGGCAGAGTGATGATTGACCTCACACAGGGTAGCCTTCTCATTCTGAATATGTGTGGAAAGTGTATAAGTGATTTTTCAGCCCCTTCTTCACGGGAAGTAGACTAAGTGTCGGGACTCAGAGGCACGTGACTGAATGAACAGGAATCCCTCTTACGGCCCGAAATGTGGGCAAACAAACATCCATAAGTGGAAGATACTTGATGCAAAATCTTTGCTGTCTAGTTGCTGGTTTGCTGGGTGGCACCGTGAGTTCTGGGCTCCTGGCCCCAACTGAGGGTGTGTGTGTATGTGTGTGTTTGTGTGTCTGCGTGGAGTTCCCTGCCTGTCCTCCTCACATCTGCACGGGCTTCCTTTAGGTGCGGCAGTGACGTGCGAAGAAGCGGACACCTTATTGTGAGTCAGGTGGCATGGAGACAAGAAAGAAGTCAGACTGAGCCTCGAACAGCCTGCACTGTCATCGCTACTGATCACAAATCGCGCAGCAAAAAAAAGTACTCGCTAGAAAGAAAAAATTTCCCGACCGAAAATGTGAGCTTGGAGACTTCAGAGTCTCTTTTAAAAGAAATTACATACGAAGATTGATTTCCTTTAGAAATGCTAGAAACCCAGTCTCCCAAGGGAATGGGCAGAGGGAAATTAGCTATGAAATGAAAAAAATAATTGATGAGAATGCTTAGCGGCTTGCAGTACATTCAGACCGGGCATGTGCATGGAGACACGGCTCTGTTGGTGTACTGAGTTGATTTCACTCTATCTCCTCAGGCTGAAGACGATCACCCGCAGCTCAGCGCTGGATTACAAATAGATCCATGTGTAAATAGGATTACGAGCTCACCGGCGCTCATATCCGTCTCCTGAACTCTTCCTCATTCAGGCAGCAGGGGCCCAGGGTAAAGAATCCCCAGGAATAACGCAGATGTTTTTTTTGTTGTGGATTTCAGACAGCAAGTATCGCAACGGTAAACGAGACGGAGTGCTTCCGGTTATCCCCTGTTTCTCTCTGCTCATTCCCAGCACGGATCGCCACAGCTAGCTTGCATCATTGAGCATCTGCCCCCCCCGGGTTTCCTAGCTGCCCACCGACCAGCCTCCCTGCACTTCGGCAGCCATGTTGCTGGAGAACACCAGCGAATGGTGCCTCAAGCGTCCCCCAAGACAGCGGTGGGCCTTCGAGCCTCCGATGGGGAAGGAGGAGCGATGCTGCCCACACACTTGGCTGGAAGACAATACCCAGGAAGTGGTACTGTGTAGGAAGTGCTAAGATGTTAACCGGACCTTTGGAGGCAGATCAAGCTGGGAGCATGAAAGGCACTAGTCACCCTTCTTTCCGGTCTGCACCTTGAGCAGTGCTGTCAGAAGGCGGCAGGGGCAGGTCAGCTGAGACCTCTAACTACACAGCCAATGACAATGCCCCAATCAGCTCTCACTCTGCAAATGGGCGGCCAGAATTCAGCGATTTATGGTGGCAATCAGCCTGTGTCGTTATCATCAGCACCAGAATGGCTTTTATTATGAGTAACACAAGCATTTAGCTCGAAATGGATGCCTTCCCTCTGGCTTGGTTCAAAGGAGCTAGATTCTAGGGTGGCTGGAGGCTGTCCTGGTCTTTAGCTGGCGTGATTGGGCTTAGCGAAGCACATGACTCGCGGTGTCACCTGCCAGCGTGAACGTCGCAGTCAGCGAGGGCCTGGGATCCATGCAGCAGCCGATGGTGGGACAACAGTCAGCGGGTGGCGGAGGAGCTTGACGAAGGTGTGTGAGAGACAGACCAGTGCTGCCCACACCGTGAGAAATGAAGCGCTCTCTCTGTTTGTGTCTAAATGTGACTTTTACAGAAGATGCTTGTGCCGGTCCTGGTTTGGACCAGGTTTGATTACCTTCCTGCTATCAGGCACACATACATACACACACACACACACACACACACACACACACACACGCACACTCATGTAGGGTAAACATATCCTTATGGGGACCGCTCATTCATTTCTATCTGAAAAATGCTAATGCTAACTATGACAAC
>JABFEB020000132.1:25983020-25994889 GCA_019775895.2 Stomatorhinus ivindoensis
GGGGGGTGAGGAGCCGCAAAAGTGTAACGTGCTAAGGCTCAGTGGGAAGGCTACTTACAGGACTGAAGTGGTATTAGCATGCAAAACAGTCAAATAAAAGCATTTGCTAAATAAATGGATGGAATCATTCATGAAATTTGACGGAAAAAAAACTTATGAACTGTAAGCAGCAGAGCTTCCACTTCATCTCTACTTTTCATCTAACGGTTGAAATGATATAAAAGAATCCAATGATATTTCTTTACCTGTGAAGTCTGTAGCTGAAGTCTCACAGAATCAGTGGGATTATGAGCTTTGCACTCTTAAAACCACTGGAAGGGCACTATTTCTAACCCATGTAATTAGCGCAAGAATATCTCTAACTATCAAAGAAATATGTGAAGGTGGATCTCTGATTTTTTCCCTCAGGTTTTCTCAAAGTGTGTATAAAATAAGCAGTTTGAAAAATTAAATAAAAATCTAGGGTGGAAGCAGGTGGTGAGGCTGGGGGGAGGTAATGCATGAGTATAACCCCCCCCCCCCAAAAAAAAATGTTACTCCACTGGAGTAACGTTTGTTGGCTTTAATATGCATAGGAGTTTAACATGAACATGTTACATTTAGGCTGCTCTGAACAAAAGCTTCTACTGAAAATGTAAATGAAATTTCTTTAAAAATAAGAACCTTCTGAACTGTAAATAGCAGAACAATAGGCCTGGATCCCATAAGCTCACTTTCTTACTGTTCCTTTGTTCTTCTCAACTAATGGATTAATTGAAATAAAGAAATTCAAAAATGTCTCTTTGTTCCACCTGGAGAACCAAGCGAGGGCTTCATTCCAGATAAACAATCTATGGAGCAATGAATCTACAGGAGAAGGTTTTGACTCAAGCTGAGCTGAAGCTACTTGGGTCAATTCCATGGGTCTTGTGAGGAGGTTAAAGAAGAATTTGCCCCCTAAGCACCCTACAGATGTTGGTTCACTCAGAAGATAGAAAATGAATGAATGGCACTACAAGGAAGGGATGTAATGCAGCCATCTCTCCTGGAAATCCAGGTGCCAAAGTGACAAATGTCTACTTTTCCTGGAAAGGAGAGTAAGTAATTATATACAAATGAACTTGTCAGGAGCTACGCCGAGACTATTACTTGAACTTGTAGCTGCTATACTTGGCTTCTCTCCTGTGAAATTCCTGCCCTGCCTGTCATAGACAAACGAGGCCAGCATATGATAATTCATGGACAAAATCATAGATTTTCATTCTCAGGCGGCATGCGGGAAATTGTGTTCTGTTGCTGGCGCCACTTCACCACTCTGCTGCGATATGGTCAAGCGGCCGAAGCCTCTGCACCTGTCTTTGGAAAGTCGCTGTTTCGAGGCCCTGTCCTTGACCAAATAGTCACATGTCCACGGGCCCTTGAGCAAGGCCCTCCACCTTCAGCTCCGGGGGTGCGGCAGGTCACTGACCCAGCACTGTGACTTTCTCATGTCAGTATATACATATATACTGACATGAGAAAGGGCTGGAAGCCATCAGGAAGCTGGGGTCCTGTACTACCTGAAGACAGTCGCCATATTTATGGCCTCAGTCGCACAGGAACCTCGGAGAAATTAATGAATGGGGTGAATAGAGACCCCAACAGCATCATCCTGTAGGAAAAGTCTGTGAAGTGGCTGATGTATCCCTGCAAATGCAGCCACACGCAAGGATAAACATCAAAGCTCTATCAACTGTGTGCCAAAACAATGCAAACACTTCACACTGAAAGCTGTTTGGTTGCTGCATTCAATTCTTAGCAGTTGTAATGCATATACTGTGGACATATACATTGACTCGAATGAATGCTCCATGTTCCTCTGGAAACTGTTCCTGCTGCATCAGTATGATATACAGTATATATCCGAGTGACACCTGGACTTTTCATTTAAGTTATGTATTAGTATTGATTTTTTTCTTCAAAGGATTTCAGTTAAGCAGATATTTCAGTGTGTACTCATTCAGTGGACTGTAGTTTTATTTTATCAAACTTAATGGATTTTCTGCCTGCCGGCTTTCATTCATTAACTTAATGGATCGTTTTGATGCAGTAATCTTGGTAGGCTCTGTTTCAACCTGACTTATAACCGACGGGCCCATGCAAACCAAAAAGGAGGGAAATCTGACGCCCTGTCAGTGCTGGGAACATAGTCATCGCCTCTGGTTTGTGCAGCCATACCGGCATCGGAAGTCACCCCCTTTTGTCTTTTAAACTCGTGACAGGTGTTAGGAGCGCTTAACCGCAGCAGAGCGATGATGGGGTTCATGCGGACCGGCGCGCTTCGAAATGCCGTGTCCGATTGCGCGTGACTTGGCAGGTGGGACCCAAAGCAGTGCAATCCTCCGGGGAGAGAGATGGGATTGGGCTGATCGCCACGGTTACCAGCGACGCGGTCAGTGGGAATGGACTTTCGATTAAATTGCTTTTACTCCCCAACACCCTCCCCGCCCGGGAGGTGGATTTGCTCTAGTGCTCTCGAGCGAGATGTTTCATCTGAACCGCTTCGGCAGAGATCTGTCTCCATAAAGAGAACGCCGATTTTTGAATGGCTGCAAGGTATGGATGGAACCAGAAGTGCTCTCACTTTAGGAGTGGGCTTCTGTTAAAAAAAAAACTTCTCTTTAGTGTTTTTCGTGTTATAATAAAACAACAGACGAGCGTCACCTCCCTCTATCAAAAGGGCCACTTTCACGCTGCTATTGCACACCTCTGACTTCACATGCTGACTCAGTCATGTGACACATTAAGGTCCAAAGTCCCAAGCTCAGCCCCAGCTGCATGCTGAAGTGTTGTGGTTTACTTCTCTTAAAGGGGCAGTTCACCTCAGGACAGGCCTTGAGTATAATGGGAGTGAATGGTGTTCTCTCTGTGGTCATTAAAGCGCCAAAAAATACATTTGAAAAAATCGCCAGCAATGTCTCATACCAGAAATCACTACCTGGTTACTCAACATCCACAGACTTTGAAGTGAGCGGTTTAATGTAGTGCCTATTTTCTTCTCCCGAACTCAACACACCAATCGTATCACTGCGCAGAAGGTAGCACTGGAGTGCTTGTGCTCACATCGTCTGTGCTGTTATACGATTGGTGTGTGGAGTTTGGTCTGTGGATTATCTTGATTATCCGATTTTCCCGATATCTCCAAAACTAGGCAAGTCCCAGCAGAAGACCCTAGATGGATGGATAACACTAAAACCCCTTTTTCAGTTTTGGGGTGAACTGTCCTTGTAACAGGGTCATTACTGTTAGTTACCATTAGTACACTATTAGTCGATTATTTTGTAAACGTACAGTGCTGGCTATAGTATTA
Source organism: Stomatorhinus ivindoensis (assembly GCA_019775895.2). NCBI lineage: Eukaryota > Metazoa > Chordata > Actinopteri > Osteoglossiformes > Mormyridae > Stomatorhinus > Stomatorhinus ivindoensis. The sequence goes on from JABFEB020000132.1 coordinate 25,986,349, forward strand.
TATCAGCCCATTCTATGCTCAACTGTTGCACATAGATGACTTAGGTGGCAGACAACGGCCAATGAAAAGCCATCCCATCAGAAATGATATGAATTGATCCTCCAAGGGAGTGTCTCTTATTGGTCTGTCATGGCTCAGTATGGGAGGCTGGAGCAACTGCGGATAAGTGATTTCAGGCTGGGCCATTGTGCTTATCCCTCATCCTCAGCCACGCATCCAGTGCAGGGTTCCGTGGTTCCGTGGGCCAGGACACAAGGCAGGGGAACACTTCAGACGAGATGTCAGTCCATCGCAGGGCCCACGTCAAAGCCGCCTGGATGCTGAGTCGCCCCCTGCTGCTCGCTGCTTTGTTGGCAACCGTACTACATTTAAACTCTGTCCCCCCGCCCCCCCCCCCAACCACCAGCACAGACTCCCCCTTAGACCCAAGCCCCATTAATATCACTTTGTGTCACTTCGTCTCAGCATCCCATCACTTTCAATCATCGCTGACATCTCCTAATGCTTCCCTAGTCCCCGTTCGAGATGAAAGCCCTAATGCTCATTCCCAGTCTCATTAGAAGCCCAGTGCAGATATACTCATCATCTCTGACCGTCACATATGGGAAGGCTCTCCAGTAATGGACGTCAGGGATGAAGTGCCTGGTGGGAATTTGACATGTATCTGTTATTTTTCTATTTAGGCAGTTACATTTTTTTGGGGAGGGGCATCGTCATTAACAGACCTTGTTCATGACTAGATTTCTATCGGCTGATGCCTGCTTTCAGAATGCGAAGCCTTCGCGATGGAGATTCCATGTGCGGCTATTTACAATCCCAACCAGAAAAGCGTGTAAAGGTCACCTGGTTTGGGGACAAGGGCGGCCACCAAAAGGGTCACAGTGGTAGGCCAGAGGAAGAGGCACCTTCAAACTTGAAGCAACCTTGACGAGATGCAATCAACAGAGTGGGTCAGTTACATTGCTTTTTACATAATATCACCATCCGTGATGTTGTTCTGCAATCACAGGATGCAATGCGGCTGCACATTGGGTCTGGACCTGAGGACACAGTTCAGCTGCTCACACACACACTGCCGGCTCCGCCCTGCTCTCTTACTGGCGTATTACCATTTTTCTTAGTTCCTTATAAGCTTATGCCACGTCATCAATGCAAGTCATCAGTTCTAAAGACACGTGAGCAAAACTGTGAACTATTTCTCGTTGCATGCACATCAATTACTAGACTTTTCGCATAACAGTAGATGCATAATGCTAGATACAGTGACATAGTTTGATTTTTAGATGCAAAATGGGACAAGAAAACAAAAGAGGATCGTGGATCTGGAGTCCAGCGCTGTTACCTGGGGAAAGAGGTTCATACATTATTGTTTATGCAGCCATATCAAAGGTCCTGTTGCATACATCTCAAAATTTGGTCCAGGTAACTTTGTTTGTTAAACAATCCTTTACTACTTTACAGACTTCTGCTGGTTGCTGAAGGGAGACAGGATACTGGGCTACAACGGCATACAATATGTAGTCATATGGGACAATGTCCCATTCCAGCACTCATCTGCTATGATACAATATTTTAGGGCTCATCCATGCATGTCCATTGAATTTGTTCGTCTGTATTCACTGTTCCTCTATCCTATTGAGAAGTTTTTATTTTCTGCTTGGAGATGGAGGGTTTATGACCGCTTGCAGGGCGATCACAGCATCCAACTGCAGGGCTGGATCAGGCATGCCCGAAGTAATTCATCACGTTGCAATGCCAAGGAAAATATTTTATGTGATGTTGACCAAAACATGTGGCCCAATACCCAAGACCGGATTGATCAGGCAGAGTAGTAGGCTGCTGTTCTGATTCTCAAGCTTTCACACCATTCACTCACACTTGCACACCTGCGGGCAGTTTGGTAACTCCAATTAACATCACCATGTTTTTGGACTGTGGGAGGGAAACCACAATACCTGGAGGAAACCCCATAAAGACACACGTGAAACCCCGGCAGAGACTTGATCCCTGATCCCAGAGGTGGGAGGTGACAGTATCATATATAGTGGTACCTCAGAACTCGAACTTAGTCCGTTCAGAACTCCGGATTGAATCCTAAATAGTTCGGGTCCTGATCAAATTTTCCCCATAAGAAATAATGGAAAACCAATTAATTGGTTCCCGGCCCACAAAAATTACACCTAAAAATGTGTTTTTTAGCATTTAAACACAAAATGAACTGAATAAAACAAGAAGAGCATATACTGTACTAAACACATCTAAGCACATTTGTCAAAACAATAATTTGTAAAGTAAGAAAATAAATGTATCCATACAGAGTGACAGAGCGTCTTTATCAATATGCAAAGTAAAAAAAAAACAATGTGTCCTGCCTCAATCGTCCGCTCCTTCTGTGTGCCACGCCCCCACGTTAACCCCGTGTGGAATCCCAGTGTGATCAGCTGTTTCTGGTTATGTCACAAGTCCTCTGTATTTCGTCCGCGTTTCAGTTTGTTTCCCCAGTCCGGTCATTGTATTGTCAGTCTGCATTTTTACTGCCTTATCTGTAATTAAACCCCGTATTCCCTGACGTCAGCATCTTTGTCTCCGTTCCGTCCCCGTTTATTATAATTAAATTGTGTTTATTATTAATATTAAATAATTAGTAACAAATAATGAATTAAAATGTATTGTATTATATAATAATAATTACTGTTACTGTCTATCATTGTCTAAATGTATTTTTACTGTCTAAATATATATATTAAGCTAGTTTAAACATGCATGATGCTATCACAGTGAACGAGAGGGTGAGATTGAAGTGCGTACTAGTTATCTTAGGTCGGTTTTCACGGTTTGACTTCTGAGATTCAGATTGTCACGTCCGGGCGGTGAGTCGACGGCGTGAGGCAGGCAAGACGGAGCAGGCAGGCAGGTATACGGGGTAGAAAAGGGGTTTATTTGGGAGGACACAGGACAGGACACCAAAGGCTCACTCCAAAGCATGACACTACAATGAATGATCTGGGGAAGACTGATAGAGACGCTGACTAAATACCAAAGACAAGTGGGAACTGATCGACAGCAGGGATTGACACGAGGGGAGGAGGGATCATGACACAGATCAAGTTCTAGCAAATTTTTTTGGAACTGGTTGGTTCGACTTTTAAGAAATTCGAGTTCTAATGAGTTCGAGAACCAAGGTACCACTGTATTTATAAATGTCATGATCCGCCCGTCCAAGCCTCATGTGTGCCACGCCCCCATCGCTACCCCGTGTTCTACCCCGATGGAAATCACCTGTTGTCGATTCGTGCCTGATCGTGTTCATCTGTTCTGTATCAGTATCAGTCCATGCCCGTCTCATGTATTTAGTCCGCATCTTAGTCAGTCTTGTGAGATCTGTCATTGTGGTGTCCTGTGGCGTTTACCCGTCTGTTCTGGAGAATAAACCCCGTTTACCCTTGAATTGCCTGACTCCCGACGTTTTGCCTGTCCCACGCCGCCGACACCCTGCACAGCTACGCACGCATTGTGAGCGTTCGTGACAATAAATTGTAGATTTTTTTTTGCTCATGATCAGGTTTGAGTTTGATTGCACCAGTATAATGCCCAATACAATAAAATTTCATTCACGTGAATATGAATCTTCAGCTTTTGCATCGCATCCGTGTGTACGCATGTGTTTAGTCAGTGATGATTATGGTGGATTAAAATAAATGTAAGAAACATTGTGCTATAAACCCTATCATGATTTCTTCTCTGCATCAGTGAGATGATTGCTTGGCGTTTTGCTTGTGAATATCCAGTGAATTCTTGGACGTGTTACTGTTGTAATGCTTTGTGTAACTGAGTGGATTATGCAGGTCTTGCATTGTGTATTTATTGTTCTGATTGGAGTATAGAGTTATGCATTGAAAATGAAGAGTTTTCCCAGCATGTTATTATTTCACAGATTCTACTGATTGTTAAGAGAATGTGGTTACTGTTACCACCACTGTGGTAAAGCAAGAGAGAAAATCTATGAGTCAGTGTCGCCATTTTGGATGTAAGTGGAAGTGACTGGAAGGAGAGAATATGGACAGTCACACCCGGGGTCAGATTTTAAACCTTCAGTATTTATCTTTGGACTAAAACCCCAGCCAGCTCATACACCACGGAATGTAGCCTCTCTGGTATTTTTGACTGATACATTGCTAGTGTTGCATAAATATGGCATTAACGCAGCTGCACTGCATTCATGAGTTGCACAGAAATGTCTGAAGGAAGGTATTCTTTACACTATTTCTATGTAGCCTCCTGGCTTATGGGTTTGGTCATTGAACCATGTATCTTCTCCTTCAGGTATTCCAGTCCAGAAACATGCAGACATCTTACTGTAAAATATGTGTAAGTAGCGGGTGAGTGTGTGTAAGTATATGTGATTTTGAGTGAGCGTGTAAGAATATGTGAGTACGTGTAAGTGTGTGTGTGAGTGAGTGTGTGAATATATGTTAGTGTGAGTGAGGGTGAGAATATCTGTGAGTATGTGTGAGTGAGTGTTTGAGTAAATGTATTTGAGTATATGTAAGCATGTTAGTATATGTGTGTGTGAGTATACACTCACCTAAAGGATTATTAGGAACACCATACTAATACGGTGTTTGACCCCCTTTCGCCTTCAGAACTGCNNNNTGTGATTGGTTGATTAGATAATTGCATTAATGAGAAATTGAACAGGTGTTCCTAATAATCCTTTAGGTGAGTGCATGTGAGTGTGTGTGACTGAGTGTGAGTGGGTTTGAGTGTGTGTGAGTATATGTGTGTGTCAATGAGTGTCTGTCCTGGGATGGGCCAAGTGTCCTGTGCCTCATGGGACAGAGTACAGATTGACCCTGCATTAGATAAGTAGTTTGGATGGATGGATGGAATTTTCTGCAATAGCTTATCTTTCTGAATGAGAATGTTACCCCTTATGGTGAGCTTTGGTTGCTGGGCACCTGCAAGTACTTCTTCCTCATGGTTGGGCCCTTAATACGTGTCTCAGACCTTCTGTTTCACTGTTTGCTAACTGTCAGCAGTCCATTCTTTTTTCAAGTTTTCAAATTTTTTTGCCCCAACCTGAACGGCCTTGTTCAGATGGAGGTCCATTGTAGATACTCCGCCCAGACCAAGGTCTCAGCTGCTTCTGGAATGTCAACATTTTCAGTCCCACACCCCCCCCGACAGCTGCGATGTATTTTCCCATCCAAACAAAACACCAAGCGGAGAGAAAAACAGCAAACATAACAGACTGCATTATTTATAAATGATAGCCGTTACACGGCTTTCAATAATTTGATTGTTTTGGTGGTGCCAACCCAGTGGTGAGGCCAGTGTGTTTTATTTATCTGTGAATAGGAGCGTGCTTGTCTGGTGCGAAGGCTCACTCATGTTTCGCGTCTCATGCAAGAATCAGCCCTCAGACGGTGTTTAATAATTCAGCAAATATAAAATGATGTCGGCAGACGCTGATCTCACCACCAATGGAAGATCTGAAGGTGCCGCAGCTGAAGACTTATTAAGCGGCACCATGTCTTGGATTAAATTTCCGTGGGAAAAACACCTGTGGGCTATCTGGAGAATTACTGTTCCCTAAAATGTACACGGCAGCAAATATGAGGTTCACTCACAGGCAACAGACCATGTGACATGAATACTGAGCCATCCATTGGGGTGGGGGGGGGGGGGTTTACTCAGGGGTACAGAAATGGGGCAGAGTAAGAAAGGCAAAACATTTTGCATAAAAATTTGAAAGAGTACAGATTTCATTTGGGCATGCGAAGATGCCATCCTGGCAGTCTTGGAGTCATGGGTGAAAGCTGACCCCCCCAAAAGTAGTCAGTAGAACTGGAGGGTTAAAGTAACCAGCCGCTGTGCAACCATGGGTTTGGCACCCTCGGAAAATGCTGCGCTGCCAGTATCTGCCAACCCCCCAGTTTACTAAAAGGTAACCAAACTGGTCTGCCAGTGTTAATCGGAATCTTTATCAGAGTCTTTATTGCCAAATCACATAGCTGCTGTGACAATAGACAATTAGCAATTAGGCACAACGTGGACAGAGAATAATTACAAGACAAAAGATACACAGCAGAGAGACAAGGTAGGTGATAAATACTGAGGTTTGTGCAATACAGACAACATGTATCCATACATTATTATCCATACAGCATTATCTTACCAGGGTTTAACAAAAATGGCTAATTATTAGCTGCTTAATTACTAATCCTCTTTGCTTGGCTGTCATCCGTGACCTTGTCGTCTTTATCAATATGCAAACAGGCTCGCTTTCAGCAGCCCAGCACTGCCGCTCAGAAAAGACCCCTGCAGATATCTGTGCAGTCTGCTAGACTGCCATAGGGGGCGCCACCGCTTCTAAGGCGTGTCTGTGGTGATGGGAAGTGGGTTCAGCACTAGAGTCATGGCAGCTGTTTAAAAATGAGAGGAATCAGTGGGAAGAGAGTAACTGTCAGTCAGACTACGTGGAGTATAAAGAGGGAAGAGACAAGACGGGGAAAAAAGAAACCGACACCTTATGACTTTCTGCGTGGATGTTTTTGTCTCTGCAGGCAGAAGATAACTTCAAAGTACAGCCCAGATTTTAGCTGGCTGCTCGCTGGCTGCTCGCGGGGGAACTGAGATGTTTACAGAGGCAAACATTGGAGGCATTTGGAGGCAACGGACCTTCTTTGCTCACGGAGGCTGCAGAGGCAGGCGGAGATTGCAGGGCTCACCAGTGAGGAGATGGCGAATGTGACGCCTCCACCAGCATGAGGCTTCTAGCAAATTGTGACAGTCCTCATCGCCCTCTGATTGGATCTTCCAGTGATGCATGGAGATTCTGGGAGGCAGCCGTCGACCCCTGTGACCCCTCCTTCAGCAAAATCAGCTGACTCATTTCTTACTTTGCTATCTCTCCACAAAGTAGCATAAAAATAACAGGCACACAGGACCTTGGTCTCTTCGAGGCTTGACTATTGTTCTTATGTCACCCTCAAAACTTAATTCGTTCATCCATGTGGGTAAAGAAAGCATCTGACGCAGCAAGCCATTTTCACGTGGACTGCAGTCTCTCTGAGTCTGTCTGAGTAAGCATTCTCGAATTTTGACTCAAATCAGTAAGGTTCTCAAGCCGAAGTGTGCTCACTAAAATTGTTCCCTCCCAGGAAGTTTGGTTGTTCTTGTCAATTGGAGCTTCAGCATCAGTTTTGTCGGTTTGGTTTGAATAGTTGTAGCATAAGTAGATTAAAAATTGAAGGGCCAACAACTGTAAAATATTCAATATACAAGGAAAGATGTACAATGATTGAAATCCCTGGTAGAAAACTACTATTTTATTTTTGAACTGTTTCCCTGACATGACTGTAAACGTCTCACTGTCTGGTGGGCAGGTTTTACATGTCAATACTCAAACATCGCATGTACGAACAGCTCGGAGCTTCTTGTGTTTATAGCCTGACTCTGGCCAGTTGCAGTGCTTAAGTGAAAATGACAGCTCTGAAAACCTGCCCATTATATCGCCAGTCCTCTCTCTGCTAATGGTGGAGTTTCCCGATCAGTGTGGAAGCAAAATGCCACGCTCATTCTCACAAGGTCTGTGGGCATTTGCCTGTCCATGTGACTGTGGTGTGGCTGACCCAGGATGGAGACAAAGCAGTATCAACAAAAATAAAAGCTCTCCTCAGTAGAGGAATGAAACGGAATGCAATGTATGGGTGTGCGTGTCTTTGTGTGTGTGTTAATCCCATTTGTCCAAGTCCTTTCCCGATTTGAATTTTGAAACTTCTCAAACACTTTGTTTGCCAGGAAGTGGTTGCACCTCGTTACAATATGTAATTTATTAATATATTTCTGCATTCCCTGTGAGGCAGCAGTTCCAAACCCGAGCAAGATAACACGCATGTTCATAAATCACGTCACGGACAGCTGCAGTGGAGGCGATAAGAAGGCCGGCTGCAGCTAACAAATTCCCCGGCAGTAATGAGCGTCGCGTGCTGCCGTTACGCGTCGCCCGCTGTTGTTTTGGGAGGCGTGTGTGTAAACATTAATCACCATCAAATAAAAATATTTCATAAATCATGATTGTGAAGCTTGCATCCACTTCATGTTTCTGAAAAATGCACACAGCACACACAAGTGCAGTCACTAGTCGCAATGTTAGCTGAAGGATCTGTTTGTTTTTCAGAGGCTCCTAGCCCTTATACGCTAATACCACTAATTCGTTCTTTGGCTGAAACAGAAACATCATTTGAAATAATTGTTGCTTATTAGGGAAATTAGCATGGTGAGCACTATACCTTAGCTTTGCATTGTGTTTGTTCCTCTGTTTATGTGCGATTTTGCCAAGTCACTTCACCTTGTCTGTGTTGTGGCAAATCATTGTTGGCTCCCTGTACTGAAAGGTTGAACCTTCCTTCCTTGCTTCTGGGCTGTGGGGGTTGGGGACTGTGAGAGTTTTTTTTTGGGGAACACTGGAATCAAAGGATTTGAGTTGTATTACAGGAGATACGTCTCTTTGTTGTCCACAGCAGGCAGGTGAAAGAT
>JABFEB020000132.1:25999591-26012581 GCA_019775895.2 Stomatorhinus ivindoensis
TATGTTCCCCCTTCTCCTTCTTGCCTGCACGAGTTCCCCATTCTCCCTCTCTGGTCATATGTTCCCCCTTCTCCTTCATGCCTGCATGAGTTCCCCGTTCTCCCTCTCTGGTCATATGATCCCGCTTCTCCTTCTTGCTTGCATGTGTTCCCCATTCTCCCTTTTGCCGGCTGTATGTTCCCTGTTCTTCCTCTCGCCTATATGTGTTCCTGGTTTGGTAGCCTGAGCTACACTTGGCTCTCACTTTATGCTGGACACAATTGGTTTATAAAAGTTACGTAGGCATGCAAAACACCAAAAACATGGAAGGCCAAACTTCAGAAATCCGGGGCCCCATGATAAACATTAATCCCAGGCCCCCAAATTCAAGACTGCGGGACTGGGCCCCAGTCTATGTCATGGATCCCTGAAGCACTCTGAGTTTATTTCCCATTTATGATGGCCCTGGCTGTCACACAACTGTCACTGTAGTCCTTCATCCCTGATTCAGCCTAAATAGACATCAGATCAGAGATTAATATTAACAATACATTTAAAGAGCTATCCTGACTATATTTTTCTGACTTTCTGAATCTTATAAGCAGCAAAGATCAAAGATCTAATTCAGGATGTGTATGTACCAGTGCAGTGAGATCTTCTTTTAAGGCTTTAATGAGCAGTTATGTAAGACACTTTGACCCCTGTACCTTTGATGGTGGGTAATATCTGGATCTCAGAATTTTCATGAATTTTTTAGAAGTAAATACTATACTGTGGAGGAGTCTGGTAGATGTATTTTGTATTGATGTGATCCTGCTGTACCTACCTTATTGCTCTTGCCTCTGTTTCACAAGAATGGGGACCAGACCCAGTCAGGATGAGTCCCTGCCTGGCCAGCAGGTGTCGCTGGTCACCCTTTTTCTAGCCTATGAGTCCTGCCATTATGATCCTTGTTGATCCCAGCCCTAGTGTTTGGTTGACTGTAATTGGTCCGCACCTGTCCCTCGTTATCTGTGTATATATGTGCCTGCTCTTGCCCTTGTTCCTCACTTGGTCATTGTGTGTTTGCTGCTGTTCTCTTACGGTTGTTCCTGTGTTGGTCTGTTCTTGTAACTTCCTGACTTAGTTTTTGTCATTTACCTGCTTTGCAGACCCATAACGAAGAGAAGTGTGCCTGTTCTACGGTTTCTTGCACACCTTCAAAACTGCAGTGCTTTCTGGCCCCTCCCCCTACTCCTGTCCACCCCCAAAAAGGAGAAAGTAGAGAAAGAACCCTCACATTATATGGCTTTATTTGTCTATGCTGTCTTTCTCTCATGAATTCAACACTTGTCTTCTACAAAACACCATTAGGCCATTTTCAGAGGTACTTTGAGGCATTACAAAAATCGATACCATTACAGAAGAGCAGATATTTCTTTTCCAAACCTGTCTCTAGTAGAGGTTGTGGCCCTTCTGTCCAGGTGAATCTCAGTAATGTATTTGTAAGCTTCAAATGAAAAAAAAAAACTACATACTGGAAGAAAACAGGTTTCACAGAAAGGACACATTAATCATGGCAAGTGGCCATCACAATTTTCCTTGCCAAAAATACAACTCCTGCAAAGTGACTGTAACCATCCCTTTTCCATAACCACTTATCCAGTGCAGGGTCACAGCGAGACAAAGGCTATAGGCAGGGACCACCCTGGACAGGATGCTGGGACAGTTTGTCTCACTTCACGTTTTTGGACAAACAGGAGTACCCAATGAAACATGTTAAGGGCATACAAACTCACCCTGGGGGTGTCAGGCTCTGGTATTATTTACTCATCCACGGTACCAACCTGCGATTTTGTTCAAGAAGACTTTTACCAGAGGTTACAGCTTAGTTACCATGGCCAGTTTGCCATAAAACTTTTAAAATCTAGAGCTGTTTTTGGCACGTAAAATCCACATAAATTGCTGATGGCTACTGTACCATGGTGAATGTAAATTTACTCCAAACTACTTTACCTTATCAAGAAGAAAAAAAAAAACTGATTTGCTATAAAATAAAATGGAGCCCATGGGTAAGTTTTAAGATTGTATTTTATTATGTTCTGAAGTTGGAAACATGGTATTGATTTACTCAAACTAAATGTTTCCTAACAAAGTTGCATTTCACATGTTAAATTGAAATCCCAGTTAGAGCTGGATGACTTATTGAAGAATAAATGAGCTCATCTCAAAGTACTTATGTCCTGGCAGTTTTCAGTAGGTTCAACGCATTTATAAAAGCTGTTTCGATCTTTGTCGTGATGAAATGTTGCACCCATCAAAGACCCACATCCTCAGCCCCACCTCAATTTCTAAAACGTCCAGCTGGATTGTCCTTCTGTAGAAAAGATGTTAAAAGCACTTAAATTAACACTGCCTGCGATGTCATGAATGCTAATGATTGCAGGGCCGCAGTGTTTTGAAATGGCCACCTTGCATTGAAACGGCTGGCAAAGTGGAATGAAAGTATACGACCAGAGAGGAAGGTGTACTTATTCTCACAGCAAGCAAAGGCATGAGGAAAAAACCCTTTCTACTTCATACAGCATCTTTGTAACTCTGTTTGGATCATTAATAAAAAAGTTATCTAAGCATTTGGCAGTAAAATAATTACAATGAATGTGGAATAACTTTCACGATTTTCAGAGTTTCCTGGTTGACGTTGCTGGTTGGACTGGGGTTGATTACTGAATAAGTGTCCCTGAAGTTTCTCAAACATCTCGTATCTGAGAAATAATCTCTAGGCCCCCAGCCATTATTGTGTCCTCTGGAGGTCCATAATTCGAAAAAACACATTGGAGCAAAACATTACACTTTCTAGTGCAGAACTGAACACATTCAAGGACACCACCTTTTGAAAATCTATCTGTGGCCAACAAGATGGCTGTCGAGTCTGTGCATGAAGGAGATCAGTAACAAAGTCTAGCGTGGTATACGACTTAGCATGGCTGGATGTTGTTAAGAGTTCAAGGATACTTGCGAGCAAAACTTTAACTTGGGCCATATCTTGATTCATGGAAGGCTACAGAAGGCATTAACTTTGAGAACTAGCATATGTTGAGAGCCTGGATGCCCTGAATTGGGTGTTGAGTGTATCCATTGCAATATAGAGGGGCACTACAGGCAGATTATATATCCTACCAGGTGGGCACTCACCTGGAGTTGGGTAAAATGCGAACGAATAATATCCTACCTGATAGATGGAACTATGTGCATGGGAGGGGGGTAAAATGTCTTCAAGGGCATATCTTGACTATGTCTAGGGCAGTCATGACGTTGGGATGCATTTGCCTCAGGTTTTGGAGTCAGGAATGAGAGGAAACCAGAAGAGGCTGAGAAAAGAGACCACTGTGCTTGGTAAGGATTCAGTCTCTTGGTTGTGCCAAAGCATTTGATATTACGATGATCTTTCAGAACAATGATTGGATGCCGGCCCCTGCAAGCCAGTGTCTCCATTCCTCAAAAGCCAGTTTCCAAGATAATACAATATTATTATTTCTTTCTGCGGCTGAAGATGTTTTTTTTTTTTTAGAAAAAAGGGCAAACGGAATAACTTAGGTGGCCTACCTTTCCACTGTGAAAGGACTGCTCTTACCCCAGCTTCCTCCATAAAATGGATCTAGATATGATCTAGATATCTGGTTTACACTTCATCGGAATCATGGTCAGCTGCCTCATTGCATGTAGACAGGGGGTTCCACCTTTTATGAAGGCAGTAAGTGAAATTTCAGATAAACCTTCAATAAAAATGACCAAACCCTTGTAATCTCTTCAGATCCTCACAGCTGGGATTCTAGGTCACTCAGTCACTGCTTCCACCTTAGTTGGGGCCATCTGCACTCCCTGAGACTAATTATATAACCTAGAAATTGGGTTTCCATTTGATGAAACTCACATTTTTCCAATTTAACAAAAAATACTGTTAGCTAAGAGTTTATGCAACACCAAACAAACATGCTTTGATAATCTACAGTGTGTCCTAGAATATCATTTATATAAACATTCAAATTTGTCAACATAATGTTTCTTTGATAAAGGCCTGAAAAACAGATGGTGTATTAACTAATCAATAAGGTTTCACTACATATTTATAATATCCATTTCAGGCATAGAGTGCTATCATTCATTCATCTCTTTCATGCGACTGGATGAGATTTTATGTGCTCTGCAGGTCAAAGGCTTTGCTTCCTTTAGTTTCTCCAGGGACACTGGGACCAGACATAAGGGTTAGTGTTACTTCACCACTACTTATTTTGAATCTGATAGCCAATACATGGTCGCAGACCCCCTTCCTTCTTCTCAAAAAAAAAGTTGACTGCTGCAGGTGAGGTACATGGTCAGATGGATTCCTGATCCAACACTTCTTGCATGTACTGTTCCATGGTCTTGGACTCTGGGATTGACAGTGATGAGGGGGAATGGCTCCAAGTAAAAGGTCGATCACACAATCCCAGAGTTGATCACATGTAAAGCATGTAGATGTCTTGTTGATGAATACGTTAGGTAGGTCTCCCTGCAGCAGTTGGATTCGCCACATTGCTTGATCACTCAGATAGGGTGAGACTGCAAAACAACAGGCCTTTCCCAAGGAAATAATTATCTTCATTGGTTAAGAGATAATTGGTCTGTGGTAGGCTAACCAAGGAAGGCCGAAGACAATCTCAGAGCTGGGAGATGATATGGCTATGAATGAAATCGATTCAACATGGATGAAACTCATGTGTATGGGGATGGGGCTGGTAATCTGTATGACGTTGACACTTCCTATTGGTTGACCATTGGTAGCTTTCACTGTTAGGAGTGAAGGACAAGGCTTTGCTTGTGAAATTACCAGGCAAGCATGGGTATTTTAGGGTTGGAACAGACTCCTCCACAGCAGTTTGATCTGGAACTGCATTTGCTGAGTTGAGACAAAGGGACATTCGTTGGTCATTTCTAGTTTTCTGCAGTTATGATGGGGAGGGGACAGCTAATGAAGTGTGCCACACTATAGGTACAGATTCCATGTCCTTCTCCACTTGTACTCCTTGGTTTGTGCCCTAGCTTCTAGGCTGCATCTTCCTCGCCACTGGGGTCTTCATGAGTCAACGGATTAGGGACTGACTGCTGTGTCGGATCTGGGGGGAAACCTTCCATGCTCATAAGAGATTATGGTAGGCTGAATAAATTCCTCTAGATCCAGAATGTCTTCATGGCAGGCTAGCTCTGATTGGAGAGTATGATTAAGTGCCTGTCCAATAACAGTGATCAGGGCCTTATCGTTCCAAATTCCAGCAGCCGGCAAAGTATGGCACTCTGTTTCCTTGACAGAGAGCTAGAAGTAGTTCTCCTGAGTTTTCATCTTCTGCTGGAGGTGAAACATCTGGGAAAAATGCTTAATAAATATTGGTAGTCTCTAGCTGATTGGCCTTATTGAAACCAGATTGCCATTGTCCACTGTAAAGCTGCACCAGGTTGTAGAGAAACAATGTAAGATTTTCTGCAAAAGAGGTAGGTTGCTTGGTGAAATATGTCAAACAATGCAGTAGGAAACCCTGACAATTATCCAAGGAGCTATCATCCTTATCAGGGTGGGCCAGCTTTGCTCTTTGTTCACCTCTAGGAGCTGATGGAGTGTTGGATGTGCGGCAGTTGTAATATCTCCTCTAAGGATTCTGAGATGTTCCCAGAGCTGGAATTCATATTGTACTAGCAATAAATCTTCTGCAACAACACTTGCCAAGAATTGTCTAGATCTATATCATATTTGCTGTTGAGTCTGGTGCAGGTCAAAGGTAAATTACGTGCAGAGTATTTGGACAAATTAGGAATCATAAGACGAGAAGTCATACACTAGACAATCCAAAGGAATCCAAAGGAAAATTCAATGATCCTATGATCATATCTTGAAGAACAGAGATGAAACTTCACATTGTAATGAGACTCCTAAAGGTATGTGCTTAGTAACACAGGTGTATACAATCAGGTAGTCCACTCAGCATTCATGTGAGGGACAGTTTGAAAATTTGAGGACTGTGATGTCATGACTGAGTGATTGTAGGATAGACCATGTGTGACTGAATTTGTGCCCTGTGACTGCCATCCCATCCAGGGTGTCCCCGGCCATGTGTCCTATGATGGACTAGCATCCTGTCCAGGGTGTCCTCTGCCTTGTACCCTATTTTTCTAGGAATAGGCTCCTGAGTCATCCTGTACGAGATTAGTGGTTAGAAGAAGGATAGCATTGCAATGACTATAAATTGTTTTCAGCTGCTTAAGCTGTTCAAACTGTAAACCGCTGTATGTCAGGGCTTGATTGGCCTTCTTGGCAAAGCAGCAAGCTGAGTTTTGCATGGACTGTGTATCAAGTACAGTAGGCGTGTTTCCTGTATGTTGTGCCCCTGCTGTGGCCTACTGAGCCATATCAAGCACAGAGGTCAAAGGTGACTGCTTCTGAATTCCTGCAGTGACTGTTCGGCTAAAATTTTCATGCAGCACCAGGTAAAATTCCTCTTGTTTCATGTAAGCTTGCAGTTCCTCCACGTAATTACACGTTTTATTCATGAGAGATATGTAAATCTTATGCTTGAGAAAGCTGACATCCGATATGTACATAACAGGTACAGCAGCGCTGAACCACACTCTGTATTAACAATCTTTATTAACACTTACTTTTTGTATTTTTTTCGCGGGAAAAAAACTGACACATTAACGTGTAAGGGGGTGACATTGCTGACGCCAGTCAGCAGTACACAGGGGCTTGCCAATAAACTGTCCTTTGTTAGATTCAAGATTCAAAGCGTTTTTTGTCATATATACAGTAGAAAAGTGCATTTCTCTGTGTAATGGAATTCTTACTTTGCTGTCCACACAAAAATGCCAGAAAATAACAGAAAAAATAGAAAAAAATACTTTTAAATGTAATGTGCAAAACATTACAGTATGAGGTATTATGGCATAGTAAGGTTGTATGATAGTATGATGTCCATTATTCATACTCCTGGTGGCTATTAAGGATTCTAATGGCAGTGGGGAAGAAGGAGTTATTAAGTTGGGAAGTTCTGGATTTCACACTTCTGTACCTCCATCCTGAGGGCAGAAGTGTGAATAGTCCGTGTTGGGGGTGTGTGTGGTCTTTGAGGATGGAGGCAGCTCTCCTCTGGAGTCTGCGGTGGTGGCTGCTCTGCAAAGAGGGCAGCGGAGTCCTGATGATCTTCACCGCTCTCTGGAGGCGTATGCAGTCCATAGCTGTAGTGCTGCTCTACCACGTGGTGATGCAGCTGGTCACTGTGCTCTCCTCCATGCAGCTGTAGTGCTGCCGTACCACGTGGTGATGCAGCTGGTCAGTCTGATCTCCTCCATGCAGCTGTAGTGCTGCCGTACCATGCGGTGATGCAGCTGGTCAGTGTGATCTCCTCCATGCAGCTGTAGTGCTGCCGTACCATGCGGTGATGCAGCTGGTCAGTGTGATCTCCTCGATGCAGCTGTAGTGCTGCCGTACCACGCGGTGATGCAGCTGGTCAGTGTGATCTCCTCGATGCAGCTGTAGTGCTGCCGTACCACGCGGTGATGCAGCTGGTCAGTGTGATCTCCTCGATGCAGCTGTAGTGCTGCTGTACCACGCGGTGATGCAGCTGGTTAGTGTGATCTCCTCGATGCAGCTGTAGTGCTGCCGTACCACGCGGTGATGCAGCTGGTCACTGTGCTCTCCTCCATGCAGCTGTAGAAATTCCTGAGGATCTTGGTTGACATACCAAACTTCCTCAGCCTCCACAGGACGTACAGCCGCTGTTGAGCCTTCTTGAGCAGCTGAGTGGTGCTCAGTGACCAAGTGAGATCCTCACTGATGTGGACGCCCAGGTATTTAACCAGCTGGAGTCAGAGGCCTCTCAGCCACTTTCAGGGTAGTCTGACATGCCTTGCATTTTAAAATATTTCACATATCTAAAAAAAATTATCCCAAAGTGTTACATTTGCTTTTATTCAGCACAAACTCAGCACCAATAATCTGAGACCACTTAGAGTGTTATTATTCTATTTTTTGTTAAAATCAACTTTAAACATATGCTTTTCAAAAACCTATTATCAGACATGCTGAGAAATTGTAAAAAAAACACATTATAGACATTTTTAGCCAAGACTTTTGAGCTCTGAATCTTATAGACACAGGGTTTGGCTACACATAGGTGAAAGAGACATTCTGGAAATTTATGTGGTTTGAATACTAAAGTGTTAGAACTTTAGAGTGACACTTTTTTCTCAGTCAGTGGCCTGCACAGTGAATATTGATGAAATGTATCCCCACACCTGTAGTAGTTTGGATACTGTCAATGGCCCATCAGTCTGGAATGTCACTGCACCCCACACCCATTACTCTGGAAAGGTAGTTTGAAACGCAAGAAAAGTATCAACAATAAAATCCTTTTCACAGTCTATTGGTAGATGGAATGAAAAATGAAAAATTGTGACCATATAAATATGATGCAGGGCCTATGCAGAGTTAACGGAAATAAAATAATTCACTATTATTAACGCTCTGGGGACGAGGGCATCGTCGACTGCGTATCTTTCTCGTGTGTTTCAGTTTATATCTCGCTGAAATCATTATGTAGAATCATGAAAAGAAACACTAAATCCGTATTCTGTCTTTTCAAAACTTCCATTGTCGGAAGTATTAAAGTCTTTAAAAAAAAAAAAAGCGGCAAAAAAAGCAAACCACATCACCTTTCTTTGTTTTACCTGCATCGGGGGCGTGTAGTATTGCTCAGCCGAAGATCGCTATTTATGTTCTAAATATGCCGGTTTTGAAGCAGCAACCTTGTGTTTACTGACATACAGGCTTACCCCCCCCTAACTATGGACACAGGTACGAGCTTCACTACTGAAAGTGGCAACACTGGCACAAAGCGGCAGAGACGTATCCGTGTACCATTTTGTAGCCGATCAGTGTAAACACTAACCAGATATGTGCTTTTGTTTATTTCAACCATAATGGGCATATTCACATATTTCTTTACCCAATGCTAACTGTCGGATTATCATGTTATTATCATGTGAATAGTGTGATTTGCAAGTGGGCGATCAGAGCTGCTTCGAGACGCAGATGCTTAAGTCAGTCACTCTTGTTATTTCTATTCGCTGTACAACTACCTATATGTATTTGAAAAGCAGACCATCCTGGGTTTTCATAGGGTGTTTTTAAAATGTGTATATGACAAAAACTCGCAGTTATTTAAACGGTTTGGCCAAATTTCTGTCAGATTTCTGGCGGGATCGCCGACTTCAGAGGGTTAAAGCTGCTCACCCTCTTCACTTCAAGCTCCTAGTGGTCCTCCTCTTCCTCATGTCCACTATCATCTTCTTTGTCTTGTCCGTGTTGAGGGTGTTGAGGCTGTTATCCTCATACCATGACACCAGACTGGCCACCTCTCTCCTGTAGGCCGCTTCGTCCCCCCAAGTGATGCGACCGATCACTGTGGTGTCATCCGCAAACTTCAGGATGATGTTGTCTTTGTTTTGAGTGGTGTTTGTTATGAGAGGGAAAGTTTGTTGGGCAGTGGAAGGCTGATTTGATTGGGAAAGGTTGTGGGTTCGATTCCCTTGTTTATTGTTCTCCCTGTATTTAATTGGGTCTATCTAGGGTAGAATGGATTCCTTCCACAGTACCACAACGTGTGGTTTAGATTAAATGGTGTCCCAAAATAGGTCATAGCATCCCACCCAGTGTGTCCCTGGCCATCTAACCTATACTTCCTGGGACATGCTCCAGGCTCACTGTGGCCATCCCTGTTGAAACAGTGATTGCGGAATGTGGATTTCTGGTATGGGAGGGACAGTACAATCTTTTAATCCCAGCATGTCTGACTTTTCACCACATTGCAATTCCGAAATGGCTTCCTGGGTTTTTAGGTCTTTAAGCGGATTCTATCTAAAAAATGCTGCCAACTTAAAGATTTGGGCCCAGAGGAATGAGAGGTTAAAAAGGTAAAACAAACCCCATTACTGTAACAGTGTTACATAGCACTGTGTCACCTCAGCAACGCTGTAATTTTCAACGATTCAGCATTGCTACACCAGAGGTCCAGACCCTGTGTAGGGTCTCAGAATCCCAAAGAGGATTCACTGAGATCAGAATGTGAGCCCAACGGAACCCTCCTTACTCGACATGGAGCCGAAATGCATTTATCTCTCTCAGAAAGCTGAGGAGCGTGAAGAAGATACTTGAATAACTGATTTTTTAACCTCTGTGCTGTCTACCTGACCTTTGACCTCTGACCTGCGGATGGCAACATTTCGGTGCGTGTCCTTCGTACGGCACCTTTTAAAAGATTACTTACTGTTCTCACTGAGTCATGTGGAATATGGTTATTAGCAGAGAACAGCAGAGTTTCACGCAGGCCCGATTCCCAAGGGGCCCATGTACATACTGGTATACTGCTTACCTTCCCTCTCTAACCGACAAGTCACTACAGTAATGAAATAGGTAGCTGCAGGAATATAATGGATCATATTGCATGTGGGCTTAGGTGGTGTGAAAATCTGCTTCCCCAGTTTAAAGTATAACAAATTTATACCCAGTGAGCCTTTTCATAAGATAAGATAAAATAATATAGGAAACTTCATTGTCATTGTACTGCAATACAATGACATTTTGTTGACAGCTCTTCTTGTGCAGGAATTTTGAAACAATGCAAACAGAATAACAAAGGAAAACACAGATTTAAGACAGAATCAGACTTTTGTTTTCAGCTCACCTGATCTTATTGTACACCACTTGTAAATTTACTACAGCCTGCTTTTCCATTCTGCAGAAATCCCTGTTTTAATTTCATTGGTTTTCATTCTCATGTACATACCCTTGCCCTCATTCATTGAGGACTATCTGTATTACAAAAGTTTTAGAAATGTACTGAAAGAATTTGGTATAAATAAATGCATTGTCCTTGGTGATTTAAATTTAAATTAGAGTGATGAAAGTGCTGAAAAAGGTCTAAGGGGATTACAGACGAATTTGACCTCAACAATTAACTGATGGGCTAAATAATATGACAAATTCATCACATGTAAAAACTGGCCATATTTATAGTAATCCAGAAAGAATCATAAAAGTTTTAAGTTTTCAGGCCATTACCTTCATTAACCTTTGCTTTGAAAAAGTAGCAATTGATTTGTCTGTCGTGACAAACAGCAATTTACATTTATATATTTATGCACGATTCAAAAGAAGCACAAAGAAACAAGTCAGGGTGAAATTAACTACTGATTTGTTGGCGTCACACACTGTCTATAGAAGAGATGGGATACAGTATGTAGGCTTAGTACAGCTCATGGTAAATTGAATGAACTGAGGAAGAAATGTTTAATTATAAATTATAAATATTTTAACGATAAAGACCCAAGTCCTGCCATGTGGTGGTCCAGCGGATCTGATGCCCATAGGCCTGACTGCATTGGCTCTGTGGCGGTTTCGGCTGGTCCGGGGGTTAGGCTCCCGTGGGCTTTCCCCCCTCCCCTTCAGGATGTCTGCAGCCTTCCTGTCTGTTTCATCGCAACTGTGTGAAGGTTTTACGGGGGCTGCAGTGCCAGTCCTGCCACCAACCCCCAGATGCAGGGCCAGATGCAGTTTAACGTCAGACCCAGAAAAGATACAAGATAGTCATTTCAGGTGGGTGGGATTGGACTGCATCTTGCCCTGGGGGGTTACCAACTGGAATCCCAAGGTGGTCTCGTCGTATGGTGAGTCTGGCCACGCTGTACCAGTGCATGCTGACTGGACCTGACCTGGACATGCACAATTTTCCTAGAAGACCAATGTGGCCTGGTTATCTAGGGTATGCTCCAGGCTGGACTGTGACCCTTGATAAGTGGTTGGAAGATGGATGGATGGATGGATGGATAGACTAATGACAAACTGGCAAACAATTTGGGGAGATGGAAAATTTTGAAATTGAAATACTTAAAGCTAAAAGTCAAAGTGTAGTCAAACTGTAGCAGTGCGTCACTGAGTTAGTGCTTGGAGGCTGAATCTGTTTTTACCATCATGGGAATATATGGGGGAAACAGGCCTTAGACATTCTAACTAGTTTTTAATGGCATGGATACTGAATTTATATGAAAGTAAGAGATGGTAAGAAGAATTTATATAAAAGTAAGAGACTTTTTTTATATCACTCATCTCATCACCTTTTAAATATATTTTTTATTTATTTGGGCACTAGCTCTCGTGATGCCTGTTTTTAAATCCAAAAAGACATTTTATACCCATAATAAGCTATATTAGCTATAATGTCTAAGATGATTAGAAAATGGGGAAAAAAACAGCTTATAGGTTCCTCAAAGACATGGAGCAGGTGCTTCGAATACCAGCAAGATGGCACGCAAGACTCTTGCATTAAACAAAAGAATGTGGGAGGTATCAGGTGTGCCCGTGATTGGGAGGTTGCCGTTTCAGATCCATGGTTGGCAGAATAGTCATATCACTTGTAGGGGCTCTGGATAAACACAAACCTTGTGCTCTGATCCTAAGCTTTGCTCTCCCCTGGATAGTTCAAGTCCAGAAAGTAAAAATCCAGACCAAGATTTGGTTTCAACCATCCACTTGAGTATAAAGATTCACAGTCACAGAGTACTCAACTGGTTGGTTGAAACAAAATCCTGGTCTGGATTATTACCTTTTGGAGCTGAACTTTCCCCATCTATACACAATAGCATCCCACCCAGTGAGTCCCTGGCCTTCTACCCTGTACTTCCTGGGACATTCTCCAGGCTCACTGCGACCCCCCTGCCTGTACATCTGTGTGTCTCATAGGGATGTAAGATCAGATAAGGAAAGACAGGAATTTAGATCTGCTTTTACTCCATATGTAACAATGATCCAATACGGGGTCAGGATGAGCCTGCAGTCTTTCCTGGAAAGAACAGGACACTGAGCTGGGGACACTGTGGATGGACTGCCAGTGTATCTCAGAGCTCACAGTGTGTGTGTATGTGTGTAGGTGTGCGTCTGTGTGTGTG